>MU383147.1:0-130488 GCA_022495125.1 Xylaria acuta | reverse complement strand
GTGATTTTTAATCAATTGGGGCTATGGATATGGTGTTTTAAAAATGTTTTTCTAATTATTTATTACAGGCACCGATCGTCTTCGTACCACCCAGTCTCGGGGGTATCGTCGTTAAGGCCGTTTTTTCCCCCCCCCCCCCCCCCCACGGATAGACCAAAGCGTCGGCACTAATGTGTTATAGGTCATTCGCCGATCTGAACTTTGCCAATCACGCACGAAGCTAATCGTCTTCCTTGGCACACCCCATCGAGGCAGCCCTCACGCTACATGGGGTGTTATTGCATCTAACCTCGCCAGCGTTGTATTCCAAGACGCAAACAAAAGGATCGTTGAAGCATTAGAACTAAACAGCGAAGTCCTTGATAATATTCACGTGGAATTCTTGCGGATAGTGCATGGAACAGGTATGAAGGTTCATTCTTTCCAAGAAGCGAGGGCCATATTGGGAATAAAGGGACTAGTCGGAAAGGTATGACGACGTTGCCTATACGTTCAACAACTGTTAATTTTGACACCGGTCGCTAATGGCTACTACTATACTAGGTAGTAGACGACTATTCTTCGAAAGTCGACTTACCACCACAATTCGAGACCGTCGAGAGCATCGATGCAAACCATATGCAGATGGCAAGGTGCAGGAACAAGACAGATGCACAATATCGAGACATTGTGGGAGTGCTGAAGCAGTTCATCCGTTCTGGCATACTGAGTAACGATAATATTAAAGCTCGGGAATCCATCCCAGCTACCCACATAGAATCGGAGAGAGGTTCGTCCTTAGGCGAGACAGGAGTACGGCCAAGTAGTTAGTACAATGCTATCCTTATTACCTGCCATGGATTATTAACGTTATCAAGTACGAGTTGGTGAACAATCGCGCCATATGCCGCAATCTGGCCAACGTTGCTACTGCATCCCGCTTTCAAGGAACAGACGATTTACCGGACGAGATGATATTCTCAACAAGCTTAGAGAAAAGTTATTTGTCAGCAGGGAGTGCCAGAAGCTCGCGGTAGTTGGCCTCGGGGGCGTGGGTAAGACCCAAGTTGTGCTGCAGCTCGCATACTGGGTAAAAGACAACCAGCACGACTACTCAATCTT
Source organism: Xylaria acuta (assembly GCA_022495125.1). Lineage (NCBI taxonomy): Eukaryota > Fungi > Ascomycota > Sordariomycetes > Xylariales > Xylariaceae > Xylaria > Xylaria acuta. The sequence goes on along the minus strand of MU383147.1, from coordinate 129,387 downwards.
CTGGGTGCCGGCGCAGAGCGATGAGAGCTTCGAGGAAGCTTATACGGAGATGGCAAGACGATTAGATGTCGAGGTCAGACATGACGAGGACCTAAAAGGGTCTGTACGGCGATACTTCGAGTCGGAAAGGGCCGGGAAATGGCTCTTGATCGTGGATAATGCCGACGACATGGAAATCTTATTCAGGTCGCCCGATAAGCCCAGCGGGATAGACAAGCATTTACCCGAAAGCGACAACGTCGTGACTCTATTTACTACACGATCGAGAGAAGTGGCCGTGGCAGTAGCAGAAACCGACGTGATCGACCTACATGAGATGAGTAAAGAGGAGGCGTCGGAGTTCTTAAACAAAACTCTGATTGATAAGAAACTGCTTCAAGATGAGACAACAACACAAGAGCTGGTTCAAGAGCTCACCTGCCTTCCATTAGCCATCGCACAAGCTGCCGCCTATTTGAATCAGAAACAGATCCCGATCAAGAAATACCTAGCGCTCTTACGGAATACGGAAAAAGACCTAGTCAGCTTGATGAGCCGAGATTTCCACGACAACACGCGGTACCCAGGGTCGCAAAATGCAGTAGCAACGACGTGGCTGGTATCGTTCGACCAGATCCGCCGATTCGACCCAAATGCTGCAGAATTGCTTTCGTTTGTGTCCTTCATCGAGCCGAAAGCTATCTCTCAATCGATCCTTCCTGGCCCACCGGTAGAAGAAGAAATGGAACACGCTATTGGTGTGCTCTGTGGGTATGCTTTCTTGGCCCGACGTGGAGACGAGGACACGTTCGACATGCATCGGTTGGTGCATATAGCCACACGCGTGTGGATACAAAAGCAGAACGCCGTAAAAGAGACCGAAACTCGCGCCATTCGACACCTTGCGTCTATTTTCCCATGGGACGACGAAGAAAACAGGTTAAGATGGAGGGAATACCTGCCACACGCCCAGCATGCTCTACGGGCCAGTCAAGAACATCAGGACAAAGAACGGTTCGATCTATTCTACCGTATTGGACGTTGCTTATTTGCGGATCGACGGTTTAAAGAAGCTACTGTTGCGTTCGAAGAAACAGTTCGGTGGAGGAGACAGTACCTTCCTAAAGAGGACAACGATCGACTTGCGTCCGAGCACTCACTCGCATGCACCTACCTCAACAATAATCAAATTCAAGAAGCTATTGAAATACTCGAGCACGTTGTGGCCGTCGAAAATAATACGCTTGTAAAAGAAAACAACAATCGACTTACGTCCGAGCACGAGCTCGCAAGGGCCTACCTTAACAATAATCAAATTCAAGAAGCTATCGAGATACTCGAGCACGTTGTTGCCGTCCAAAAATATACGCTTGTAGAAGAAGACAACGATCGACTTACGTCCGAGCACGAGCTCGCAAGGGCCTACCTTAACAATAATCAAATTCAAGAAGCTATCGAGATATTCGAGCATGTTGTTGCCGTCCAAAAATATACGCTTGTAGAAAAAGATAACGATCGACTTGCGTCTGAACATACACTTGCATACGCCTACATCGAAAGTAGGCGGGTCGAAGAGGCCATTAAAATACTCGAGCATGTTGTCGCCGTCCGTAAAAAAACGCTTGTAGAAAAAGACTATAGTCGACTTGCGTCTGAACATACACTTGCATCCGCCTACATCGAAGGTAGGCAGGTCGAAGAGGCCATTAAAATACTCGAGCACGTTGTAGCTATTGAGAGAGGATTAGATATGAGTGACGAGGATAGGAGCACGTCGCAGGATTTACTTACAGAGGCGTACAGCATGCTGGAAGCCGATTAAGGCCCCGCCTTCTATATTCAGGTTCACATTCTAGATTACCATAATTCAACTGCCCTTGAAGAAGGGTGGTGTGGGGAAGCCCGTAGGCTTGTATTGTGTTGCCAGGTGTCTTTGTCAAAACCCTTCGGGTATGAACCCAACCAATCGACGACAGTGACCAGGGAGAGAAGCTTCCCAGTCCACGTTAGAGCATGCGCGATGGACTAGAGATGTAGCAAACAGCATCGGCTGGGCCGAGCAGCAAAGAGAAAGTGCCATATCCCCAGCAAACCGACGACCGTTCTCCTCTACACTCCCGACTTGAGATATTGAACTGGTCCTACCAACCAAGGGGATTGAGTTAGCCGATACTCTATGAATAACCACTTAAACGAACCATGGGGCTTTTCATCGCAGTATCACGTAATTGAATTCATCAAGAATGAAACAGAGCTAAGTAAACGGCAGGGGGATCGGTGAAGTTGATGGACTCCTGTTCTGAACTCCTGAACTCAACATTCCCTTATCCCTTTATACCTTCACCGCACATAAAAGCCAACCCCCTATTAGCTATATCCGCCCTAATCGCCACTCGCACCACATTTATTCAGTCCTTAGATAGAGTAGTGTCAGGATCTCGTAGGTGGTAAAGTACACGGGTAGGTAATAGACTATTGTTGCCCGAAGGGTCTAAATACCTTCGTAAGCTATGTCCTTTGCTTCAGGGGAGGTATTATAACAACTAGCGCCAACTAATACCTGTACCTAGTAAACCTAGCAGAAAACATTGGTTTCTGTTATCTGCGTTTGGCGGTACTAGGTGGTAGCTTACCCTTACCCATCCGCAAGGCAATATCGACATCTTATATCTACAATAGCAAAACCAATCTTCCCTCCGGCTTCCAAAGCGTAACCCAAACCCAACCCCTTACCCTGTTAACTATAAACCAACTTTCTTGCAACGTACATGCCAACCGGCGACATATCTCTCCTCTCTAACCTTATTCTCTCGGCTTCTAAATAAGGAGCTGTTCCTGTTGATCAATGGTTGAGTAATTTCTTCCAATGGTGGTGACCACCATACATGCCTACATTCGCTGTAATTGCCCTCACGGCTCGGGGTTTTCATCAGGCTAGATAACACTCACGCTCACGCATCTTGCTTTATACTTGCCTTGATTTGAGAAGGCGAGTAGTCTCCCCATATAATACAACATCTGAGAGGCCGTACATGCGAGACCATAGTATGCCGAGGACTTTACTCAGTCAACCCTGGCTCCCAATGTAGTAGGAGCTGACCATGTCAAAGTCTACCTCTACGACTACCTAGAAATCCCAACGCCTTACGGCCAAGCACCTCTCAACTACAACTACAACTACAACATCAAGCACAAACGCCATAAACCCGCATCTAAAACATATTTAATGGTATATTTCTTTCCCGTCCGCCAAACATGAACCAAAACCTTCCAGAGCGAGGTTTCCACACATACATACATACATAACTATCTATGTATTACCAATGCTGTTGCCGATGTGCCTTCATGCTCATTACTTCGGCATGCATGCACGTATGTATGCAAGCACTATCTATTACAGTTATTTCTTTCTGTTTTGCTCAAAAGAATCCTATACTCCTAGTTCCAACAGGCGCCACGACGAGATTCTCGACGACCCTCCTGACCTCCCTGACCTCGCGTGCGAGGTCGCGGGGGTCCGCGCCTCCTTCGTTGGTGCTGCGCACGTTCGCCGAGGCCCACGTGTCGCATTCGATTATCAGCTCGCCGACCCAGGGCTCCAGTCTTGCGTCGGGCCGACCGTGTCGACCAAGGTCGCGCACCCACTGGTTCACGGCGTGGCATATCCACTCGACTAATCTGGCGCGTCCCGCGCCGCGGAACGGGACGTTCTGTGCCTCGAACATGCTCTCCAAGACCCGGACGACCAGGTCGTGGCTGACATCGAGGTGGATAAAGAGGTTGATGGGCCAGTGCACGTCGGCGCCTATCCGGCCGTCTTGGCCGTGCTCTATTGCATAGCGGCATACCTCCGGCATGAGTGATGGCACCGGGAAGATGAAGGAGTCCTTGCTGGAACGGTGGCAGATCCCTTCTATCTGGCCAACTAATTTCTCATACGGTTGTGGCGGAGGATCGCCGGGCGCTCCGCCTGGTCTCCGACGTTCTGTATCATACGTCGCCAACTGTTCTAGGACTTCGTCATGTGTTTGTTCAATTAAACTTGTCCACGTCTGGGCAATCGTAGTAGGATTTCTGAAGTCCGCAACATGGTAGATGATTAGACATAGGTCATAGTACCCCGCCTGGTCAGCGTAGAGGTTAAATAGCTACATGTAGGGGATTAGTTACTGGCAGGTTGCGACATCGTGATCGGGTTTGACATCAACATGGGCATGTAACTTACGTCAGATAGAGGTTGGATCTGACCATCCAAAGCATTCTGGATCTCCAGCTGTCGCTCAGGGGGAATTCTAGTGTCCGATTTCAACCGTTCTAGCAGATCGTCTTGGATGTTGGCGACATCCAAAAGTTCCGTAACGTCGTGATTAAGGAGTTGTTGTTCCTGACGGCTGACGCCAGCGGTCATAACACTGGCATTGGTCTTCGCCTTGCTGAGTAGATGGAGACGGTCTTTGATAGTGAGAGCGAAGTCTGATTGAGCTAGGTCTGATTGGACCCTGGCAGCATTGAAGTACATGCTGCGCATAGTATAGAACCGGCAGAGAAGTTCGGCGTGCGCGACATCTTGGGTGGCCAGCCGGCGGAGGAATGGGGTGACATGGGGAGATTCGATAGCGAGCAGGCGCTCCGTCCACCCTTGCTGTATATACCAATCGTAGAGATCTACGTGGAAGACTTCATCCGTCGAGTTGCTGACCACGTCGTACGCTTCTGCACGTTTGGTTGCGATGAGTGTTGGTTTGTTATCAACCATCTCAGGTTCCCGACTTGAGGCAGTATCTAGGTCTAGAAGCACCCGGTGAACCATGTTGTAACAGAGCCTGCGCTGCTCGAATGCTCTCGCTCGAGGATCGTTGGCGGGTTTTCCGTCATTGACCCAGTATAGTGCCGACTTGCCTCGATCTCTGGCGTCGGCAACCAACAGACACAGTTGAATCGCACCCGCGTAGTACCTAAGCTGGATGTACTGTTGAATTGCGGATTCGAGGTTCGTTTGCGTAAGACCTCCAGCAACCTTCTGGAAATGCTTCAGACTATCATGCAGGAGAGTGCGTGACGCATTAGGGTTCAACGATGGCTCTGACGCCTTTTTCAGCTGTTCCTGGGCCTTGAAGATCACCACATCATCAGCACTGCAAAAACTGCCGCACTTTCGTCGCAGCGCATCGGCCACTGTCTCGACATTGGATCCGTTTTCGATATTTCGGTTCACAATGGCCTTCACAAGCACCTTGGCCAGTTGTTTTCCAGGCGTTTGTGAAAACAGACGCTCATACGTAAGGTCTTTGAGATCTTGCTGAGATACCTCGTCCAGTCTTGCGTAGATATCGGTCACTCGCTCTTCAAATAGTGTCATGACAAACGAGATACCCTCCGTGATGTCCTTCATAAGGACTTCCACAGCATGCATGGCTTGGTGTTCACCTTGTAATGCAAGCTCTTCCTGTTTGCTCGCTGCTCGTCGTAGATCGGAGGGGCCCGAGAGACCCTGGATAAACGAACGATTTTCGTTGAGGAAGCTCAGCAACGCAATGACACTATCTTGCACCTCTCTTAATTTTGTTTGCAAGATAACACTGTTCACAGCCAACGCCCCCGCACCATTGGAACCGACTGAGACGACCTTGGACTTCCATAAGGAGCGGATGAGCCTGCTGAGGTAGAGCGTGATAGCGGCGTGACGTGACGATGGTCGAACTTGTTCGACCGTCGCAGGTTGCCCATCCTGCTCAGGCAGCATGGGACTGCCACCGTAGTTGATGAACACCTGCTTCGCCCGATCTAGGGTGGGCTGATCAATCGCACTGCGTCCAGCGCCGAATTGACCGTTGTCTCCTTGACGGCAGGCGACAGCTAACGCAGCTGTGATGGTCTCGACACGGCCGTAAGCACTCTGGAATTTGCTCACCTCCATCTTCAATCCTTCTTCTCCGGACGCGGTCCTAATAACTGAAGCGAAGATGTCGATCAACCTCCTGCGTCGCATAATATGAACGCCGGTGTTGGTAAGGATGGCGAACTCGCTACCGTTGGGATTATCGAACTGGACAGCGAGTTCGTTTCCGAAGCCCATAGGTTGATTCGTAGCGGCGAATGGTTTCGTGACGAGGCCAACATCCTCAGCCCTACTATCAAGCTCCACCCAGTTCGCCTGCTCATAGTATCTCAGCGCTTGTGACCGACTCGCATTCTTAATACGACCACTATCGGGAGCCGACATGAACAACACATCGATGTCAGGCCGATCGGCCTTACGAACAAAGTCCAAGAAGTAACCAGGCGGAAACCGGATACCACGACGACTCGTCTCAAGCGATCTGGATTGAACAGAGATGGTTTCACCGAGACCGTTGAACGGATCGGCTCTAGCTCGCCGTTGGTTGGGCTCGACAGAAGGGGGAAACTTGATCGATTGCAGTTGCATGCTTTGAGGTGCTCGGCTCGAGGCGCTCAACATGTAGGACGATGCACTGGTTGCGCTCATGAACAGACGACAGCCCGTACTTGTCAGTGCCATGAGATGCACCTTGTTATCCTCGGTGGCGGACACAGGGCTAATAGACACAATCTCCATGCGCTCATTAAGCAGCGGGGATACAACACTCAAGGCGTGGGCAATATCACGCAAGAAGTCATTCTTGGTCTTTTCAATCACCTTGGTCAACTTGTCAGGCGCCTCCATGTAATAGGTCCGCACCGTCGACCTATCGGAAAGCGAATAGAGCAGATTTCTGCTGTCGTCTATGACGATGTCCACGATGTGTTCAGCACCACCCTTGCCCCAACGCGATACCGCGTTCGGCACCACGGCACCCCAGCCCGGATACGAATGGTTTATCTTTCCAACCCTACTGGAGAACCATTTTTCCTCCTGCTGGTAGTATAACTCGTGGATATCGCTGTCGGACTGACTCGTGAAGAAGATACGCCCGGTCGCAGAGCCCGCGATGATCTGTGTCTTCCCCGTCCAGTGCAGCGACATCTTGGTACCATAGAGCTCTATATTGTTGGCGCCCGTGGGGGCTTGGTTGACGGCGAGGCCCAGCAGGACGATCTCACCGGCCGTGGCGACGACAAGAATGTGCCTGATGACGCTGTTAAATACACCGGGCTTCGGAGCGACCAGCTTCACGGCGGAGATGCTGTGCTGGCTGTCTTCGTAGCCGATCAGCTCGGGATTGGGGTGTGTATAATCCCACAGGTATAAGCAGTTGTCGATGGCGACCCAGGCGTGGTTGATCTCAGCGAATAACCCCATCGAAGTCGACACTTGGGCCCGGTCATACTGCTCGAAGACGGCCTGGGGAATTTGGAAATGGTGCGCTCGCTGGAACGGCGCCCATGCGGCATTGAATTCCGCCAGATCGTAGTCGGAGGATATTTCTGGAGGCCAAACGTTAGCATGGGGGGGATGGGGGCACGGGGCCACGACAGGCATATGTAGAGGGAGCGAGGGCCGCCGTGTTGTGGTGAAGGGGGACTCACGTCTGCAGTAGCTGTCCAGCTCGGGGTAGTGTTCGTCTCGCGCCAGCATATTGTTTATGAAACCGGCGGCCTTCACGAGCGGAGGCGGGGGGGCTGCGGTCGGCTGTGAGGACCTTGCTAGGGCGTTGTCGTTGGCAAGTCTGGCGCCAGAGGCGGCGAGGGGATCGAGGCCATCCTGGGCCGGCGCGGCGGGCTGACCGGCCGAGGGCGCAGGGGGCTGAGGAAAGAGAACACGACGCACAGGGTCCTGCTGGGCGCTGAAGCGCGATGCGACGGCGGGCGTGTTTAGAAAGGCGCCCGGTAGAGCGGGCCCTGGTGTCTGAGGGAAGGCCATGGCGCGTGACGGTGGTCGGATCGGCGACGATGGCGGTGACGGACCGGGGCTGGAGCAAGAACCGTGCGAGATCTAATGCATCAATGGCTGCCGCAGAGCGGAGGGAGAGGCGTCGAGTCCACGGCAACCGAGAAAGAAGCAAGCCAGAGCGGCAGCTGAGCCAGAGAGCGATGCTACCAGACCATCAATGGCGATGCGGAAGACGGGACGCCGGTAGTACACGAGGGATGCACGGAGCAGTGGAGAGGGCGACGACGAGCCGGAGACGCGTCGTGGCCGGGTCGTATAGTAGGAGGCGGGCGAGATTGAGAAGCGAGCCCTCGATGTGCGAGAATCTGCGCGGCTGGCAGCAGCTTCGCGGTGTAGTTGCGCGCGGTGATGTCGGTGCGTTGGTTGGTGTTGTGCGTTATGTCAACACAATTGTTCAATGGACGCTGGTGGATGCGAAGAGGCTGGAAATTGAATTAATTTTTTGCCGGGCGCGAGCGGACGGTACCTGAGCTTCCTGGGGCAATAAGTACCTGTCTGCACTGTACCTAGCCTCCTGCAGGATAGCTTGGACGTGCATGCAGCCAGACTGGATGTTCCAGTTGCCCTAATGCGTGCTGGGAGCTCTGCCGCCAGCTAATCCATCTAAGCCTATTTGGGTAAGTACGTGCCAGAGAGCTACCTTGAAGTACCTACTAGCTACTTTATCTACCTACATACCTTTGAGCTCAGGTTACAGTACAAGTCAAGATTGGCTTCTGACGCAGGTACAATAGCCTCAGCCGGAATACCTATTAGACAGTTCTTAAAATTAGGACCGCTTCATAGTTTCAGAATGTCTTCGACATTTATTTGTGTCTAGTTGAAAACCCTGGGCCAAATACTATTTGACTCTCGTGGCAACCGTAACCAACGTGACATGGATCCGTGAGCTCGCCGTTGTCTTGGCTAAGATGGTACTTATATTCCTGTCTATTCACTGTCATGTGCCATACTTCGGTCCCGTTTTCTATCTCCGCTCTTCAGTTCTTCTTAGCCTCCCGGGCTGCCTTTCTCAGAGCTCGGTTGCGAATGTCGACGTGCATTGACCGGTTGACCTTGAGACCAACATAGCTGCCGATGCCGACTGTGTTCTCCACGAACCAGGCCATAAGGGCGTGGCTCCAGTGCGGCGTGTACGTGTAGGCCGCGTTGTGCCAGCTGCCGACACCCACCTTTCCCAACGCCGCACGAACGAATGGCTTCGGGCTCGGGATGAGTAGGCTCGGACGACGCACCTTGCTCATCGCGGTCGTGACGAGGTAGCTGAGAACCAGCTGCACATCCACATTGTCGGGCTTGAGCTCAGCGGCAAGTGCAGTTGACCAGAATTGGAGGAAGGCTTTGCTGCCCGAGTATGTGGCCAGGAGCGGCGTGGGCATCCAGCCGCCAAAGCTACCCATGGTGAGGATCAGACCACGTCGGCGACTCTGCATGCCTGGGGCGATGATTCGGGTGACCTTCAAGGTTCCCCTGCAGTTGATATTGATAATGTTCTCTATCTCGGTGTTGTCGGTGAGCGTGAAGGGAACGGGTATGCTATGGCTCTGGCCCACATTGTTGATGAGAATACCGACGTCGAGGCCGTTGATGCGCTTCGCTAGGCGGCCGTAATCGGCCTCATTATCAACCACCGAAAAGTCCATGGCGATAGAGTCCGTCTCAAGACCCGGATATTTGGCTTGCAGCTCCTTCTGGAGGGCTTCGAGCTTGGACTGGGTCCGAGATACGAGAAGAAGGTTGAAGCCCTTAGCAGCAAGCTGGGTAGCAAACTCTTTCCCCAGGCCATCAGATGCACCGGTAACGACGGCCCATGTACCTTTCCCACCATATCTTCGGAGCTGTGGGAATGAATATTCTGGTTAATGCCAGTTTCAATTGAGAGGTCCGGCGCATACTCACATTAGTACCGCTGAGCACAAACACGCTCAGGAATAGACGGAGGACGCTCAGGACTTTGGAGCCAACCCACAGAGCGCCCAGACCTGCGAGAGCCAGCTGGGCGCTCCGTGGCACAGTGGCGATGAAATCGTGAATGGCGTCCATTGTCGTTGCTCGAAAAACGTGCGTACGACGCAACTAATGAGATACCGTGGTTCGATGGCGGGGAAGCTACCAGTCGTAGACAAGAAGTTTTAAAACAAACCAGTGCTTGCTAGGGGGAAAGGAGGGGGGTCCCTCAGGGTTCTGCTAAGGGCATAAGTAAGAACCGCGGCCCAGATGCTGTTTCAAGTTGGGCAAAACGTTGTGGGATTTTCGCAACTTTGCGCGCCACGGATTCCTCAAAATAGCTTAGTAGCCGGTAATCTCGAGCTCTTGCGATGAGGTCATTGGATCGAATTACCGGCAGGTCCCAACAAAATTCGCTGCCCTGAAAAGAAAAATCGAAGCTCACCTGCAATCTCCCTGCATGGATAGTAGCCCTTATATAACTTACCTATCGATAAGATAGCACCGGGTACCCCTGACAGCCCTGAGTGCTACAATCAACGCCATTGAGCTTTGGTGATAGCTTCACTCCAATCTCAAACCGCTAACCGAACTTCATTATCGGAGCCTTCATTATACAATTCACATCAATCGACTTCTCAACCAAACATGGCTGCCATAATCGATGCACTAAAAGCCTACCTGCCACCCGGCGAAGGCTACCTGCCATACTACATGTTCGGTGTAAGTTCACGATTGCCTCCCACAGTCTTCATCCTAACGATCTGTAACGAACGTATTGACCTAACCTCCCACCCAGCTCTCCGTCATCGCCGTCGGCAACTCGCTGCAGAACTACCTGACGCTACACTACTCGCGACGTCTGTACAACGGACAATTCGTACCGAACGCCTCCCTACCTCCCAAGTCCAGCAGCTTCGACCCAGAGGATTCGACGCGAAAACTGGCGCCCGCGTCCACGAATACCAAGGACGGCCGCACGACGGACCAGGTCACCCCCCTAGCGGCGCGGCTGTTCGGCACGTACACGTTTATATCCGCCATCGTGCGCATCTACGCCAGCTACAACCTCCACCTCGCGCCCGTGTACAACATCGCCATCTGGACGTACGTCGTGGCCCTCTTCCACTTCGGATCCGAGTGGGCCGTGTTTCGGTCCGCGTACCTCGGTCCGCCGATTCTGTTCCCCTTCTTCTTTGCCACGATTGGCATCTTCTGGATGTTCTCCCAGTATAGTTTTTACGTGCAGGCTTAGGACTAGGACGTGAAGAAATTACGATGGAATGCGATGGACATGAACGGCCCGGGCATGCGATACGTCGCGCAATGTGTAGGATATCAATGTTATATATGGCCCTACATTTATACCCCAATATATATACTTGCAATTTTGCTTATTGTAGCTTTTTCCTGTACAGCTCTCCTCCGCAGTCCCTGAGGCGCGCAGCAGCCTGTTCGGGAGTGATGTCTCTCTGCGGCTCGGCCAGCAATTCATATCCAACCAGGAATTTGCGCACCGTGGCCGAGCGCAGCAGCGGCGGGTAGAAGTGCATGTGGAAGTAGCTGTTCTCCATTTCCTCGTCCGTCCCATCCAGTGGTGCCTGGTGAATCCCCGAGCTGTACGGGAAGCTCGTCTCGAAGAGGTTGTCGTATCTCCTCGTAACTTCCTGGATCGCCTCGGCGAAGTAGAAGCGCTCCTGCTCGGTCAGGTCGACGAGCGCCCGGACGTGCCGCTTGGCAATAATCATGACCTCGAACGGCCAGACAGCCCACCAGGGGCAGACCACGAGGAAGGAGGTGTTCTGGTACACGATACGCTCCTCCTTCCCCATCTCAAGCTTCACGTAGTCCTGCAGGAGATGGCGGCCGCCGTGCTCGGCCCGGTACTTGGCCATCTGAACCGCTTCCGCGGCTGGCTCCTCGGGCAGCGTACTCGTAGTCCAGATCTGACAATGCGGGTGGGGGTTCGAGCATCCCATGGCGGCCCCCTTGTTCTCGAAAATCTGCATGTATCGCAGCTGTTGCGTCGGCGCGGGCACCAAGCTCTCGGGCGGGGCTTCGCGGCCCATCAAGTCCGACTTTGCCGCGACTTCGGCGAGCAGATTGGTCGGTGCGAGGTGGGCGGCGTAGATGCGCGTCCATGTCTCGATGATGGGCAGGGTTTCTTTCGCCGGCATGTCGGCCAGGGTCAGGTGGTGCTTGGGCGAAAAGGTGAGGACGAAGCATTTGCCCTTGACGCCTTCGGCGCGAAGCAGCAACGAGGAGAGGTCTGTTGGCTAACAGTTAGAACGATAGGTCTGTCTTATCCGTAACTGGCAGGGTCTGTTCACCTTCATTCGAAGGTTGAGATTCAGGCTTATAGTCCTGCTGCACCTCCTTGACGGCGCTGTAATCGTTGACAAAAACGAAAGTCTCCTTGTAGTCTGGGTTGTTGTCGCCCTGGGCGCGTGGGTTCCGAGGACATAGGTAACACTGGCGACAACCGGTCAACAACAAGAAACACGGCCGTATCCGGTGGCGGGGCATACTTTGGGATCATATTCAGGCAGTTTGTTGACGCCGGGGCCCTCCTGTTGGCCTCTGTACGAGACGTGTCAGATAAGAGCGCGGTCGGTCCTCGTCAGTCCTCGTCAGGAAGCTCGCAGGAAGCTCGCAGTGAAGAGACTTACTGCCAGGGCCGCTTCGTTCGATGGGGCGACACGAGAAGCCATGATCCTCTGAGGGGATTATAGCGCCTGTGGGAGATATCATCGAGGATTTTGTCGGGCATCTTGGGGAGGAGTATCCAACGGCGCAAATGTCTTATAGGTACCTCGGCGGCTAGGTACAGGTAGGTTTGCGCTTATATATATGTATGCAGGTATACCATGACAAGAAGATAACGCTGAAGGAAGTTCGATCCAGGAGTCGGCGATCTCAGAAATAGGAAAAGAAGCGACAACCGAGCTTTATCCCTCACTGCACTCTGACGCAAATTTATTATTGCCTCGCACTCGGCTTTATACTCGGTGTAGTCTTAACATGAACATGATAGAGGATCGATCGGGTGCGGTACCCCTCCAAAAGACTCCAGAGCCCCGCGCCCACTACCTTAGTAACATATGATGCACATGTTCCTTGCCGTCAACTTGATTAGCTGTGTGACGTGACAAAAGTATCTAGTACTACCTTACATATAAGTCGGTACCTATCTACTACGGCTCTGCGCATTGACATTATGGAGGCTACATTTATGACGGAATACAAAGCATCTAGAAATCCTCTCTTACATAAATAGCAAGAAGAATATGCAGGTATTCCCAGCCCGTTGCATCTGATTGCAAGAAGGGGGCGTCGTGTATACGGTTTGGTATGGGCTACCCGCACGGTACTAGACTTGGTCTGGTAGGTCGCTGAGAAAAATACCCCTAACCCAGATGAACCAATAACATTCTCCGGATCTAGCACCTACTAGTACCTACCTAGGTTAGGTCCCTAGCTAGTCTAACACATTGAACCCGCGAACTTGGAATTGGCCAAATCAGATGATTGCAACAAATAAAGCGAATGCAAACTTCAGTGCCCCCCATGTTTATCTCCAACTGTCTTACCTAGATGGCCTATTATGCCTTTTTACGATTCATACACAAAGGTATAGCTTAGTGTATGTACGCACGGCACATGATAGCAGTCAAAGTCGTCTCACAGCTCCGACGAGCTAAGCCGAATATGTGATGGGAGAGAGAGATATCGATGTGGACTGTGCGCTAAACCCCACCTTCCCAGCCCAGCGCCAAGCCGTACATACATTGTACCTATGCAGGCGGAATACCGTCATACTACTGGTCAGCAACGCGGCTGGAACAAAGCACACGCTAAGCCCCATCCATCCATCCGCCGTCCCGTCACTGCTCACTGCGCACGGCGACCAACACCGACACCGAACGTCGTGTCATCCCGTGCGCAGAATCCGACATCCCCAATCCATCAAACCATTCCCCTCTCCGAACGAACTTCCATCGAGACGGACACGTGCTCGCTCGCGCGACACTGCTTCTGATCCGATGTGTTAGCCATCCGTCCTGTACCGTGCCCTCAGCCTCCCCAGCGGCAAGCGACCACCAGCAACCCCCTCCCTGTCTTTCCTCCCCGTGTTGCAGGCGTCGGTAACTCGTCACCCTGGATGAAAATATGGGCGTCATTCGCAAGAAAACCGCCACCAGGGGCGGTGAAGGCGGCGTGAAATATGTTTGCGACGTGTGCTCTGCCGATATTACCTCTACCGTATGTCTCGTCCCATGTTGCGCCCCCTGCTTCGTGCCCTCAAGGTTCATGCGCACCGCGACAACCACCCATGACTCCGTCCACCAAACTTTCGCCCACACTCTATATGCTCACGCGCTACTAGGTCCGTATAAGGTGCGCTCACAGCGCCTGTAACGAGTATGACCTATGTGTACAATGCTTCGCAAACGGCGCCTCGAGCGGCTCACACCAGCCGGCCACCCATCCCTACCGAGTCATAGAACAAAACTCTATTCCAATATTTGATCGCGATTGGGGTGCCGATGAAGAACTGCTCCTGCTGGAAGGCTGCGAGATTTACGGTCTGGGTTCATGGGGCGATATCGCAGACCACATCGGCGGCTACCGCCACAAGGATGAAGTTCGGGACCACTACCTCAAAGTATATGTAGATTCGCCATGCTTCCCACTACCGAAGCGCTGTCGGCCGGACGATATGGAGTTAGCCCAGGAAATTTCCAGGGATCAGTTCCAGGCACAGAAGAAGCGTAGGATTGAAGAACGGCGGGAGGCGCAGAGGAACGCCCCTCCCTTACCACCCAAGACCAAGCCCACAGCCAGTGTACCGTCATGTCACGAGATTCAAGGATATATGCCTGGCCGCCTGGAGTTTGAGACCGAGTACGCCAACGAGGCCGAAGAAGCCGTCCAGCTGATGCAGTTCGATCCTGGTGACGGAATCAATCCTCGAACCGGCGAACTCGAACCCGAGATGGAATTGAAACTGACCGTTATGGACATTTACAATTGCCGGCTGACACAGCGAGTGGATCGGAAAAAGGTCATCTTCGAACACAACCTTCTCGACTACCGGGAAAACACAAAGCTCGAAAAGAGAAGGACCAAGGAAGAGCGAGACCTACTCAACAAGGCCAAACCATTCGCGCGCATGATGAATCACGACGACTTCGAGTCGCTATGCCAAGGACTACTAGATGAGCTCAACCTACGTCAAGCCATCACCCAACTACAAGAGTGGAGAAATCTCAAGATCGGAGATCTCCGCAGTGGTGAAAAGTACGAACAAGAGAAGGCGCAGCGCATCCAGAAAGCCATACCCATGGGTTCTATGGACCGTGAAAGAATGGCCTCGGCGCAACGCTCGAAGCAAAACGTGCAGCCCGAGCCCCCGAGCGGAGCGGCTCTCCTGGTGGCACCGGAGCTTCCGTTCCGACCGGGGCCGAACAGTGGCGCGATGGCCTCGCAAGGGGCGCCGGATGCATCTACGAATGGCGAACCCAAGCCGCTCGCAGATGGCCACGCGAATGAGACGGCCACTAACGGCGTCGTCACTAACGGGACGTCGGCGCAGACCCGGCCACGGTTTGTGTCGCAGCCCATCTCAGGGGTGCAGCCGCTCGCCCTCAGTGAGGACAACGCGCCCGACATGCACCTCCTGACACCAGAAGAGGTGGAGCTCTGCAAGGTGTCCCGGCTCCAGCCGAAGCCGTATCTCATGATCAAGGAGCAAGTGCTGAAGGAAGCGCTCAAGGGGAACGGCAGTCTGAAGAAGAAGCAGGTCAAGGAGATCTGCCGACTGGATACACAGAAGGGAGGCCGGATCTTTGATTTCTTTATCAATTCTGGTTGGATTGCCAAAGCTTAGGACGATTCCGAAGATTCCGAAGATTCCGAAGACTCCGAAGATTCCAAAGAGTCTTCTTAAGAAGTTGTAATCCCCCCGTTGGAGATGGCTGTTGGGATAAGACGCTCCGGATTGCTCCTCCGGAAACTCTGACCTGACGTTGTGCTATGGCATTGGAATGCCGCCCGTTACATCAAGCTGTAAACTAGAGGCGGAAGCCTAGATACTGTGCAGCGTTCACAAAGTACGAAGATTACAATGAGAAATCATGATATCCATGATGTGTAATGAACTAGGCTCTCGCTTGTTTACGCATCACACAGGCACAGGTACAC
Organism: Xylaria acuta; assembly: GCA_022495125.1. Classification (NCBI taxonomy): domain Eukaryota; kingdom Fungi; phylum Ascomycota; class Sordariomycetes; order Xylariales; family Xylariaceae; genus Xylaria; species Xylaria acuta. Next base: position 113,405 of record MU383147.1, on the reverse strand, counting down.
CCACTACGGGGTATGTGTAGACGCTGCTGTGTTGAGTACATACCTTAATTAGACATTCTACGCCGGCATCGCTAAGCCACGAATCAGATGATTTATTGATCACCCCGGCGCTTACTGCTCGGTCCGTACGTCTCGATACCTATGTCCGTATCGTAAAAGCTCAGTTTTAGATGTTCTTACCTCTCGAGGATCTCTGATAGCATTATACTGCTTGGTGATGTTATAGCGGGCTGGGTAGAGGGAGGAAATGAATGTTCGAGGAAGCAGACCCGGCTTGTCTGACTAACTTGCCTAGAATGGCGTATAATAAGACCCTGATGTGCAAAGTTAAATGTGGGAGCCCCAGATCAGGGCCTTGCAGGTAAGACCAGGGAGAATTAGAGACAAGGTTTCATTAGTCATTTCCACCGTTCATGTGTGGGCCTTTCTAATGCTGGGTAGGACCTACAATGTCAATATTGCAGGTAACACCGTACCTAGGCAGAGTACCGGCAACTGTAAAAGTAAATGACAGAAAAAATAAAACAACGGAAGGAGAGACTTGCCTCGGTGCTGCCGGCCGTAGTTAGTATTACTATGATTCTGCCTACCAAGTTTACTGATCATCTCTCAACTTTTAATATAACCATGCATTTCTTTCAACGCCAACCTCCAAAACGATGTCCTATTCCCCTACCCCGGATCCCACTGTATCGATTACACTACGCTATTATTATTCGCAGGCACACTAGCGCAGTGCACTAATGACGATCAGCAGGGGGGAATGACGCCTGGGCTAAACCCGAATCGATCGCCTCCGCAGTGCCACGCAGCCCCGTCCACCTATTAGTGCCACCTTTTATTGTCGCCGCTCTCGCTTCCTCTCTTCTCGTGATGGCACACAATGGCCACCTGAACTCCCTCCTAGGCTTCATGCCTCGACGCAACATCTTCCTCCCGACGCTCTGCATCGTCCTCCTCGTTGCAGTATGGACCTTCCGACTACCTAACGCCAGCTCCTACCCCTCCCCCCCCGGCGACTGGTTCGAGTCCAAGTCGAAGTCGTCGTCTTCGTCGTCGTCGTCGTCTTCGTCTTCCGCTCCACCTCCGCCGCGACCAGCCGAACCGTTGTCGTCGCCATCTTCCTCCTCCTCCACCTCCTCTTCCTCGGCGCCGCACCCACCATCGCTACAAAACCAGCAATCCTCCTCTCCCCCGGCCTATCTGCCTTCGAGCCCTGGTAATGACGTCGACTTGTCCCAGCCCGACGCACCTTTTGTTGGCTGGCCCTTGAAACGTCTTTGCGACGAGACTACATGGGTCGAGGGTCTGGTCTACATTTGCGACAACAACTCGGGAGGCATTGGCAACATCCGCAATTACATTCAGACATGTATACGCTACGCGCTCGAAGCCGGCGCAACGGGCCTCACCATTCCCAAGATCCGCAAGCGCAGCGAGAAGGACCTCGCCGACCTCTTCACCGACTTCCTCCCTTTCTCGTACATGTTTGACGAGCAGCACTTTCGCGACGCCTTCGCCCGAAATTGCCCCCAGATCACCCTCTACGACAACGTCACCGACATCCCCGGCGCCGGCAAGTCTCCCAAGATCAGCAACATCACCCCCAAGGACTTCGGGAATCGCGAGAGCTGTGACCCCTGGGACCAGAACAGGCATACCGATCGTTTCGGCCAGACCTTCCGAAGGTGGCTGAAAAACGAGAAGCACGGCCATGCGCCGACCAAGGAACACCCGCGCCTCATCCGCTTCAACTGGGGCGTGCTCTTCGATTGGCAGATCTACCGTGACGGCCCCGAATTGGCAGCCACTTTTGGCGGCATTCTCAAACTCAACGACAAGTTCTTGGACCTAGGGAAGAAGACGCTGGAGAAGATGCACGCGTTTGCCCGTGCCGACGGGTCCAAGGATGGCGCCTTTCTTGGTATCCACTTACGAACCGAAAACGACGCCTTGGGCTTCTGGCCGCACTACGATACGCAATCGGAAGCCTACATGAAACAGGCCAAGAAACGAGGTTACCAGACGGCTTATCTCGCGACGGGAAATCAGACGGAAGCGGAAAAATTCATGGATGCGGCTATTGAGATGGCGCAGATGAGGGTCGTGACCAAAATAGATCTGCTATCGGACGACGAGCTGGACGAGCTCGATGAGCTCAGCTGGGACCAGCAGGGTCTCATCGATTATGTGGTCCTGCTAGGAAGCGAGTTCTTCGTGGGTGTGCAACCCAGTAGCTTCTCCGTACACGTGGCCATGAAGCGTCACCTCAAGACCGGGGGCCTATATACGCGGCCATACAAGGTAGGCACGGAAGGGGATGGGTTGTCGTATATCGTGGGAAAGTACGATAAGTACTGGGCCAGCTGGCTGTTCCTGTGGGATGGTATGTGGCCTTGAGCAGAGGCCTGGCGCCAGGTGCTCGGAAACTCGCGCGAGTTGGGTCTAATGACTGTATTGTTGCTTATGTACTACATATACCAGATAGAAGCTAGAAAAGCCTGTGACTAAGCGTTGTCACGGTACCTAAGGGTAGAATGGAAATGCAAAGCCTGCATTATTTGAACTACTCTTTTATTGAGGCTCTAACACCTCAACATTTGTCGAATATCTACCGCGTTGAGGTGAGATCCATCTCATGGATGATGCCCTTGGGATCAAATAGTGACATGCAGTTATCAGATATTGTGAATTATGCATCTAACGTACGTTCGTTGGGGTCCTCATTCGAACATGAAATGTAGTTCTGAGCTTCAAGAACGAACGGACTTATTCATGTACTCATTCCAACCTCACTTCACCCAACAAGAGATTCATTTTGAGTTCATACGTATGAAAGCTCTCTCCTTAATCTCTCATCTTGTCGTGAAACTAGAATACACAATTCCGCCGCATCACACAGTTTGGACGAGCTGTCCCGATACCACTACCTCACCTACTCTTATTACGACATCATCACGACGACTACACCACCGCAGTATCACCATACTGTTATAACCTAGAGAGACTGAAATCGCGCGCCATGTCACTCATCACGCTCTCCAGCTTGGAGCGCATCACTGCCTCTAAGCTCGCCGACCTGCTCCTCGCTGCTGGCGCTGCCAATGCGACCGCGGGTGAACAGGCGGCTAAGAACAGTATCGCTATCGTGGATGTCCGGGATGACGGTGAGTTTCCCTTCTCTTTTCTTTTCTTTTTTTTTTCTTCGGGTTATATTTTTGTTCATTATTTCTCTTCTTATTTGTATTCCTTCCTCCGGAGATGTCGTTGAGAATGAACTACCTAAATGAGAACCCCTGCGGTTCGCTACATGAATTAGACCGAGTTCACGATCGATAGCTTACGACATTTTCCCCCGTTAGACCACATAGGCGGCCACATCCGCACCTCAATGCACTTCCCTAGCAACAGCCTCGACGCCACCATGCCCACGCTGCTGCGCAGACTCGCGGACAAGGAGACCGTCGTTTTCCACTGCGCGCTGAGTCAGCAGCGTGGGCCGAGCGCTGCGTTGAGGTATCTGCGCGAAAGGGAGGCTGCTGGTGGTACTGTTGCTGGTAATAAGGAGGGTGGGAGTGATAAGAAGCAGAAGGTCTATGTCCTTGATCGTGGCTTTGTCGGCTGGCAAGAGGTTTATGGCACTGATGAATGCCTCACTGAAGGATACCGGAAGGAGCTTTGGGAGGAGTATTAGATGTGTTAGGTATCTTACGTCAGAGTATGGATGGTTTCATGGGTTAAGCGGTTAGAGAAGGGGGTTACAGATATGTCAAGGTGGTTATTGTACGTAGTGAACTGAACTGACTGGACCTCTCTTCTCGCGTCTCATCGCTCGTCCTGTGTTTTATTATATCCACAGGCATTCATAGTCTAGATACCGCTCCAACATCGTCGGTTTTCACAACCATGCTTCTATCTCTTTACGCCGAAGCGGCGCCCTTAAGCTACCATCTCGCCTACTTCTACTCCCTATTTTCTTCAGCCTCGAGGGAGACCAGAGGGGCTGAGAAGGGCGTCTTCAGGCGATAGGTAGTAGACCCAAACCTTAAAGTGTTATAACTTTCGGGTCCGCGCGTTTCGGGATGCGCGCAGAAAACCGAATAAGATGTCGCAAGTTCCTCCCGCATGGAAGTAAAAGGACGTAGCAGGCGTCGGACTTCCGTTTCCTCATAGCGATACCTGGTGTATAAAGAGCTTCTATGAGTTGATTTGCGTCGAGCGGTGTCATTTTGGAATACAGACGCCTTTTCATGCTGCCCCCTTTTCTTCCTTCTTCTGATAACCGGAGCCGTGGGTCGACTGATCGTTAACATAGGCTAAAATTAAAATGTATCCAGCGTCTATATGTAGTTATAATCATCATAACCTCTTCTTCCCATAGGACGAACCAGAAGATCACCTCCCGCTCCATCCCCCTAATAACCTCAACAACAAAATACCTCTAAATGGTCACAATCTCCTCCCCGCTCTACTCACGCCTTCTTCGCCCCCTCCGGATCATGCGCCTGCACCTCGATCTCGACCCGCATGTCATCCTCGCCCAGCCTCTGCACACCAATACAGGTCCAGAGCGGCTGATGATCCGGACACCAGGCGCGGAAATTGCGCACCACGGCCTCGATGGCCTCATTGTTCAGCGGCACGTGATACGACCTCACGCTGTACACCTGGGCCCAGCCCTTGCCGCCGGCCGTCTTCAGGGCCAGGTCGACGTTTGCGAAGGCTTGGTCGATCTGTGCCTGTATGTCCCGCGGGATGCTGGACACGCCTGCGCTGGGGTTCCAGCCGCCTAAAAGAGGAGACGGAGGAGGTTAGTAGCCGTAGCATATGGAGCCAGGAGAAGTGCGTCAACCTTGTCCTGCAACATGTATAGTCTCGCCCACCCGCACCGCTTGGCTGTACGAGAGGTTCTTGCGGTTCTCCTCCCCGACGCCTGGGTAGTTGTAGTATTTCAGGTCCGCCATTCTGGGAAACGGGATGGTGATGGGGAATGAGGAGGTTTGATGTGGTTTTGGAGATTGGATAATTATGGTTTCGCAGACTTATTGATTATAAAATGAAAAATCTGATGTTTATAGGTTTCATCTAGAGTCGGCCGATATCCTTCATCTCATTTATATATACTATACGTTTGTTCAGCTTGTGTCGTGGATGCCCCTAACTCCGATCGTCTCCGGAATTTACTTCCCGTCTTGATTAATCTCCCTGAGATAATTACGATCATGCCACTCTGCTCCGTAGCCTCGCCGGTGGGGTATCTTAGCTTAGCTTACAAATGGTGGGAGGGGTACGAAAGCGCATTATTAAGCTTTTAATGTGATGCTCTTCTCGGTGTTTGTTCTCGGTGTCTATATTCGAAGTTTTACGACGACGAAAGTGTCGGATATAAGTATAGCCGTACTGAATCTAGGAAACTTAGGTATTGAATATGATATATATAGCCCGCCTTTTTGTATAGTGGTTTTTAAGCCAGTCAAATTTATGTGCAATTTGCGAAAAGCATAGTGATATAATTTTGTGTTTAAGATGATAAATAGCATTCTTGATTCGCTTTGTTCATTCCTTTGTTTATCTGCTAACAATCTCTTTATCAAAGGCTCTATTCTAAACAGTTGCGGTTTGTATATTAGCATTTGCGACTGGCATTACTAGTAATGTGGGTTTGAACAGCATACAGATTGAAGGGCGTCTTGTCGCTCGTCCAGGTTTCTTTGGAGGCGATACTTTCGTGCACTGTAGCAAGTGTGTGTCAAGGGGCGATTTGGCTTGTGCTCAGCAGACAGCATACCGCCATTGTCCAGAATGAAGACCATTTATACGTATTATGGCTGGAGACCTCAATACCGTCATGCATATAACCTATGTTGAGTAATTATGTACTAGGAATTTTAGGTTCGACGCTCCCTATTACAACAGCAACACTCTACTATTCCAGACAAAGATTTTCATTGAGAGATTAAAAAATTGGTATAGGGAAAACAGTAACGCAGTGCCTTCTCCTTGTCACAAAAGGAGATACAAAGAGCATTGTTCTGTCCATACTGGAGAGACGTGCTATATTACAAGTACTACTAGGGGAAGTTTTGGCTGTGTAACGATTGTCTTCATAGCACCAAATTATCTTCACCAACTTTCAGATTACATTCCAATTTAAGCAACAAAAAGGCCTGGTTTTTTTGCCCACCTACCTATGAAGTCTACCGTAACAATATTACCACTATCCAGTGTATTCGAAACTCGTTTCTGTTTTAAGACAAACCCGAACACCACCAAGGCTCTCCTCAAAACACTGCCACTGCCAACCAACACATCTATTCAAGCATAAGTATAAAAGAAAAAGAAGATATTTTAGACGACGTCATTAGCGGTTAAAACCATTTCTCGTCCTTTGATCTACAAGATTGTACTAACTGAGATGCCAGCGCGCCAGAAATTATACAGGCTGAAGAAAATTCACATTCGTGTCACGAGACGCAAATCGAACGAATCGAATAGTACAGAGGAAGAATCGCCTTCAAGAAAACGGCGACTTTCGATCATCGAGCTACCCCAACTTACTCGCGATAGCACTGTTAGGATCGAACTACATTATATCAAATTACATCTTCGATACCGTGGGAAGCGTACACGCAGGCTACTTGGCAGAGCTCTCCGGCGAACTGTAAGAGTCACGGTTAAGGTTCTCACGTCGACGGCGACCATTATCGCCATACTACCTTTCCTGCCCCTTGTATCTTTTGCCATCTTGATGGATAAATTGTCGAGAATCTGCGGGTCCGATGAGCTCTTCATGTCAGAATACGACCTTGGGGATAGTTATGATGAGGATGAGGATGATGAGAGGTATTGGATAGATTTTTAGTGCTCGTGTGTGACTGACTTTGCTACCGTAGGCTTTACTATCACTATCTATTATCTGGTAACAGAATGAACACGTAGCTTGTGTCCGCGATCCAGCTATTGTGAATCGCTTGTCTAAGAAAAGGTTCTCTAGATAATGAGTAGTTCTACCGCGTAAGACGGGATAAAACATTGAGCTATTTACAGAGAATCGATTTAGCATCTAATAGTTCAGAGGTAAGCAACGGGAACGCTACTGATTGCCAAACAAAGAACAGCTAAACGTAGGGTTTTAAGACTTAGGTATTAAGAATACGACGGTGATAAAGCAAACATGCCATAAGGTTTTCGTGTGCATCAGGAAACTTTGTTACATGGTATACTTCGCACCTTCTATAAGGTATCAACTTAATTTCTAATTTGAGCGATATTAGGTTTTGCTCAACATAATCCTGAGTCATTTAACCGTTTGAACTATGAAAAGGGCATAAGGGGCAGCTCGAACCTTGTAGTATTAACTTTCTGCAACGTAGGTATATATTTGGGGGACTTGAACATGTCTGTCTCTCCTCCCGTTCTTTCCCATCTACCATATTTCATGAAGGCGACACATAACTTCTCGCTTTTACCCTTCCATTGGCCTAACCAGTCGCCGGCCGGATAATTGATATTAACCTCCTGACAGCCAAAATGCAATTCGAAGATTTCCCTCTTCTATCAACGCTTGTACTTGTCTACTTAGTTCTCGCGGCCTGCTTAACGTACGACAGTGTCATGGAATGCATCGGGGACGCCTCGATCCGCGAATCACAGAGCCGGTGGATAAATAATACTTTCACGCGCTTCGTGATCGTTTCTTCGATGTCGATCTCCTTGTTCATTTACTATATCGTCTTCGCTATCCCGCTTGTCGCCTACGGCCTCTGTCGCCCCTATTGCGTTTGGTTGTGGCGTGGATCTGAGGCCAAGTACCACGCGTGGCATGAGCGAATGAATTGTGGAGATTGGGGAACGCGCTCGCTCTGGGAGGGTGAGGATGGGTACTATCTTGTCCCTGGGCCTGGTTAGTGAAAGCTACGATCGAGTGATGGAAACGTATACCTGCTGTGGGAGTCTCGGCGAAGGATATTGAGTGCGGAGGATCAACCTACGACTAAGCCTACCTCTACCTAAACTCAGATATGGCAGACAGGCCGTGTGGACTTGAATTATGTTTATACGGACGCAACTCGCACGGATATGAGCTCTTTGACTACCACACCCAAGTGTTCTGGCGTCACATATACACAGTGGCCACCTCCATACTGTCGGTTCTGGACTCATACCAGGCTGCCTCTGAGCTTCCTACATTTTCGCAAAGATGGGAGAGCGGCGAGGAAAACATTCATAGCTAGGCGTTTAGGGGTTTCGATCTGTTTGGATCCTAGGTTTCTAGATGGGCAATGCCAATTGGAAACTTTGTGTTATAACTTATAATCAGGTCTTATGTACAGATATTACGCAATATTGAACACTCGGTACGAAGGCCTTTACTGACTGATTGTGGCGGTGCGGCGGTCCCAGATACGAGTCTGGGGGAGTACTGTAAGCAGATTGGCTCACAGAAAACTGCAACTAGGATCAGAATGGTCAATTTACTCCAATAATTAGAGGCTAGAGATGCATCAACAGCCAAAGTCGCACAGTGAATCATTATGAATCAGAAATAAGCACAGGTGATGCAGGATGAGGACAGCCCGCCAATCGCGTAATACTATTACACCGATTACTCGATTACTAACATCGAGAATGCGTTTTTACCAGGAGGCTGCATGAGCTAGACCGACACAAGATGATGCAGTCCGAAGCTTGGTATTGGTTTGCCTTGATATAATACAGAGCAGGTGAGGCAAATGGGTCAAGGTTTAAGAGTGGCCGACCCTCACGCTGCATTCTACTATCTTTTCTCCCTCGTAATTACCTGACGCGAGCGCTTACTATTTAGAAGTGTTGTCATCCGCATCAACGTCGCGGTTGCATAATTACCGCCTGCTGTTATATCTCGATTTTGGGAGTCATCCGACCTTTTACAGTCGGAGATACCTTCACGATGAATTGGGACATGCTTGGCGGTGGCTGGAACCCCTCAGGCTGGGCAAGCCAGTGGCCTCTTCAGATGCCACTGGATTCTGCGGCCAAGTGCAGTCCGGCAGGCCTATCTCTTCCTGACATCGCTGGAGTGAGCATACTCTCGATTGAAGCCTTAGAACAACGCAATTACACATACATTCCTGGACCCTTCGCAGCAGGCCTGCCCGACTCTAGCCCGATCCCAGACCTCAACTTCTGCAATGTCACCGTCACCTACACACACCCCGGCTGGCACGACTCCATCGATGTTAACGTCCTGCTTCCAACGGACAATTGGAACGGCAGATTCGCGGGAATTGGCGGGGGTGTCTTTTCAACCGGGGGAGGGATGGTTGCGGAGTTCTTGATGATGCCTATCATGGCCTCGGGATTTGCTACTGCCACCACAGACGGTGGGCACTCTTCAGACGTCCTCGGCCCAGAATCTAACGAGCCTTCCTGGGCTCTGACCAGTTCTGGAAATGTCAATTGGCCATTACTCATAGACTTCGCCTCCGTTGCGCTGCACGACACGGCCACCATCGGCAAGGCGGTCCAAGAAGCGTTCTACGGCACCACGCCAACATACTCATACTTCTTTGGCGGTTCAACCGGTGGCAGGCAAGGTCATATGCTTGCGCAGAGATATCCGCAAGACTACGACGGTATTGTCGCTCTGTTTCCTGCCGTAAATTGGGTCAGGTTTTTCTTCTCCCACTTCTGGCCAACATTCGTCATGGACCAGATGCGTACCTATCCCCGATCCTGCGAGTTTAATGCTATCAAGACCGCAGTTGTGTCAGCTTGCGACAAGCTGGACGGCCTAGAAGATGGCATCATCTCCAGAATAGACCTATGTGACTTCGATCCTCACGATGTCGTTGGCAAGAAGATTCAGTGCGATGGTGCTGAGGCTACAGTGTCTTCTGCGGCTGCGGATGTAATTCAAAAGACGTGGGACGGACCTCGAAGCTCCACGGGCGAGTTCCAGTGGTACGGGTTCAGCAAAGGGACCGACTTGACGCAGCCAGTCACCGGCCCGATCCAGGTTCAATGCAACGAAGAGGGCTCTTGCAAATCCGAGTCAAATCCCGTGTGGGCTCGATACTGGGTCAAGAAAGACCCCTCGTTCGACATGAGAGGGATAACCCATCAAGAATGGGACGAGCTTGTACACGCCTCCATCAACGAATATGACTCCATCATCGGAACCTCGGACCCGGATTTGTCTGCTTTCAAGAGAAGGGGCGGCAAGATGGTCAACTGGCACGGGACCGTGGACGCTGCTATTCCCTTCAATGGGAGCACTGACTACTACGACCGTGTTTTGAGACGCGACCCAGAGGCTTCGGACTATTATCGGTTTTTTGTTGCGCCTGGTGCAGGCCATTGCTTCAACTGTGGACCGTCTTCGCCACCCACATTGGAATACATTGTTGATTGGGTGGAGAAAGGTGTAGCTCCTGACACACTGCGGGCCTCAGGATTGAACGGACTTGGTGTCAGGGTTGAAAGAGATCTCTGCATGTATCCCAGGGTCCAACACTACGCAGGAGGAGATCCGACAAGGGCGTCATCTTTCATTTGCGTCTAGAAGCATGAAAAAAGGATTGCTAGGGCCGGTTCAATATCCATAACAAATACAGAGGATGTTGAGGGGTAGATTTTCAATGAGAGGCTTCTCGTTCGTGATGCTAGTATATCTTCTCGTCACACAACCGTATTTTATGCGCTTGGTGTAGGCCGTGGACTCTGTGCTTTTGAAGCGAGTGCGTTAAGGATATTATTGTTGCTGCTGCACGGGCAGTGCAGGTCTGTGGCGACCGAAATTTCTATAGCTTTCCTCCAACTGCAGCAATGATGGAACTCAGCGACATCACCAAGTGGAATAGTTTATCCGAGAACAATGAAAACAAGACAAAGATATCGCTCCCTGCCGTAAAGAAATTTCGTGGTTGACCATTGTTGTTGCTGCATATTTGATGCACGAGAGATTGGGGTTAATTGGAAGACGGTATGAAGCACGCGGAGGAGAAGGTGCAACCAGAATGGGGTTTATGTAGAAACTCGGGGATATACGGACAGGTTTAAGGAATATGGTGTGAAGAGAAAGGCGGGGAGCCAGTACTGGGTCGTGGTATTTGATTAACTTACCTGGCATGCGGTCAACTGATACCGCGGGCATTGATCCGTCATAGACCTTTCTCAACTCGGCAGATATTCGTGAGGCTGTGGTCCGTTACTAAACTTGGCGCTTGGTAAATATGATATGAGGAAACACCTATCCTGTATTTATATTGTCTCAACTTAGACACAAACTCCTATGTCGGGCAGTCGTGACACCAACCAGCCCCTAACATGACGTATTTCCTTTATCTCTGCATGTGCTCATCGTGACCTCAGACGGGGTGCACAAAATCCTCTAGACTCAGCCCATCTAAATTTTCCAGTTTGTCCATCTCTGACTTAACCAGCTGGCTCAAGTGGCAGAATGGACCAAGTGGCCTCCCGGGGATGTGACCGGACCAATTAGGAGATCGAATTTTACGAGTAGCTTCCATCATTAATCCGAAGCTTTGGCCTTCAAGAGACCCGGACGTTCCGGTAGTATTGAGTTCCTTGCTGTTATATATCTGCCTCGAAAGAGCACCAAGATTCATCGAGGCACACTCAAAAGAGCAGTCTGGGGGCTCCATACGGAAGCGCGCAGTTAAGCATCCAAGCGCGTAGCTGATTTTACGGAGAACTTCCTTTCTCCGTTCATCAATGGCAGCTATCACTTCACACGTTAGTAGCTTTCAGAGTAGTGGTGACCGTAGCGCAACTTGCAGATGACTTTTTCCGGGATGGGCAAATTCAGCGTACGAAGCAGCCCTTTACTGTGGTGCAGGACTAGTTTTGTAGTGGCTTTGAATTCGTCTGTCCAGCGGAAAACCCAAGAAACATGGAGAAGAAGGATGAGGTTCCTATCGAGGCTACCTAGACACAGGCTACCTTTTATTCGTTGGTGCCATATCTCCACGAACGCATCAACTACCTCGTGGCATTCGTAATAGTCCACGATAACGGCAACCTTTGCCAACATCTCCAGATCAAGGCTCTTAGGTACTTGACGATTCCGACCGTGGATTATCCGGAGTACGATTAGCAGGGCCTCCCTATCCCAGTCGGAGGCATCCACGTGCCGGAGACCGTCGATGCCTGGCTGCGACTCCTTAAAAGGGCCACCAAAAGCTTTTTTGAAGTATCGGGATGCGAGTGTCAGGTGAGCCGAGGAAACTTGCAGATGAATTTCAGGTGGTGCTGTAGAGGGCTCTTTTTGCGCTCCGCTGGTCGCGGTATTCTCACCAGGTCCTGGTGGCGCCACCCTAACTGGCTCATGTCCAACACCTATAAGAATCAGCCACAGCTGATACTTCAAGGCGTATCACGGCCGGGGTAGTAATTGTACCATTACTGGGTGATTGAGATTGTTTCGTTGGCTGCCTAGGAATGTCACCAAGGGACATGGCCCCGAAAAGGCCCGTGGTCTTTGGAGGGACGACGTGGAGTTCATCGTTTTCATGCAGAACCGCGAATGGCGCGTCAAAGTTGCAAAGGCGAATTACGACGTCTCCATTGGGATCAATAATGTACTTCGTGATTGCCACGTCATCCATATCTTATTAGATCTGTGAGTATTTAAGCGTGATTCGTAAGGGCTTGACAAAAAAAAAAGGGGGGGACTGGGGGGATGGGATATGGATAATTGAGAATGGCGTCTTTTGCGACGCGAAACTGTTGCAAGTCGTACGTAGCAAAAATCAAGCCCGAAAACGAAGCAAAAAGTGCATGCATTTGCGAAGTGGGCTAAATAGCCTGGCAGCGCAGGCAGCCTTCAGGGAACACAGTGCCTTCGCTAGAAAATACGAGGGTTAATTCCCACCAAAAATTGCTACGAATCCATCGCGAGACTTGCAGGGGCCAGAAATACCTAAGGTAGATAGGAAAGTAACATGCTTTTGCATGCATTTCTCGACATCAAAGCTCATATTGTGCCCTCGTTATTACTGGAAAGCCTATTGCCTACTTCATATTCTCTAAAATCTGCCTACTCGGGCTAAATTCTGATCTTTTATACAATTAGGTTTAAGATAGGTCTACCCATGGCCGTTATTCATCTAGTCGCTATGGAGTAGCGATTCTAGGCGTAAACTCTGGTGGCCCTAGGTGGTTTTATTAATGTTTTTATACAGCAAAATTACGTGCAGGTTTTAATACCCCATTACTCGATTATGACTATAGAGTATTCTAACAGAACAGTAACTCGCAGTAGCATTCCTAGATGCCCCATTCGGTGATTGGGGTGTGGTGTCTTATGTTCTTTTAGTCGCGAACACCATCACCAGGGGTGTTTCCATTCGGACTTTGGCGCCGTTGGTGATGCGCTCTAGCTCATCCCAAAGATCCCGGATTTCAGATTCGGGAACAGCTGGCCCCCAAGTGGCGAAGTATTTCTTCAACCAGTCCACGTCTTGCTCGTCAGACCAGTCTGGATCGCCGTGCACCCAGACACGGTCCTCATTACTGCCGACTCTATCTTCGCCCACGTCATCACTGATCTTGAAGCTTGCAATCCCTTGGCTAGAATTGATGTACACCCGTTTAATAGCCTCCCAGCGTGCCGAAGGGACGGCAATCGAATCATACCCGCTGTTGCTGATCTGGAATGCGCGTTCAAACAAGTGCCCCGTGTTGGTCTTCTTTGAGAATACCCCCCAAATTTCTTTCCAGATTGCCTGAGCACGCTCGTTGCCCAAGATCAACGGCCGCATATATAATGTCATGACCGGGGTGCCGCCGGGTTTGAGCTGTCTTGCGAACTCGTCGACGGCATCGTCTGTGTTCGTCCACTGCATGCATTCACATGCTGTGATCAGATCCACCGTTTCCGTCTCTACGGAGCTCTCCTCGGCGCCTTCTTGCAAGAACACGAACTTGGACTCGGGCCATCCATACTGCTCGACAAGAAGCTGACGGGCGACCTTGTTATACCCAGCATTAGGGTCCGAAACCACGACCTGGTTGAACCTGTTGGCGAGAGTCGCAGATACTATCCCGTGGCCAGCCCCAACATCGTGAGCTGTTGACCATGAAGCCTCAGGCTTTTGAGTGTGGTACTCATAGATGCGCCTGAAGAAAGACTCTCGGTACGTAGGTCGGTATAACATATACTTATACCAATCGACCCCATAGCGAATCGAGAATCCTAACCCTTTACCTTCGTCTGTTATCTGGGTCCTCGCATACATGCTGATATGACAAGGGCTTGATCTCAAGGGCTTAGAACAACGGTTCATATTCAACTCATAATTCTCTTTAGGTCTAAAGGAGCCTATGTTTCCTTTTTCTGATCCCCATACAACCTCGCCTTTGCCCTCTATTTGTATGCAGGTCCTTAACCGCAATTCCTATACCCCTCTTTCTTTAGGCTCCGATTCTAGGCTTCAGTGCAGAGGCTAAGGTAGTCGCCGACCAATAGCCTTGCTATATGTGAATCATATATCTTGACAGGTCCTAGCAGGTCTTGCCAGGTCTAGGCAGTCCTTGCCGTGTGACAGTAACTGAAATAGGCTTTAATTAGGAGGTTGTTAATGTATAAGAAGTAGTAGTTACCTAGTAAATGCACTAGTTAGCACCTCTGTTAAACCTGCTCAAGCCTCGCGCACACCAAGCGACCCATCCGTGACTATTCGGCATTATGGATGGGGTTAATCATCTTTAGTATGCTTCTAGCCACGACGCCCGCATAACCGGTCTCACACAGAATCATGAGAAGGTCGTTCATCCAAGCCCGCTCGACATAGCTGACTGCGAAATCTCCTTAATTTCGATGTCTAACACGGGGCAACCTGTGGGGTGAGATTCTAACTCGATGGTTCCCTTGAATGCTGCTGTGATTTTGAATTCCCTCCCCTCCTCATTCACACGTAGATGGTCCGCGAACTGTGGAATTCCGGGCAGCCCGTTCTCAACGTCCCACCAATCGACCGGCTCCGCCGTTTTTGCTTGCAGAATCAGAAACAGTAGACGGGCTTCGAAAGTTCTTTTATCAATTACTAGACAACGCGGTAGGTCTCTTCGACCCCGGTCCCGGAAGTCAAACAACAAGCCGAAGCTCAGGCCCGTGTTTCCGATGAATGCAACGAACGAGTACGCGACAACAGTCGTTCTCGACATCGGCGCAAAACATATTCGTGTCCGGTGGTCCCAAGATCCCGTTGGCGCCGCACTTTCATAATCTATATAGATTTTTTCATATATAGGTATATGGAACGCTAGTATTTGTCCCGTCTGCAGTTCCGCACTCGAAGTTAGGAATGGCACATTAGTCAGGATACAGAAGGTATGGATTCTGGTATCCCTGAGCGACTTGTAATCACCATCGACGAACTTTGCAAGTACCGGGGCCGTCTCGCGAACCAGTAAGGAGGGGCCGATCTTCTTAAGATAAATCCCAACCTCAACATTTGTTCTTCCGATACGGAGCTTCCCTAAGCTCAATACGTATCTGGCCACTTCGTCAACACCTGGCCCACTTGATGCTACAGGGGTTAGAGCCAGAGACGTCGAGATCTGTAAGCCTTTATTCGTGATTGTATACGTGGACATCACGCGGTACTTGTGAGGAGTAATGTTATGGCATTCGCGAAACTCAACCGGAGACGAGGCAAGGAGAGAACTGTATGGGCCCTGAAGATGAGGGTGGCTAGGCTGCCATGAAAATAGCGTCGGATCTACGCCTTGTCGGATTATCTCTTCTTGCAGCCGACGAAACGCTTTCAAGCCCTCGCCATAGATCAATGGCATATTGACGTCGAACAAGCCGAGAAGGCAATAGGCAATATCCTCAACGCGTGTTGTTTCGCGCTGAGAAGCCCATGCCATCCGCTGAGCTGTTGAGAAGTCCTTGAGAGAGACTAGGCCAACTATAACAGTTTCGGGTATGCCCGTGACCCTCGAGATATCAGCAGCAAAGTCACCCTTAGAGCCTCTGTAGTTCCATTCCCGATCAAAGAACTGCACTTCCATCGGCGCCAGTAATTCCTGGAGGGTCCATCCACGCGTGAACCAGCGACACATGCCCAGCCCCTCCTCAATTCGCGTCTCCGCTGATAAATCAGCCAGGTAAACATAGCAAATTTTGGCTTTCTGGTACCACCGAAACATGGAGTTGATGGACTCTGTGAGCTCGGCACTACTAGCCTTGTCAATGCAGCACGTATCTACCCAGACGAACTCTATTCCGTGACCTAAGGCGAGGCGGCAGGTATCTGTGACTTTGGTGTAGCCCTTTTTTGTTGGTGGATGGGGTGAAGACATGTCTTGGAGGGATACCTCCTCCTCGGAGTCCCAAGTGTGTGATAGAATAGCATATTCCGGAAGATGCGACTCGTTGAATTCACGGAACTCGAGGGACTTTGCCTGGATGAGCCTCATTCTGTAATGGCCCCCAAATGATACGTAGGTAGGTAGCGTTGGGCAGGTTATAGATTGTACTCTGCCGAGAGGGTTGTCAAACTCGTCCAGTCAGGGTTTGGTGCCATAAATTTAGCTGCGAGAGAAAAGACAGAGCTGTTGCTCAAGGATGGAGCTTGAACATAAGCAAACCGCATTTCTAGGCATCTTCGATAGCAACTGGAAGCCACAGATGCTGCGCCACCTCCAAAACGGTAATGTAACCTAGGGGCTGAAGGTGGATAAAACACAAGCGGCTTGCCTTTGTATAGATTGTACACGTAGTTACTACGCTACGAGTAGCTAGATGGGCGAAGACGCCTCTCCCAAGGCACGAGCAAGTGGCTTTGTGAGTGGTAGGTAAAAACATTCCTAACACGGCGGTTGGTACGGAGTAGAGGCTGGAAGTGCTGAGTGAGACGATGATCAGCGGCGTAGAATCTTAGAAAGTGCAGCTGGACTATTTGAACTGAACAGACTGCTGTTACGTTGATATTCACTACGCACCTCATTGAGGTACATATTTCAAATATATTGGCATCTGCCAAAAAGAAGGCGGGAAACCGGCCAATAGCCCATCTAAAGTCAATGAGTGGGAATTTAGGGAAATAGTAAATCCGTTAACGTCGTGGAGTCATCCACTCAGTTCAAAAGCAACTACAGGAGGAACCGACCATAGTTTAGGTTGCCTCTGAGCCAGCAGTTTCTATGAATTCCCTTCCTCCCACTTGGATTATAAGGTTAGAATTCTCCTCGCAAAACATATTTAAACTAAACGACTCCTCGAGGAGTACGCCTTTTAACTAATATCCCCATGCTACTAGTTTAGGATAAGGGCAAGCCTTGCACGATTGTGTATACACCTAAACATCTTTATGCTGCCTTAACCTAAGCTACGAATAACTGAGATGTAAATAACCAATAATAAAGGGAGAGGCCGAACGTTCGCTATAATGGACACGCATACGATAGCATCACCCTCCAAAAAAGATTTAAGAGTAGCTTGAGCTTTAATAATCTTGAAATTCCCAACTAAAATACAATATTGAGGCATTTAATGTAGTGACTATAAATGTAGCTTTAGGGAGCAACCAAGAAAATAATGAATATAGCATAGCTGGTGACATATCAAGCAATTATCTTTGATTGCCGTGCAATATATACTGGCACTTTTAACCCGAATTAATGATTTAATACTAACAATACTTACTTAAACACATAGCAGAGCCACGCCAATGAAAAAGCACTGCAGCATAACTTTATAGTTGGTGCGTTAGGCTGTTTTAAACTTGCGCTATAAGGGTTGTTGTTACAACAAATGGGGCCAATTTAAATCTTAAATGAACGCAATACTTATATTCTACACTTTGCACAGAATCTCCTTTTAACTCGTGTAATTTTGCGGCAACCTCTTTGGGCTGGTTCTGCTTTTCTGGATGCCAGTGTGAATACTTATAGATTCGCACTTTTTCGACTGTGGGGTAAAGGATTGCTCCTAATCAATTTACCACATTTAGCCAACACTAATACAACAGTCCTTTTTTGACTTGAGGTCTTTAAGCAAGATTGTACTAAAATAACATTTATGTCGGCAGTACTAGGGAGATTCTTAGTCGTTTGTTCAACACCCTTGTACTAGTATGTCATTAGTCAACAAATTTAACAAGTCCTCCGTGGCGCAATTGGCTAGCGCGTTCGACTGTTATTAACAGATTATCGAGAGGTTGACAGTTCAAGCCTGTCCGGGGGAGTTCTTTATTTTGAACTTGAAAGTTTCTTCTTGTGTTTTTTTTTCCTTTTTCTCAGTGTTTATGTTGCTTTGCGCAAGAGTGAGACTTGTCGAGTATTTACTTGGCTCGGTTGTTCTACGACCTAAAAGGGCGCTGCTATAGGCCCTAAGAGTCTTAAACTAAACGATCTTTGTTTGTACTTAAAAAAGCGAGGTGTTAGTTAGCACTGTTAGGAACTCTGTACTTGAGATAGACTATAAATAGGCTTGTTCTTGCGCGAAGTTCTCTGAAAAACACCTTCGTGGACGCTCATCTGATTATATACAGAAGTCTCTTTGTCTACGTGCCTTGCGACAGCAACCTTTACTCCAGGTGCGGGCCAGAACATCAGGAAACCCCACGGGACGGGCCGCAAGGCAGTCAGACGCTAGCTGCAGCCCATCCATCACCTTTTTCGAGAGGCGACTGACTGCGTATGTATAGTTATTCGGCTATGTATATCAGAATCCTTGAAGGTTCTGTTTGTCTGGGCCATTTGACTTGCATTCATCACGTGCTTAGTGGCATAGGCGCAGTATAGTGGTTTATGGATGTAGTGTAAACGCCTTCTAAGAGGGATCGCGTTGGAGCCGGGACTGTGTTACTCTTATTCCATCCTCTCCACTTGTATCTGGCTCCTGAAGCAGGCTTAGCAACAACGGATTCAGGCCCTTGGAATTTATGAACGGTGCACGTTAACCCAGCCCCTTCTCTAAACCAGGGGTGGGTGGTATACACGTAGAAGACGATGCAAAAGCGAGCAGGGGGTTTCGGAATACTGGAAAGCTGCATATGCATTGTCTAGCGATAGTACCACTTTTCGCAGACATAGGGACAAGCATGACTTCATTTTAGTGCTCGTAAGTGGTGAACGTGCTTTTTATTAGCAGCCCTTCGTACTCATGAATAAGGAAAATCTAAATAACCTGAGCGTAGTTTGCAAACTTACGGAAGCGTAGTCCGAACTGGATTCAAAGCACCTATTATCCATATCCGCAGCCCCTAGTCAAGGTAGAGCGATTCTAGGACTCTTTATAGCCTTGCTATGCTGCTAGACAAGGTGACAGGGGGACTTAGGATGTCATAGTAACATTTCAGTGAATAGGAGATATATGTTCAAACGACTCTATGTTTATGGTTTGAAATAGCAGTTTGAGCCGGTGAACGATCATCTTAGGTGTCCACGTCGGTTTGTGGATATATTGAATGTGTTTGTCACATTTATCTCATCTTTTACTACTAATCAGTGTTAACAACGTCACTCTTCATTACTGTCCTTACAAGCTACCGGAGTTTCGTCGAGTGTTTCTCTTGCTATACAAGCAGGCTTCGTTAAGGACCCAATAAACACAGCAATGTGTGTCTTTAGGCATGCTTAGAACACTACTAGGTGATCTCAATACAATATCGCAACATAGTCTTGCCCACAATCATTATATTCACTCGAGACTACTTGAGGGCGCAGTCAAGGAGCACAAGAATGCCATGGTTTCCCTTTTTTGATCAAACTTCGTTATCTTTTGAAAGGTTAATGACGTGCTGTTTGATCTATCACCGAACACCGGGAAGTCTATATCTCTCAGGTGGGACAAGCCGAAAGGGTGGGAAAAGACGGCTCCGGGGTACTGGCACACTCCCACTGATAAAGGTAATATGGCTTTGCCTCGGGGGTAAGTGTGGTCGGATGAGGGACACCCATCGGACATCCCCCTCGGCTCCGGGTCACGGTCAACTTGTCACATCCTCCACAGTCTACCGTCAGGGTTCTCGTCTCGGTCGTGGTGAAATTCTTGCGGCCGCAGTAGTTGGTGACGAATCCCGGGTCGCCGTTATACGCCCTGGCGGACAGCAAGCAGTCGCCAGCCGGCGCGCCGGTAGTCGCGACCACACATTCGTTTTCGCTTGGATACGTGTCTGCTACGCATTAGACTCACTAAGACCACTATTTAGGGGCGGTGTAACGGGCGCGCGTTTACGTATACGCGCTTTGTCACTTACACGTCGTGTCAGTTGGCCACGGGTTAATCGACGATGTCGTTTTTGTTCCTTCGGGAGTTGGTTCGGTGGTGAGCGCCACCCCAGTTTCGACCACAGCGGCTTCGGTCGCTTGTAAAAGGTCGTTCGGGAAACCTGTGAGCAACACAAGCGCCAGGCTCCCAATACGAATTACGCAGTTGTGGAATGAAAATGCCATTTTCAGCAAGAGTTAGGAATGATTTGCCTTAAGATATGCAAATATAGTCAATCGGCATAGTATTAAAGCTAAATCTGTCCATCCCCGCCCCTTATTATGTAGAATCATCTCGTACAGTCTCTGAAGTACGGTTCCTTTTTAAAAGCTGGAGGTAACGTATGATCGCTGTTCAACATGGCCATGCCTCGCTAATAGAGTTACAGTTCGGATAATAGCGGTGGATAAATAACGTAAAAGCGTTTCAATGCAGCATTCGTTGAATTTTTGGGGTTTCAACCGAGGACGTCTAATTCGGTTGATTCGACATCGTAAGCATTCATACATGCATTGCAGCTCGTACGGGTTTCGTCCGGTTACTCGTGAATCTTCCAATATTGTACGGAAAAGCCCAGATTTTCGGGCGAAAATCTAGGCTGCTCCATTCTTATCGCTTCGCAACAACTAGGGCATCCAGTCCTAGGGATCCGGACCGGCTGTCAGGGCTAATATGCAATCTGAGCTTACATGCGGGGCATCCCGCATGCTGTGTTGGATGCACGATGCGCGCTGTTTTATACATGGTACACAGCGCCGGAGAGTATTGAGCTGAATGTCTGTCTGGACTTGCATGCATACTTGCTGGCTGCAGCGTTGGGCGACGTTGGGCTGTTTTGCGAACGTGAACCGCGCACCACGGGTCTATATAGGATACGATTGTAACAAGGGCTTGGAATAGTCTTCAAATTGTAATAATCATCTAGGGCGTCAAGGGAGCTGTCACACGGACCCAAGGGACTGGGACTAGTACGGCCTAGGTCAACACCTAGGCCAGCCCCTAGGTCTGGCGAAGTGCATATTCGTATGCATATTCGCGGCTCTATAAATAGTCATATGATCGGGTAGCAAAGCCTATGGATAGCAGAGGCTCCTGTTTGCCTTCCCGTATGATCTGATCTATCCAAAGCAGTAATACGAAGAACGCGAAAGCAAAAAGACTCGGGCGGCTAGCTTGGATGAAGCTATTCGCATACAAATAGCCTAGAATCCGCCGCTGGCTGAATAGGGGGGCTGGAGATCCAGAGCCCCCTTGATCCCATAGTTGATTATTAGTCAATCTAAACACTTCTTAAGCCCTTGATCACAAGCCCTTGTAACAGATCCGGTCCATCGGGTCTATATAGGATACGATGGCTATTGGCTATAACGACCAATATGGTTACTTTATTGCTGCTTTATTGCTGTAGAGTGTTGCGTAGGCAGAAAGGTCTCATAGAAAGATAACCCTCGAAGATAAGAGCACCGAAATTCACTTGGTTATATATCAGGAATTGAAGGCTTTCGTTTGTATTTATCGTTTGTGCTGTATTGTTTATGATTCGGCCTGTAAAACTAGTCGATTGAGTCGGGTATAATTGCTGTACATGTATGGGAATCCTTGAGTATTAGTCATTCCCACGATCGTCCTAAAAAGCTGAATTAACCCAGCGTCAGCCTTTCCGAGCGGAGGTACTCGTAGTCAGGCATCGCAGCCCGAACCCATCTTTCGAGTTTGCTACCACCCTCCTCGCCGAATTCGTTCCTCCACTTTTCGGCTTCCGTATCGATGTTGATGTTGCCAGCCATCTTTCTCTTGTCCACTCCGGTGCTGGCGTTGATACTGCTCAGCATTACTTTCTCGGCGGATTGCATCTTGTCTATTTGTTCCTGGCTCGCCTTCTCCCATGAGAACCGAAGCTTTTCCGGGTCTAGCCCCACGAGCTCGGCGTACTTCATCACAATTTCGGGGGACGCGATAACATCGTCGGCGTCAAGAAGGACCGGCCACTGACTGTTTTTGCCAAAGTGATTGGAGTAGAATTCATACAGCTGTCGGGCAAACTTCAACGTCGCCTCGACCTCATAAGGTTCAGGCTGGGAGCGTCCCTTGCCATCCATTTCTATACCTTTCAGAGCGGTGCGGTAAAGTGACGGAAACATCAACGCCGGGTGACGAATGAGGAATGTTGGGTACCATGTCTTTAGGAACTCGTCAGGTAGAGAGGTATGATTGAGTGAAGATCGAGTCGGTTGGGTAACTCCGCGCGCCGGTGCGGTCTCGAGCAGGCAGTCCTCGGCCTTGCCGTACATGTATTTCTGTTCGTAGTATGAGCTATTTAAGAAGGAGATATGCTCTTTGACAAATATTTTCTGGCCTTCCTCTTCTGCTGCCTCGAGGTGGTCTTGCAGTGCATCGATGGACTTCTGCATGCCCCCTTTCAAGGTGGCGTGGTCTTCAGGCGTCCAATTTTCCGAGGCTTTCTCGTATAGGCCCATTCGCGCCAGCATACTGGGAAAGAAGAAATATCCTCCATGGCGAGCAGATCGCACGCCTTGTTCGTCCAGGTTCAAGATTCGGACCAACATGTTGGAAGCAGTCCGGGGCATGGTAAGCAGCCAGTAGCGGCTCTTTTGAGAGGGGATGTCAACAGTCATCTTGTGTTAGCTAATTCAGTTTCTTCTAAAGTTATGCTGTTATGTGTTGAACACTTATGTGACTGAGAGCGATGAGTGGTGTGTAGATTGAAGATGCAGCTGTTGTGAGTCCTCGATCATGTTTAACAAGCGAGCCCAGATGGCCCTATATACTAAGTACGCATGCACACCGACTATTGAGAACCACGCCCATGCGCTTTACCTCCGTGCCCCGAAATCATTCGGTATCTATTGTGGACGAAGTCGCGATAGACGGCCTGTCAAGGGTCCCGTACCGATGCCCAGTGGCGGTTATCGGCTGTCGGTTTAGATGCTGACTCAAGCGACCCGGTCATCAATGAATTGTAGCGCAGCAGGAAATGCGCGCAAGACATGTGCACAGTTAGTGAGATACACATTACTAGCGTCAGTGGTGCTGATCTGGTTCCAACAGATAATGTCATTGGCTGCACATGAGGTTGGCGTTGCGTTGCAGGCTGCATCGCTTAATGCTTCGAGCGCCATGCGGCACTTTGATTTAGACCATACATTAGACTACATCTCCCTTTATATCGTGATTAGTGTGTGATTACCAATCCTCAAGGTTCTCGCCTTCTGAGCATTTGGTAGATGATGCGTGCTAAGGAGCAAGATCAGCTAATAATATCTTCTACTCAGGGGGCAAGATTTCCGAATAAGCCGATGTTGCCATTGCCAAACCAAATGTTGCAATCGAAGGCCCACTTCATCCACTGGCCGTGCCACCTCCTTGGCGCCTATCGGACTAATTCTTCGTACACGTCTGATTTCGAGAGCTTATGTCGGATGTCTGCAGCACCTTCGCCGAGCCGATATTCAATTCGGCCGACTACACGGACCATATTTACACAAATCAAAGTCAAGTTTCGGAGGCAGTGAACAGTCCGACTCCGAGAAGTGCCATAATTCTGTTCATAGCAGACTTATGTTCCCCGCCGGCAGATCGTTACTAGTAGCGTTTGGATCGTCTCCGCACTGGTTTTGACACGAAGTGACTCCTTTATGACAGCCTGGTAGAAGTTCCCTCTGATTAAGAAAGGCGGTGAAAGCATAGGCCAAGGAGCCGTTACATGTCGTATGATAAGGCGCGAGGCATACTATAGTTTGCAATAGAACTTATAATTAGGTGAGCTAAATGTACCATTCAAATAGCTTTCGCTCTCCAACCCATAGCTATCTTAAACAGAATGCCTACCTACCTACTTAAGTAGCACAGTAACGGTGGCCTTGACCCACTTCTCGTTAATTGCTGTTACAAGGGCTTGAGATCAAGGGCTTGAGAAGTGTTCAAATTGACTAATAATCAACTATGGGGTCAAAGGGGCTCTAGGTCTCTAGTCCTCCTATTCAGCCAGGTCGCGAATTGCAGGCTATTTATATGCGAATAGCTTCATCCAAGCTAGCAGCTAGGCTCCCTTTGCCTTCGCGCCTTCGTATTACTGTTTCGGATAGATCAGATCATACGGGAAGGCAACAGGAGCCTCTGCTATCCATAGGCTTTGCTACCCGATCATATGATTATTAACCAATCGCGAATATGCAGTTCGCCAGACCTAGGGGCTGGCCTAGGTGTTGACCTAGGCCAGTACTGGTCCTTTGGGTCCGTGTGACAACTGCTCAACGAGATCCCGACAAGCGTTGCAGGGGCGACTCCAACGCCCAATCAGATAGATGTAAACCCCATTAACCCATGCATCTCGATATATACTAAAATCATGACGACATATTCATGATTCGGAAATTAGAGACGTCCGTTAACCACGCTATTCTGGGTATCGACGTAAAGAAGTCCGCAGTCTTCTAACCTTGCCCAAGTACTAAGGTTAACAGTTATATGTACATATAATCAGACAAGGATAGATTTGCATTCAGCGTTTTAGGCTGACCAGTGATCTTTAGTATGCTTCTGCCTATTTAGCATCACTATATCATCTTAAATTTAGTCAAGTCTAACATACAAAGCCGTTACTTTCTCTTCTCGGGGTTTTTGTCACACGGCAAGGACCGCCAGGACCTGTCAAGCCATATGTCTCAGCCTCGAACCAGCTATTGGTCGGCGACTAGCACAGCCTCTGCAATGAAGCCTAGAATCGGAGCCTAACAAGAAGGGTAATGGAAAATCTCTGCCAAAGACCTGTGTATAAATAGAGGGTTGGAAGCGAGGTTACATTGGGGATCAAAAGGGAAACATAGACTCCTTGAGACCCAAAGAGAATTATTAGTTGAATTATGAACCCTGTTCCAAGCCCTTGAGATCAAACCCTTGTTACAGACGCGCTTTTGAAGGGAACATCTCACGCTGATAATTAAGATCTGGTTCTTGCCAACCACCATCATTAACTTTCACGACAGTGCATTTTATAGGCACACTTCAGTTCCCAATTATAAGTCACTCATTATGAGCCTATGCAGTCTTGATGGATCCAGTGACCTTGGTACTTACAGTTCTCCGTAATGGTGTAAATCATCAATATTTATCAAAGATTTGTAGGCCAGATTATACATAAATAAAGCATTATGACACGTTACATGTATTAGAATCCCACAGAGTTCGTGTGCCGACACATGTTGTCTAAAAACAACAAGTGCTCTGTTCGTATAGTTTGAACTAGTATGGTATGCGGTCACATAAGGATCGGGCGTTCCATTGGCTGCGCCCCTGCAACATGCATCCAACATCTCCCGAGAAGTATACCCGAAACCAACCAAACTTAAGTATATATAAGATATGTTCCTCAGTGTCCTTAGAGTCAGTAAGCCCACATAACATCAGTACTCTCTGTAGTTCTTTCCTCCACCTTTACTATGAACAAAAACCCATCGTATTCGACTTTGTGGCCTTGTGATTGGAAAGATTGTCAAGAACCAGCTGTCCAAAGAGCCGGGGATTGTCCCCTCTGTAACAGACACTTATGTCGAACTCACCTAGGAGATAAATGGCACAAATGCGCAAAGCCAGAAGTATGTGTTTCTATATTATAGAATACGAAGTGAATACACGGCTCACTTTTATAGGAGAACTGGGAAGATTATGCTTCGCAATATGTGGCAACTGAAGCTCGTCAAATGGATAAGCTATGTCGTCGGATTGACACTGCGAAACTGTGTGCACACGCTTCACGTCTTCGAGGGGGGATTTCATGCACTGTCAACCTGTCTGCAAAAGAGCTATCATCTATGATGGGCGGTCAGAACTGTCATGCAGAAATCACCTTCCAAGACGATGTGAAGTGGCTCGTCCGGTTCCGTCTAGCGAACATTTCTTCACCTCCACTAGAAGCTCGTGATTACATCCTTCAGAGCGAAGCAGCCACGATGGGCTTCATACAAGATCACACATCCATTCCTTCGCCGAAAATCTATGATTGGGCGTGCGAATCAGATCCAAGTAACCCATTAGGACAGGTCGGCTATATCCTAATGGAAAAGATGCCGGGAAGACCGTTAGACTGGCAGATGGCAACCCCATCGCAGAAAGAGAAAATCATGCAGCAGCTAGTCGACATATTTCTTGAGATTGAGAAGCACCCTTTCGATGCAGTTGGCTCTATCATTGTATCAAACAATTCGAGCTCGTTCGAGATACGGGGCATCGCTCGCCATGTAACGTACTATGGAGGAACCGAAGAACCCCTAGGCCCCTTCTCCTCCTCGCTGGAGGCGGCCCGTAGTGTTATCAAGTTGTACCTTGCTATGATAGCGAGCGACGAGATTGACGCCGCCTATCCGATAGACGTGTACCTCGTGCACCGTTTTCGCCTGGAACTTTTAGATGATATTGGGAAAGATATATTATCGGACGGGAAGTTTTATCTTAAGCACCCGGACGACAAGGGTGACCACATTCTCGTGAATGAACATTTCGATGTCGTTGGCATTAGAGACTGGGAGTGGTGTCAAACTGTTTTGAAGGAGGACGCCTTCTCCTCGCCATGCATGATGTGGCCCGTCGCGAAATTCTATGATGGTTCGAATCAACTTACTGAGGAAGAACTGCGACTGGCTACCATCTTTCGTGAAAGGGGTCGCGGCGATTTAGCCAACTGCGTTACGGAGGGGAGAAAACTGCAAAGGTTATTTTTTGCACTTGGACCCGACACTGGTTCTCATGGTGATCGAAAGACATTGATCAATCTCTTCATGGGTCTCAAACGAGCCTTCGACCCTGTAAAGGAAGAATGGGAAGAATGGCGGACGAAGGCCCTGGACAGATGGAAAACGACGAGTTGTTGCAAGTTTTGTTGCGGAGTCATGCTTGACGCATGGAAGTTATGCTTTTCAAATGCAACATATATCTTAGTTTTTCCAGTACCTATGATAGGTATTACACTGATGGGATAAAAGAAAAAGTATACTGAGGGACCTATATACGTGGTTTAGGCCAGGACCCTCTGCGCAACAAAATATATTATAACTAGAGACCTATGCTATAGTTGGCTACACAACAAGGTTCTCTCACGAACTACATAAGAATTACTACGAGCGAGAAATGACTTGTAGATATTCTATATATAATAAAATAATTAGGCTTCAAAACATTATTCAACAATTAATGTCGAAACAACAGAAGTACGTACCTAGTTTAAGGGTTCCTTACAGCGAGCCTAGGCTCTTACACTACCCCGCGTTTCCTCGGCTTTTAGTGGTAATTAGTACGCTGCGGCTTGGGCCGAGGCTTGTTTCCCCACGTCGCCCTGTCTCATACTGCCCTAAGTACCTACCTAACCTACTGTATTGGCGTCGACTTACAGGGATATCGACATCAGCTATTGCTTTCTTTCTTTCCTCGTTCTAGCGAGAGGCCAATCTACCTTTCATACGTACACTTACGGGCGTATACACGTGCCGTCTAAATAAAGTACGACTAATTAGCTAAATTCTAATCATCCCATATCATCACATATTTATCATCAATGGCCGTGCCGATTCCTTTCTCGGAACCCGCGTGGTTGATGGGACTGCCGTCAGCACACTACACGGATTCTCACCGGAAATTCCAAAAGGCCATCCGGCCATTCATCCAGAAACACCTCCTAGACGGCGTGATCGAGTGGGAGAAGAACGAGGCTGTTCCGGAGCATGTCTTCCAAGACTTCGCCAAGGCCAACATGCTGCTGCCCGTGTTGCCGGCACCCCTGCCCGTCGACTGGCTGAGGCGTCTGGGCATCCACGAACTCCTCGGCGGCCTCAAGGTCGAGGACTTCGACTACATGCACTCGCTCATATACGCCGACGAGATGGCGCGTGCCGGTATCAATGGCCCTTCTGCCAGCTTGACTACGGGCATGGCGTTCGGCGTCCCGCCTATCGTCAAGTTTGGGAACAAGCAGGTGCAGGAGAGGTTCCTCCCGGACCTCTTGACGGGAAAGAAGAGGTGTTGTATTGCTATCACCGAACCTGATGCTGGGAGTGATGTGGCCAATATCACGACCACTGCCGTTAAGAGCTCCTGTGGCAAGTACTATATTGTGAATGGAACTAAGAAATGGTAAGCTTCTTGTCGAGTCACGCATGCGCCCTTATTAGTTGTAGCTCTTCAGTAGCCATGCTGTGCTAATAAAAACACGTAGGATTACAAACGGCATTTGGGCAGACTACTCGAGCATGGCCGTGCGGACGGGACCACCGGGGTCGGGTGCCGCGGGCCTGTCTCTGCTGGTTGTCCCGTTGAAGAACTACCCCGGCGTCAGCATGCGACGGCTCAAGGTGGCGGGCCAATCATCTGCCGGGACGACGTTTATCGAGCTCGACGATGTCGAGGTGCCCGTTGAGAATCTCCTCGGCGTCGAGGGCATGGGGATGCGCTACATCATGACGAATTTCAATCACGAACGGCTGAGCATTGCTGTCGGTGTTACTCGGCAGGCCAGAGTCGCGCTTTCGGCCGCTTTCGAATATGTCATGAAGCGAGAGGCCTTTGGAAAGCCCTTGAGTAAGTGCTTTCCCGTTCTTGGCCATTCCCGCTATATTTTCCTTCGGAAGACACAATCCTGCGTGCTTGGTGTCACAACTGCCCGATCTTAAATTTTGCAACGACCACCCTTCTAATCACTGTTACAGTGGACCAACCCGTCGTCCGCCACCGATTGGCCAAAGCCGGAGGTCTCCTGGAGGCACAATGGGCTTGGGTGGAGCAGTTTGCCTACCAGATGACGCAGATGCCGAAAGATGACGCTGATCGCGAACTGGGTGGAATGACCGGTCTTCTCAAGGCACAGGCCGGCATCATTTTCCGCGAATGCGCAGACACGGCCGTCCTCTTGTTCGGCGGCAATGGCTACACCCGTAGCGGCCAGGGCGAGCTGGTGGAGAGTGAGTCTTAAATTTATTTTTTTCGCAATATCTGCGTCGTGGTTTTATAATGTGCGCATGTTCTAGGCTAATAATTGGGCTCCATAGTGATCTACCGCGAAGTCCCGGGCGCGAGGATCCCCGGAGGCTCGGAAGATGTCCTCTTGGACCTTGCTGTGAGACAGCTTGTTAAGCTATACCAGGCGAAGACGAAAGCCATCGAGACCAAGGCGAAAATGTAGGGGTTTTTGCTTCTTGGTATAGGCATGTTTCGCTTGAGGGAGCACGGTTTGTATTTTTAATACCATGTCTGCTAGATAGCGGCTGTACTCGAGTATCGGCGTTTTGACTTGATTTGTTACTATTTAATCGTACACAGTAGTGTCGAGGCAGTACACAAGTATGCGTAATGATTTTTCTATAATGATTTTTCTATTTTCTGTCTCTTTTCACTCTGTCAGTTAAGGAGGCTTAAAGGGAGGGAGGCAACGACTTAGATGGCCTTCATTCGTACCTCACTAATTCATATTCCCGCTAAGCCCAAGAGAGACACATCGCAATGTGATTGTAGCCAAAAGATCACGGGCCAATACTCTCAAATTGCCATCTTAAAAAATAGAATGGAATAGTATGGTCTCGAGGATCACGGATCCGGCGGATACGTAGTTCACCGTCATACCGCTGCCGCTCAACTCCGCCACCTAGTACTGGGTCAACCTTTACAAGGCAGCTTTCGGGAACTCTATCGCTATAGCCTCACTAATACCACTCGAGCCTACGATTATGACGGCAACCTTGCCGAGTAAAGAAAGAACGTGATCTGCCATAAAGAGAATGTAGAAGGGTGTAGTAATAGAACAAGTCGGCGATGGTTTTAGTAATAGTAAGGGGGAGAAAGTATTTCGGTAACATATGAATGTCATGAATATACCATCCGCCAATGCTAAGGACTGCAGGCTGCGAGTTGATAACTTCATGTCCATCCTACCCATGCTACCACGCCATTTCGCGGGTTTAGTGAAAGGAGCTGAACACCAATAACAATCTATTTGGTTCCGGAGATCGAGTGACGGGCCAGAGCTTGAAATTGATATAAACGAGGCTTCTTCTTGCTGTGCCATGGCGCCTGCAATATACAGGTAGATAAAAGTACTGCATCGATCTATTGCCGCTGGCCCATCGGCGATAGGGCACTATACTAGGTATACCATACTTCGGTGACGTGCTCGACGGGTGAAGTGTGCCGACCGGCATAACCCTAAATGCTGTACTACCTGTCACGGGCGGACGGGAGCGAAGTTAATCTCATGTCATCGCACAGGTCGAAATGCCATAGTGCGGTAATTCTATTAAGACCCCATCCTTAAAGACAATGATACTCCAAAAGGCCAACGCTCATCAAGAATTATTATATATAAAAAATAAAAACACATAACTATACACGCTACGTCAAGTCGTCCACATACCCAAGCCGATCCCGTTTCCCGTCACACACGCGCGCAAACTCGAGGAGCAACCTCCACACATAGAGCAGCATGTCCTGCCTCCTCAGCACCTTGTTGCTCCAGGCCCTGCCCTCCTCGGCGATGAAGTTGGCGGCCCGGTCGCCGTCCGCGTCGCGGGTGAAGTAGTCGAGGATGGCGTACAGGTCCTGGAAGGTGTTGTCCATGGGGACGAAGTGCAGCCAGGGCACGAGGCGGTCGTCGTGCCACTCGGCGTAGATGCTCGCCTTGACGGGCAGCGACGTCGACAGCAGGAAGCCCCGGAACCGCGCGCTGAAGCTGTTGCCGTCGACGTCAGGCACGAACTTGTTCGCGTACTGCTCGCGCATCGGGACCCCGTCCACCGTCCGCAGGTACGGCGCCACGTACGCGCACCCCGAGTCCGCCGGGAAGCACAGCAGCTCCGTGAAGCCCGCGTCCGCGAACCCCGACGAGAGCCACTTCCCCACGACGCCGTCCCTCAGCCGCGAAACCCCGCTGTACCGCTCCGTCGACGGCATCGAGAAGGTCTCGGCCGTCCGAGACTCGCTCGCCTCGGCCCGCGACACCGTGCTGCCGTTCAGCATCTGCACCAGCCGGTGGCGCTGGAAGTGGCGCCAGTTCTCGGCCTTGTTGCGACCCCCCGAGGCCACGCCGCGCCACACGGCGCCGGTCCTCTTGTCGTGCCACGCCGGCCCGTGCGAGCCCCCGCCCGAGTACATCGGGTCGTCCGTCAGGTACATGGCGCCCGGGATCAGGATGTCGTTGTTCGTCGTCAGCTTGCACCCGCCGAACAGCGGCACCAGCTCCTTGGACGTCGCTATGCTCAGCGGCTCCGCGAACGTCCCGTGCAAACCCCGCAGGTGCGGTTGCGAGCACGGGTCCAGCGACGCCGTGTAGTTTCGCACGTACCCCTCGTAGGAATACTCCGGCTGCCACTGCTCGTCCGGGAACTCGGGCGCTCCCTCGAACGTCTTCAGCGCCTCGACCTTTCGCGATGGCGCGTCGGGCGCGCAGGCCACGCGCGTGAGGTCCCAGTAGTTCCCCGACAGCCACTTCGGGCCGGCAGGCTTCTTATCCTCCTTCTTCGCGTCCACGGCCGCGAGGCCGGTGTATTTCCTCATCGTCTCGTTCCGCGCACGCAGCGAGCGGGACGCCTGCTCCTTCTCCAGCAACGCCGTGACATCCTCCCAGGGCGTCATTATCCGCGACTCGTCCATCATGTTGATCGGCATGTCGACGTCGGGGAGGAACGGCGCCGCCTCTTCGACCAGGCCCGACCATAGCTGCAGCCACGGCACATGCCCCTCGGTGTTCCCCGTCGTGTTCACGCTGCCGTTGCGCACGTTCACGACGTGCTCCCACCCCGCGGCCCGCGCCGCCGTCACGTGCGGGTCGATGCCCCAGAAGGGCGCGATGTCGGCGTATACGCGGTCGAAGAACGACTCGACGATTATGGCGTCGTGGGCCAGGGCGTAGGCCACCCAGTCGTCGAAGCCCGGGGGCGGATGTCGTCCGCGGCGCGCGCGGTAGCGGGCCGCCGCCGTCGCGACATCGTGGCTCTGCTCTTTCAATATGTTCGCGTGCAGCACGTGGGCCTCGCCGATCAGGTCGTCGATGGGGTGCGTGCGCGTCGTGGCCGTCTGGTTCCAGAAGAAGTCGAAGTACCGCGAGGTGGAGCCGATGTAGTCGTGCAGGAAGCCGTCGGGCTGGTTGAGCAGCAGGTATCCCGTCGTTATCGACACCGAGACGACGAATGTGATGGCGGCGTAGTGCAGGAGTTGGCGCCCGCGCCCCGTGAAGAGCCGGCTATCGGGCAGTTCCTCCAGCCATCGTCGGAGACGACTCGCGCCCAACATGAGTGAGTTGAGGGCTTCGCGAACTTTGCTACTACCTTTTGTAGATTTGCTGTTCGAGACGACTGTGGAGTACGGAGGTAGGTAGGTAGGTAGGTAAGTAATTATCGCGGTTTTACTAAGCCTGTGTATTATAACCTCATCGTGATAGTGATTGACGTTCGCGACAATTCGACAATTGAGGTCGCGATTCCACGCTACGTAGATACAACATATGGTGTCACTAAGGTACTCGGCTCAATATTCGTAGGGAGAGGGCTGCAGTAAATCTCCTGCTTTTGCCAAATCTTCGCCGCATTAGGATCCATTGTCAGCATTGTACCAGTAGGCAACGATAGAGGACCCCCTGCTGACAGCGACTCCAACCCATACCCAGAGTGGTAGGCGAGTGGGGATGAAAGGACCCATGGAGATGGCATAGCGCACAGTAGTATGCATGGCACTCATTTACCATCACGGCAGGGGGCTGTTCGTATTGAACATTATGTGGTGGGTAGTGTCTTATGTGAGTGGCACGGCATACGGCGTATTGCTTCTTTTTGTTTCAAACGACCTGATGAGAACGTCGTGAAATGAGTTCTAGGAAACGTAGGATAGGTTCGAATCTTCAAGCCGATGCCCTCCCTCCCTTGAAATCAATTCCCTCCAAAGGAGTAACATATAGAGCTAACCGGTGTGACATTCGAAATGAAAGATGTCAGGGGTCGATAATACTGTACTACCTAAACATGTAGTTGCATGAACTTTTGAGACATGAAGTCTCAGTCGTCTAGGAGTACATCGGCTCTACGCAGAGGCCAGCATATTTCATTCATTCATTATTTCACAGCAACAATAAATAAGCTTGAGGAAAACAGCATTGTGTTATTTAGGAACAAGATTCTCCTGAAATGTAGGCTAATCGCACAGAGGCCGTGTATGTATACTCGATGTCGGTCCAGTCACCACCTACCTCAAGATAACCGACACTATACTCCTACCAGGGATACTCGCGCTGGCGGCAGCATTAGCAAACGACACAGCCGTCTCGTTGAAATCATGCGAGTTATCGGTTAAGAATGCCGTAGCTTCAGCCGCCGCAAACGCAGCGCCACCAGTTGTCTTCACATTGACAGAGACAGCCGAGCCCCCGCCGTTGATGAACACGACGGCGACGGCGCCATCGACGTTCTGGAAGGCCGCGGCCCTAACGCCCGACGGGGCACCCGAAACGCCCACGCGCACGGCGCCCGGACGCGCCGATCGGCTGAACTGGCCGAAGGCCCAGAGCCGCTTGGAGGGCGAGACGTTGTTCCCGTCGAGGCGGATCAGCTTCGAGTTCGTCGTGCCCGTCTGCGCGCCGATCCAGTACAGGTATCCGGATGCGTTGGCGTTCGCGACCGCCGTGTGGATGTTGTTCGCCCACGTGAGGCCGTCGCCCGCGCCGCCGTTGCTGTAGAACGCCCCCTGCCAGTTTCCGTTCAGGTCCGCCGCCTCGGTCTGCCAGACGCGGTGTCGCGTGTTCATCGGCGAGCCCGGGGACGAGGTGTAGCTGTGCGCTGTGATGGTCGAGATGTACTGATCTACCGACGCCATCTGGCCCAGCATCCCCGCTTGGCTGCTCCAGCCCTCGGCGTCACAGCAGTTTATTCCCACGGAGAGGTTCGCCTTTTGTAGGGTTGGCCCGAGCACTTTTATGAAGTCGGCTGCTTGCGAACCGCTCGAGCGCATCGAGGCGTAGCTTGTCCTGTATACACGCGCTTATGTCAGTTTGCGACACCGGGTTGTCTGGTTCGGTTGTTGACTTACGTTAGTTCGGGCTCGTTGAGGAATCCTAGGTGTGTGATCGTCACGTTCGCTTCGAGGTAGTACTTGACGTATTGTACCAGATAGTCCGCGTAGGCTTGTCGCCAGTCGCCGCTTGAGCAGGATGCACCTCCCACTCCACACTGACGACTCAGGGGTTAACGCTGTTCAAGCTCAATATGCACGTTAAAGCACCAGTAGGGCTCCAAGTTTCACAGTCAGTGAATTACCTGGGAGGAAATCCCGCCGGGCCTGAGGAAGAGTAGGTAGTTGGCGTAAGACACGACTCACCAAAGACCCGCCATTGGCATCGTTGCCGTTCGTCTTCATGTAACCGGGGGCGCTCCACGCATCCGCATAGATAGTCTTGACGCCGCGCTTGATGGCCTCCTGCGAGACCCAGAGCTGCTTGTTGTCGGAGCCGTCCCAGACGTACTGCGGCGGGCTGGACGGGCCGCCGGGGCTCTTAGGCGCGATGGAGACCATGTGATCGGAGCTCATGTCGGGCGAGGACCCGATGCCGTTGCGCAGGATCGACAGGCCCGCCCCGTTCGTCGTGCTGAACAGCAGGTCCAGCACGTACTGTTGCTTGTCCTCAGTCAACTTCGACATCTGCACCGCGCGCTGGAACGCCTCCGAACAGCCGAACCCGTCGATCACCTGGTACTTCTGGTCCAGGTTCACCGTCACCGCTGTGCCGGACTGCCGGGTGGTTAGGCCGTGTTGTCCGACCACCGACAGGGGCAGGAATGCCGCCGCGAGATGAAACCAGAAAGCCATTTCGAGTGATTTCTTTTAGTAGTGCGAAGGGCGCATTTCCTGGGAAATGTCACACGGCGATGATGGCAATACCAGGGGGGCACCAACATATATATCTACAGCTTGAGCGTTCGCGGTTGTTTTGGGCGTCTTGGTATCGACCAGCCGGTAGAATGAATGATGAATCAAACCCGCAGGATGACCGGGTTTTCTTCCCAATTGATGCCTAGCACGCTCACTTGTACTGCTCCTTGGACCATTTTGCCGGGTCTCGCCCGTGGCGGATGGTTGCTTCTCGACTGGGCGGCATTTCACGTTGGAGATTAGAAATAGCCTCGACTGGTTCTCCTCCGCCTTCTTTATAGAACAGATAGCGGAGAAAAGGACGCGGCTAAATCCATAGCATGGCCAAGCTTGGCAACACAAAAAGCTGACGCGCCATATGGGGGGTGCTGATGACTAAACAGCTTCTGGAATAACTCGTGCGGGTGTATTCTCACGTTGATAGGGTATGCTGGTGTTACGTGCCTCGTCAATAGGTGATCGTTGAGATGCATATGTTCGGTTATCTATGCTCGACGACGGTGGAGGGTCGAACAAGGTCTCACGGAAGGCGTTGGCTGAAGGAGCAGTAATCAACAGAGTTGTAATGCAAACCTCTAATTTCTACCCGCTTAAATAAATAGGTATATAGTTCATATATCAACTCAACATCCCAGCCTATATATGATATCGGTGGTTGGTCGACGCCTCGTCGTGGGTGGGCTGAGGCGGTCCCGGAGGCACGACTAGTTATTCAATAATAGAACCCGAATGGCCCGGCGATGATACGGCGGTGCAACACAGCGGGATATGAAGGGGCAGACTACACATGGTCGGCACTCGGCCTGCTCCTCCTTCTATTGTTCAAGAACTCAACCTCCTTGTCTTTTCGCCACTGGCAGGTCTCGGCGAACTCACACCAGCGGCACTTATACGTTTCTTCTATGCTGACACCATTAGGCTCCCGCTCACCACGCCACCATCGCAGGTTATCTTTCATGAAGCCTTCCAGTGCCTCTGGGTCGTGGGGAAAGGAGTTATTACCAAGGATGCGTCCGGTATCGCGGTGGCGGTACTCGACGGAGAGTAGGTCGCCGATAGACGCGGATCCACGAGGGAAAGTTTCTCTCAACTCAGCTTTGAGCAGCGGTATGATCTGAGAAATAGACCGATACCCGATGAGGTCCGGGAACTCTGTCTCGAGAGGTGCTTCCTCGACCTCGGTGTCGGCGTCATAGAATATTTCATCATGAAGACCACCGATTTGGGCCATGAAAGCGTCAGAGAAACGCGCCTCGCCGCTGAGGCCATAACGCTCGAAGACGGCATTATAATCCACCTCGTCTATAGCCATATCGGAGAGTAGTCGGTGGTACAGAAACAGTTGCACTCTCGCGGGTCTCAGTGCCGGCCCGGATGGCAGCCTCTCCGAGCCCCGCGTCTTCACGTCGGTCAGATAGACCTTTTTGCGACTCGGGCTGATATAATCTGTGATAGACGATTGTTGCGGGGGCGCGCTTGAGCTGGGCAGGTCCAATTCTTCCTCGAAGCTGGCATTTGGACTCTCGTGGCTAAGTTGGTCGATGACGCCATTGAAGATCTCCCCTTCTACGGTGCCCCAGACCTCCAGTTCCCTCGTTTTCCCAGTATCTCTGAGTGTGCGCAGTCCCTGGATGATGTTCCAGAGGCGCAAGGCAAAAGCCTCCTCCTTAGAGGCGATGCTGACCTGCACGGTGGTATGCACCTCGTCCTCCAATTTCTGGTGTACTCGCGAACCACCTTGCATGGCCGGGGTTATGGTCTTCTTGCCACCGGGGAGCCGAGTAAGGGTGTACCAGTGTTGGAGCTCGCACCAAGCGCCAGCTGCCAAGTCGGTCACGGTGAGAGGCCGTCTGGGGAAGGACCGAAATCGCTGGAGGGGAGTGCGTGTATCGGGTTCTTTCTCAACTGTAGGGGGAGGGGACTGTTGGGCGGGCTGGTTCTCGGAGTCCAAATTAGACAGCGCGCGGCTCACTAGGTGCTGCTGGTCAGTCAGATACAACTACAAGGACAAATATAACCGCTCGGGGCGGAGGCGGACTCACGATCCGGGTACTCGACCGAATCCAACGGCACGGCGCTCGCAGCCTTGTCGTTGATGGTCGACAGCGCCCGAACGAGTCCAGAAGAGACAAAGCCTCCCGTGGATGGTATCGCATCCCGAGCGGGGGCCGGAGAGGGCGCATTAGACTGGCCATTGCGGTTTTGCCTCGTTGTCGTTGTGGTCGTCGTGGTCGCTGCTATTATCGTCGTCGCCGGCGCAGAAGAATGCTGCGTAGCGCCGGCGCCGGTGGCTGTGTTGTTCGATACGAGATCTGCCAGGATCTGGTCGACCAGCTGCTCCTCGCCCACCGAAAAGTCAGACCCGTAGTCACTATCGCCGTCGATGTCGCCCGTCCTTCCAATGCTCGTGGCGGTGCTGGGTACAGAGACAGCCATTCCTCACGAGAGCGCACGTGCAGAGGCGAGGTTTGATGCAAATGGAGGTGTTGGTCAGTGGAGAGTCATGACCGAAGGTGGCGAGCTCGCGGGTCGTTGCGGTCGTTCATAACATCGCCCATCCGACCAAAGCAGACCCGCCTCGACCTACACTAGCCTGCTGCTGCCTGCCGTGGGATAGTTGCAGGCAATGGTTGGAGGCAACGCGCATTGCTGGTCTCGTCGAGTCGCGATGTGGAGAGGCGAAGTCAGCGTCGCATTGCGTGCGTCTACTTAGTACAGCACCTACAGCCCCCTGCCAGCACACCTGCAGCTGCCTGCTTTACTGTATATGTACTGTACATAGCACATCTGCACGGGTACAGTATAGCCTGCGGTAGGGTTTCCCCGGGTCGGGGCACTTCCAACTTCAACACCTACATATGTATTGAATGTTCAATGCTGCATACATCATGTATCTATTAGTAGCATGCATACATGGTACTCCGTAGTTATGACTTTGAATTAAGGCCGCATTTCCAAGGTGCAAGCATGAGAGATTATCATGCAGCTACCTATTTCTTTTAGGGCTATGTTCAATCTTGCATGTGTCACTCTGCATTGGACCTCGTGTCATGAACATCGTGGCATTTAAGGTGTGAGGCTACCTACAGACTATCTTACATGCTTGTACGTGGAATCCAGTCTCTGGTACATACATTGTATCTTCTCTGTCCTTGGTGGGTATCTGCGCATATGTGCATTCAAGATACGCCATACACATATACATAGTATATACTGTACACGGCTTTTTGCTAGGCCGTTACAGTATGTGAGGCCCATTGTATCAGCCCAGGAAATGGGCAGAATAGCCAGCTCTTCAGCTGAAGGCGCTAAATCTATCTGGGTGCCTAGCAGCCAGGGTCCCAGCACACTAAAGGACACCACGAACGCCGGCTTGCGACACTGCCACTGAGAGGCCATCTTCAGAACGCACGACGAGAAACGAGGGACGAGGGTCAATGGTAAGGCAGCAGTTCAGTATATGAACAACCTCATCGCCATTGGAGAGCACACCTTCTCCGGGCCGTTCTCTCAAGTCGTATGACATTCGTCGTCCACATCCTAGACCGTCGTCAACCCACCGACCCAACGCTCTCGACCTACACCACCATGTTTCCTCTGCTTTCGCCCACACGGACTTCCAACCGTGTCGTCAAGGGCCAGGAGAAGGAGACCGCTCAGTGCCGACCACAGCCAATTCCAAGGGCGTCTTTGGCCGGCCTGCCTACCGAGCTTCACCTGCTCATATCAAAACATCTCACCTACCCCGATGCTCTCTCACTGAAGCACACGTCAAGGCACTTCTTCTATCTAGTCGACACGGGTGTCAGACTTAAGGTCGCCTGGCTCATGGAACGCCGGAGCCTGCATCTGGAATGCCTCAATGATCGAGGTTGCGATTTCAGGAGCGACCTGAGATTCTGTAGGGGCAGCGTGAAGTACGTCATCATGGCCGTCCCTGCATTATATACTCCTATATATATAAGTTATTTGGCTGACCAAGTTACCAGGCTGTTGATGCGGCGACGCCGAGAACATCTGGAGTGCGAGTCGCGGCCCGGTCTTGGTTGCCTCATCTTCGGGACGACGGCCTGCGCCCACCGGCGAGGCCTGGGACAGCGGTGCCGGAGTTGGATCCGCTCGCGTCTGACGATGGAACTCTGGTGGTTCCTGCTTGCGCTGGTCCCCATCTGTCTGGGGTGTGTCTGGATGACAGAGCTCGCGACCTGGCAGCGATGATGATGATATCCTCGCCACACCCAACTCGGTTAGTCAGGCCTGCCCTGCGAATGAAGTCGTCGCAGTTTCATATCAGGAAAATGAAGGGCCTTGGCAAAGCCACGGTGCCGCTACGGATCGTCGACGGGGGGATGCCCTTAATTCGGCAACGAACTCGCGCTTCCCGCTGGTGCATTCTCGACGATTTTGCATGATGTTCTTCACAACGTATTTAATAATAGAAATAATAGGCCGAGTTGAAACAAGATGGCGTCCGCCAAGCTAACAGCACCTTTCCATCCGTATCTGAAGTTTAACGATTAGTTGGGTCGATATTTCTACCCAGATACGTACAAGTGTTTAAGTAGACTACAGCTTGAGGCTAGAGTACCTACTACGTACAGACATATGTATCCGGAGGGGGTGTTGCTCAATCCGTGTTATCCGACTTAGGTAGGTACCTAGAGGTAGTAGATATTACGTTTATCTGTTGAGGGATACATCCCTAGGTTAAAAATGGGCAATCTATATAGGTAATACGTAGTTCTTGACTGCTGCTGTCATTCAACTTCTATTACACCACCTCAGTATTGTAGGTTTATGATATGTACATGGACATACTTATATGCAGGTTTGCATGGATGATGGTATCAAGTACAAAGATTGCCTGCCTGTAGGTACCCGTAACTCAGGGGCTGAGTTACCCCACCTGTCCGATAAGAGGTAAGGTAGGTACCGGCAAACTTACCTGTGTCAAGGCACCTAGCAGTGCGGAGCACGGGGCCTACATGTACAGTACTGTAGGTAGCGGCATGGAGCCCCCCAGTAGCACGAACTATGATACCTGCTAGTCCTGCTAATAGTCTTGAGAACCTGCAGCATGTAGGTGTACCCGGAAGTCAGTACTGTTGGGAGCAGTGGAGGAGGCAGTACAGCATCCATCTTTCCTCCTTTCGTTCATCAGCCACAGCCACCCTGCCCCCTCCTCGTTGATTGAATCAATCGACATACCTCCTCTCCCTTTCCGCCTTTCTTGGGTTGTACCTGTTTTTCCTTCATCATTTCCCGAGTAAATCCACACATCATCGAGACAGCCAGGGCTTGTCTCGTCCTCCCACACCACGAACCGGGGCCGACCATCGTCGACCCTCGCTCCGCTCCACCGCCTTTGTCTTACCCTCTCGTGTTGGCGTCCACCTACCTACTAACTTTAAGCAGGCATCGCAGCGTGTATAGCGTCGGCCGTCCGTCCTACGCCCCAAGTCCTACCGTCTAACCTTAGCAATCACACCTAAAGCCCGCCGCCGCCACCCACCACAGCCGGAAACACGGCACCCCTCCTTCCCGTGCAACTATACCACCTTTAAACCAGGGATCCCGCCCGCAGTCCCACGAATCGACCAGTCGATCCAGCAGCCAGCGGCGACGCACACAATCTCGCTGCATCCTTTCCGCGCGCACGACGACGACGGGAATTGTCGTTCCCTATCCAGTTCGGCCATAGAGGCTCTGCAACATGTCGTGGAAGCTCACCAAGAGTACGTTCTCACCATGGCCACCGTCGTGGTCATAGGCTCCATCGTGTCTACCCCTCATGCATCGCGCCCGGCTGCTTGTGCGCGCGCCAACTCGCATCTTCCGCCATGCCCTCGTCCAGATCGAGGCGGCCACTATCGTCACGAGCACATCACACACATATCACTGCCCATGCTTTATATGCTGCATCCACTGCAGTCTGTGTGTATGAACGACCCTAGGCGGATTTAGTTGACTGACGTGCCGCGTTTCTCGTAGAGTTGAAAGAGACCCATCTGGGCCCTCTCACAAGCACCTTCTCTCGCAACCCCTCGACATCTACCATCACAGACAAGGACGAGAAGGGCCCTCTTCCTACCTCGGCTACGCCCACTCCCAGCGACAATGCCATCGGTGTGTGATCCCCTTGTCCTGTTCTGGCCTGCGACGACGGCAGCATACTTACACGTGTCCATAGCTGCCTCTGAGGCTCTGGTGCAAGAGCCCGTGATCAAGCCTCCAAAACCTGGTATCCTCGTCATCACCCTTCACGAGGGCCAGGGCTTTGCTCTTCCCGATCAGCATCGCAACGCCCTTTCCTCGCAACACCAGTCGGGTTCCGTGTCGACGGGAAATGCGCTGAATGCCTCCGGATCGGTTCGTCCCGGTTCGTCCCAGAGGACTGTCGCTGGCTCCTTCATGAGCGGTGGTCGTCCTCAAACCTCGGCTGGTGGTTTCTCTGGCATCCCTTCTAACCACGGTCGGATCTCGAGCAAATACCTGCCCTATGCTCTCATCGATTTCGAGAAAGTCCAAGTTTTCGTAAACGCCGTGTCGGGCAACCCTGAAAACCCTTTGTGGGCCGGCGAGAATATCCAATACAAGTTCGACGTGTCTCGCGTGACGGAACTGAACGTGCATCTGTATACACGCAACCCGAACGCGCCCGCCGGCTCGGGCCGCAGCCAAGATATATTTATGGGCGTCGTCCGCATAAATCCTCGATTTGAAGAGAAACGTACCTTCGTCGAGGATCCCAAGGCAAGCAAGAAGGATCGCGAGAAGGCGGCCGCCGAATTCGCGGCTCGTGAACGGGAGCTTGGACAGAGCGGTGTGGAGTGGGTTGATGTGCAGTACGGCTCCGGCAAGTTGAAGATTGGCGTCGAGTACGTCGAGAACCGCAAGGGTAAGCTCGCTATGGACGACTTCGAGCTGCTGAAAGTAGTCGGGAAAGGGAGTTTTGGCAAGGTCATGCAGGTGCGGAAAAAGGACACCAGCCGGATCTACGCCCTCAAGACGATTCGCAAGGCACACATCATCTCCAGGTCCGAAGTTGCCCATACGCTTGCGGAGCGGTCGGTCCTCGCGCAGATCAATAACCCTTTCATCGTACCACTTAAATTTACATTCCAGTCTCCCGAAAAGCTATACTTCGTTTTAGCTTTTGTCAATGGTGGCGAACTCTTCCATCACCTGCAAAAGGAAACACGATTCGATATCAACAGAGCGCGTTTCTATACAGCCGAGCTTCTTTGTGCCCTTGAGTGCCTGCACGGGTTCAACGTCATCTATCGTGACCTCAAACCCGAGAACATCCTGCTCGACTACCAGGGTCACATTGCGTTGTGCGACTTCGGTCTCTGCAAGCTTGATATGAAGGACGAGGATCGGACGAACACGTTTTGTGGCACGCCCGAATACCTAGCTCCCGAGCTACTCCAGGGCCAGGGATACAACAAGACGGTGGACTGGTGGACGCTCGGCGTCCTTCTATACGAGATGTTGACAGGCTTGCCGCCCTTTTATGATGAGAACACTAACGAGATGTATCGGAAGATCTTGGCGGAGCCGCTACACTTCCCGGGGATAGAAGTGGTACCACCGGCCGCCAAGGACCTACTCACCAAGCTGCTCAACCGTAAGCCCGAGGAGCGACTGGGAGCGGGTGGCAGCGCTGAGATCAAGGCCCATCCTTTCTTCCACGCCATCGATTGGCGCAAGCTGCTGCAGCGTAAATATGAGCCAACATTTAAGCCCAGAGTGGTAAGTTGTGGCCTTTTGTTCCGTTCTTACCCATTCATGCCATGAACTTGGCCGTTGCTGATGGCGTACCTCTAGCTGGACGCGATGGATACAGACAACATTGACCCCGACTTCACGAATGAAGTGCCGCAGGACTCGTATGTAGACGGCCCCGTCTTATCACAGACGATGCAGGATCAGTTCCAGGGCTTCAGCTACAACCGGCCGATTCCGGGCTTGGGAGACGGTGGTGGAAGCATCAAGGATCCTTCATTCATAGGCAGTATTCAGGATAGACATAGATAAGCCGTAGGTTTTTCGGGGTTGGGACAGCATCAGATTTATTAGCTAAGGGATAGCCGTCTCCCAGTACGCGCGGCCCCGGCCTGCGGGCAACCTTGGAAAGTTCAACTAGCGACGACGAAAGCATGGGTTATCAAGCGGACTTGAACTGTACAAGGCTTCGGCCCAGCCCAGCCCAGCCCAGCTCATCCAAGTCTACAAGGTGGCCAGAAGGATGCGGCAACCGAACCCAGCACACGAGGGCTGGTTTGGAGGGAAACCACACTTGCGACAGAGAACCATGAGAAAATAGTGCGATTCTCGACAAGATACATATTGGCTTCCGCATCGTCTCCTTGACCCCCAAATAGTCTCACCTCATAAGTCTATAGGCGGCGGCGCAGGCGGAGTCTTCTACATATAGGGCAATAAATAGACTCATATCATGGGGAATGAACAAACACGGGATAACACTTTTCTCTGGGTAGGCCCCTTTCCCCCCCCTTTTTCCCCCCCCTTTTTCGCACGACTACGTTTTCAGTTCTTGTAGTGTAGACTAGTAGTGCTAGCCCCTCGGAATGCTAGACGAGGCGTGCAGCAATACCTAGGAGGCACCCAGATCCAGCTCCTCACGATAAGTAAGCCTGAGTATGCCATGTATTCCAGTTCCTTTCATCTGACAAATTGTGCGGTAAATGAGATTATACACTACAGTAGCATGGCCAAGGTGAAGAGACGAGCCATGCATAAAGGGTCTTTAATAATCCCCGGTTGACGTTATATCCATTGGCAAAGATTACATTGTAAATTTTCAAAAAGTCTGCATGACCTCGTTGCCCCCACGCGGCGCCGTCGAGAGGTCTGTCTGACTGGTCTCCGAAGACCGGGTTGTCTCCCAGCTATACAAGGTGCCTAGCCGGGTACCTCGCTAAGCACTGTGGGGTGGGACAGTGCGCTAAGAACATGTTGACTGTCGGAGCTCTGCTGCTGTGGTCGTTCACGTCACCGGAAGCTACCTTACACCCAAGCGCGGGGTTATCTGGGTACATACCTAATCATTACCCCTCCAGACAGCCAAGGTACGCAGGTAGGCTTTGCTCACTCATCACCATCACGATCCTACTTATATGCCACCTCATCAACATTTCTCTCTCCCTTGAATCCCCACCTACTAATGCACCAGTTACATCAATTACGTGCCTCCCATTGAACTTCAAGTTCTTGTTGTAGTTCCCGTTCTCGTCCAACTTACACCCAGAAAGCAGCACGTTCCAACTCGTCGATTCTTCCCCCACTTGGCGGTTACAAGCTCAATTGGGATATCGTGAGACTGTCCCTGTAGGAGCAGCCGGAGGTACGTGAAACGGGACGCATCGCCGCCATCCCAGGATACAGCCTTGAAGTG
This sequence comes from Xylaria acuta, assembly GCA_022495125.1. Lineage (NCBI taxonomy): Eukaryota > Fungi > Ascomycota > Sordariomycetes > Xylariales > Xylariaceae > Xylaria > Xylaria acuta. Next base: position 68,850 of record MU383147.1, on the reverse strand, counting down.
GGACATTTATTGCCTCATCCACCCATGTCACCCGCCAGCAAGTCCCTTCGATTCGTCTGGTCACAAGCTCTCGTACTCTCTCCCCTTCAGCTCCCAGTCTGTTTGTTGTCTCTGGAAGCTAGCTAGCCAGCTAGCTGTGTTTACTGTTCTTGTTCCGTGCCAACCGATCACAGCCAAGCATATTTATTCTTTCCCCTCCACCCTGCGAGCATCTACCATTAACCGGCGTATCTGCTCTATCCTCAAGCTTCTCACCCGTCTCCTTCCACAATCCCTCGCTCGCTAACCAGACCAATTTAAGCTCATTGACAGCTTGTCATCCATCAATACCCCTCCATAGTCCCGTTCACGCAAATCGCTCAGCATGGCCCCAGCCACGTCGCTCTCGGCCTGGACCGCTCTCGAGGAGCACTACAAGACGGTCGGCAAGACCTTCGTCCTGAAGGATGCCTTTGCCTCCGACCCGGCTCGTTTCGGCAAGCTGAGCAAGACTTTCCACGATTCCCCCTCTAAAACCGACATCCTATTCGACTTCAGCAAGAACCTAGTCAATGAGGAAACCATCGACCTGCTCGTCAAGCTGGCCGAGGAGGCCGGTCTCGAGAAGAAGCGCGATGCCTTGTTTGCCGGCGAGAAGATCAACTTCACCGAGCAGCGTGCCGTCTATCACCCCGCCCTGCGCAATGTCGGCGGCTGGGACATGAAGGTCGACGGCCAGGACGTCATGAACAACCCCGGCGGTGTCAACGACGTCCTCAAGCACATGAAGGAGTTTTCGGAGCAGGTCCGCAGCGGCGAGTGGAAGGGCTTCACCGGCAAGAAGCTCACCACCATCATCAACATCGGAATTGGTGGTTCTGATCTGTAAGGCACCTCCCTTTCCCGCTATACGATGGATAGCTAGCTTACCATGCGACGACAGCGGCCCGGTCATGGTGACTGAGTCCCTCAAGCACTACGGCGCCAAGGATATGACCCTACATTTTGTTTCCAACATCGACGGCACCCACATGGCCGAGGCCCTGGCCAACTCGGACCCCGAGACCACCCTCTTCCTGGTGGCTTCCAAGACCTTCACCACCGCCGAGACTACGACCAACGCCAACACTGCCAAATCGTGGTTCCTCGAGAAGACGGGCAACAAGGGCGACATTGCCAAGCACTTCGTCGCCCTCTCCACCAACGAGCCCGAGGTCACCAAGTTCGGCATCGACAGCAAGAACATGTTTGGCTTCGAGAGCTGGGTCGGTGGCCGGTACTCCGTCTGGAGCGCCATCGGCCTCAGCGTCGCCCTCTACATCGGCTACGACAACTTCCAGAAATTCCTAGCTGGTGCCCACGAGATGGACAAGCACTTCCGTGAGACGCCTCTGAAGGACAACATCCCTGTTCTCGGCGGTCTCCTCAGCGTGTGGTACAGCGATTTCTTCGGTGCCCAAACTCACTTAGTCGCCCCGTAAGTATATAGCTAGCAAGATATCCGTCCCCGGTTTTGTGATTCTGTTCTGACTGTATTTCTTTCACAGCTTCGACCAGTACCTACACCGCTTCCCTGCCTACCTCCAACAGCTATCGATGGAGTCCAACGGCAAGACCATCACATCAGACGGCTCCCCGGCTAAGTACACGACAGGTCCCATCCTCTTCGGTGAGCCCTGCACCAACGCGCAGCACTCCTTCTTCCAGCTCGTGCACCAGGGCACCAAGCTCATCCCTACCGATTTCATCCTCGCGGCCAAGTCGCACAACCCAATCACCAACAACCTGCACCAGAAGATGCTGGCATCCAACTACTTCGCCCAGGCCGAGGCCCTCATGATCGGCAAGACACCCGAGCAAGTCAAGAGCGAAGGTACTCCAGACGACCTGGTACCGCACAAGGTATTCCTGGGCAACCGACCCACAACTAGCATCCTAGTAGGCGGCACCATTGGCCCCGCGGAGCTCGGTGCCCTCATCGTCTACTACGAGCACCTCACCTTCACCGAGGGTGCCATCTGGGACATCAACTCGTTCGACCAGTGGGGTGTCGAGCTGGGCAAGGTCCTGGCCAAGAAGATTCTCAAGGAGCTCGACGAGCCCGGCAACGGCGAAGGCCACGACGTCAGCACGGGTAGTCTCATCGGGGCTTTCAAGAAATATGCCGGCAATTGAAGGTCGGAAGTGGCCGGTGGCCTGGAACGGCATTCACGACTCTGATTTTGTGGCCTGCTGGTCCACTGGGAAGACAAAAGTGTAGGACAAGGAATGAATTGAACTGTATTTCGAGTAAAGCAAAAGCGATACGTCGTAGTTGGATGAATGAGATATGTTCATGACTCGATTTTTTTTACTTCTAACGTGAACTTGATGATTTTGTTGTAATGCCCCGGCGTCCCGTGCCAGGATTGACTACTTAGTTTTCAGGAGAATAAGGAGGGGTTGAGATGAGAGACTTGGAAGATAGATGATGCTTGATCGTTGGAGGTGTATAGACGGACACATGGATAGTAACTAAGGGTACTGAGCGTAAATGCCATTTAAATGGATGGGACACGTGTGTAGGGGTAGAAGTAGTAGTAGAAGATGAAAAATATAGATAAAGCCTTTTTTTCTTTTTCTTTTCTTTATTTATTGGATATATGGCTTTGTTTGATTTCATTGCTACTACTACTTAACTAAGTTGAATTGTATTCCTTGACTTGAGTTAAGCTAAGAATGTGGAATTAATGCGGTGCTTGGATAGGTTAATGGATCCATATATGTAAAAAGCTATAAGAGAAATAGTTTAATTTTTTTTTTCTCTTTTCTTTTTTCTAAGATACGTGAGGGAGTAAAGGAGTGAGTAAGGGCTTCGGTTATTTGCTTTAAGGTTTACGGGCTAGACTGTATGGTTGGATGGGAGAGGTATGAGGTGGAGTGTAAGATGTCAGTAAGCACCTAGGTACGCACGGGTAAATGGAAAGGAGATGTTCTGTGGAACTTGAGGTGGTATGCTGCAAGTGGTGATGTATGAGTTTAAGATTAGGTAGTTAACGTTTAAGTCGTGGTTTTTTTTTTTTTTCTTCCTTTCTCTTTCTCCTTTGTCTTAGGCAGATAAGTGTATTTGACCATAGTGCTAGGTAATACCTCCATTAACATATATAAGATGCTACAGGTCACCTGCGTGGGCAGAATGAAACCGGAATACGAAGCACAAGTGCATGTGTATTGCTAAGTGTAAAGGAAAGTGGCAGCATTTATTGCAGGTAAGGCTAGTGCTTAGCAACGTATGATAAGATAATTACCTAAGTATATACCTAGGGTATAATGTTATTCAAATATATAACGATTAGTTAACTGGATTAAATACTGGTATGTTCCTGCGGTTTAAATACATACTTAGTTTATCTAAAACAGAGGATAACACAGGGGAGTTAGTTGGTTTTGTTGCCACAACTAGCTTTTAAATAACAGCTTCAAAGTCTGGATGCAAGGATTGCATATGGCAGGAACCCATGTAGACGTCCGCTTCAAGATAAGGTATCTATCTACATGTATGTACATTGCCATTCTTCTAAGATAGGTAGGTAGCTACCTACCTCTCCTTCAAACAATTGCCTTAATCATGAGGAACTTGAAGTACCTATATCTTTACATTGCGCAGCTCTTAGGATGTGCACATAGAAAAAACAATATTGATACAACTGAAGGAAGGTATGCACTTTAGTGAAAGATCTGTTGAGATTGGAGGAAACAGCACCTACTGATGTGGGTACTTGACTGAGCCTGCTGTTTTCATTTTCTCTGCATTTCTCCCTCCCACTTCTCTTCTCCCCTTCTGAGAAGACATTGTTTTGTTGCCTTCACGCAATCAACCCTCATTCATTGTTCACTGATCCTTGGAGACTCGTATGCCTGCCCGGGTACCCCGTGGCCGTTTCCTACCCCGAAGGAATTTCATTGGAGTGTGAGGTCACTGAAACAGCTACTGTTACCAAGTGACCTACCCTCCGAAACATCCATCATTGACCGTCGATTGTTGCGAGATGGCACCACCGGAGAAGCTCGTCATTATTGAACAAGAAGGCGATACCAGCATCGTCGTATCAAAGACCACGAGCCATAATACCGACCAAGTGCAATTTCAAGTTTCTCGTGATATGGTTGGGAAGCTAAAACTATCGGCGGACAAAAGCGAAATTCGTCTTACCAGCAGTAATGCGGCTTCAATCAAAACCATCGAGTTGCTGCTTCGTTGTATCAGAAAGTCCAGTATGAGATTCCTCCCAGGTGAATTCGATCTCCTCCCTATCAAAGAAATATGGGGTGCCCTTACCCTCGTGAGTGTCAAAGCGGGCCAACACTATCGCCGGGGAAGATACAATGTACCTTCCAGTGTGCTTCGGAAGTGGTTTTCGGCTTGGTTCAACAACCATATCAAAATCGCCTCGCAAGACGAGTATGAGAAGCTCCTCTACCCAGCGTTTGCATTCCGCGACTCAGAGTCGTTCGCTACTATCACCAAGTGGCTTGCCTATAACGCCGTTGGCCAGATACAAGATCGAAATCCGCTTATGGAAGGCAAAAGCCTGCCTCATTCCTATGATGACATGCACTTGCCGGAAGACATTCTCGGTACGTATAGCATGGAGTTTTTTACTTTGAGTTTTCCCCCCCTTTTCTTTGTCCACAAAGGTGGCTAACAAATTTCTCAGACGCCGTTAATGGCGCCCCCAAAGTTCTGAAAGATAGGATTTCCGAGCAGCTAGACCAGCATATGCGACGATTCCAGCAAGACCCCAGCCCGTGTGGTATCCGTGCTTGGGGAGCCATCATCGAGACGCTGCTCGAACCCCTGGAATACATGCTTAAACAGAAGTCAGTGAACGAGACATTGTTCGCGGTGTCGCTTATGTTCGGTGGCATCTCTCCAGAAGGTGCTGAAAACTGTTGTATATGCCGTATGCTTATTGACATTCAGGAGGAAGTCTTCGAGGGACTCTGTCTGCACTGCAAGGATATACCAGTGAACAAATCTGAGCAATCTAACCACCTCTCTTCCGATATCTGTAAGTGGCACGAGGAAATGACGCAGAGGCGCATGAGTTTTCAATCGTAGAAGGTTTCAACGGCGTTCCCAGCACCCGCCTCTCTTACCCAGAGATTCATCGAAGACAGACACAGAGGAACACAGGGGACAGCTATTCGGTCGAGGACTTGACATATTCGTGGGCTTGCTCGCATGGAATCTTGCTGTATGCGTTGAATTTAATTTAAACTATTATCTCGCTCACCGATGACAGCTTTGTGGTCGGGATGCAAGATATGTGCCCCTGGTCTATGGTGGAAGCTGATCAGTTTCATGACATGGTTTCCTACCACGATACATAGTGCAGTTTAAATAAAAAAAGGCTGTTAGTTCTCTCTCATCATCACGTCGATCGATCAATATGATTTCCTCTGCATTTAAGTTGAAGCAAATGTGAGCATGGAGGGTACGCAAGATGGGTAAACCAGATTAGGTATACTCACGGTACGGTAAATGAGTTGTGTCGAGTTTCTGCGGCTGTTGGTTCCTGCCTGTGAACTCCCTGTGTTAAAATTCTTTGTAGCACGCTTCTCCATGCAATATCTGGTTGCCGTATATATGGTTCTGTTAGCTCGTATGTGAGTGTCAAGAATATGAGACCGTGGTTGAGTGTGGGACCATTCCTAGTCCATTTTGTATGAAGGCTTTTGTAGCCGAGGAATTTATACAAAATAGAGTCGTCTGCATGAGACTTGCTGTGGTTTTGACCGGTAAGTCGACTATCTCAAAACGAGGAATGGAGATAACTAGATTCATGCGAAGTAATGAGTAACATCATCGCAGAGACGGTTGTAATCACGCTAAAATGTAGGAGGATGAGCTAGTCAAACAATAGAAGATAATAATCTCTTGGAGCATTCCCCTTATCACATGCAAGTTGAAAAAAGTCACGATCTTATCGCTTCGTAAGGCATGGTCTAGTGGCGGAGTCACGAACGGTTCGGGATAAGTCGGGGTCTAACGGGGATGCTAAGCAGCCGGTCCGCCGTAAAATTCCAGGCCGGGCGGCTCTCGCGGCTTGCTGCGGGAAGTATTGGTCTCCCTACGGGGAAGGACGGGGAAGAATATAATGAAGAGCGGCTACCGATCAATCATTATCAAGATGTAGAGGATAAGGGACAATAGATTACCGGCATAGCCTGACTGTTGTCCAGAATATGAGATTGATACAGATATGTCGAACAGAACTTTGATTATTTGCAGGACGGGCATCGGGCTGGTATGGAGCAGGTCAAATAAGACGGGTAAGGCTGGGCCGAAGCGAGTGTGGTTGGGCAGTGAGTCGGGCCGTCGAGCCTAGTTATCGCCATATTTGTTTCCGTGAGGCAATCTCTGGTCGTGAAGGCAGCGTTGCAAAGCGGATAATTTCGCCGCGGTATCTCCTCGGTATGCACACACTTGTTTAGATAGACAGGAAGGGAGGCAACCGAGGCTCGTCAAGGCTCGTCGGGGCCACACCAAGTGCCGGATTTTCCCTAGGCCTGACTGCGCTTTACTGGATACGCCAGAACGCGACGAACCATCGTGAGGCTTATTAGTGCAACTGTAATCGGCATGGCTGTGTGAGTGGAATCATGTGGAGCCAGACTCGAGAGGAAAAAAAGGGTCCGACTGTGACGTTGAGTGGACTAAGGTTAGATAAAACAGCTTTCGGTCCTTTAATGCTGGAAGAAGTACCGTGAAAGCGTATTGGCATCCGAGATGATGAAAAAGGCAAGGGAATGCTACCGTAGTGTGGTCGTTCGACATTAAGCAGGTAGTATTGAAGTTGGAGAATAACGAGCGCTAAAGCAAAGCGCTTGTTTGGGCTGTGCTGTACAACATAGATACTACATACTTTTCATGCTCGAGGAGTGAAGGGAGACACCAGTGGAGATTTGAAGGAATGTAGATGTTAGAAGGAGAGAGACGTCGATTTGTTTCGAACATTGATGTCAGTGATGGCGGGAGTCTGGTTAGGTCGAAAACTTTCAATGTGCCTTGGGTGGGACCGCAAGACGAACACCCAACTGTGGAAACTGGGGTGCTGTAGCGTGGGGCCGACGTGGATCGACGAAGCGCGGTTGTTGCACGTTATAGCTGGTCGGTTGAGAGAACCATGAAGTTGTTGAGAGGAAATAGACATGGTATGATTGCCAGCGATGATGATCGTCCTGGCAAATGTCGCGCTTAGAGGCAAGAAAAGCGCTTAGCTGCCTGAGAAGTGTAGGAGCCTCATGGCCTTGCCAAGGCGGCCAATGAGAACGAAAACACAGTGACTAAGTATCTACCTAGTTGAAAGGCTTTTGGGTAGAATGGATTCATGTATTTGGTTGATTCAAGTCGGATGTGTCCGTTTTCAGTGTACCTATCGTCTGCCTCGTGCTGTATGCCGTAGACGTGCTCAACGCAATTCACGTCGACGTACTGTAAGCGGGAGCAAGCAAGAAGTTGTGGTTTGAGTAATTAGGTAAACATGGAGTACGGTACCGTCACATGATGCAATTAAGTCTGTGCTCCTTGATCGTGTGTACCGGTAGATGTTACGGCGCAAAGGAAGGAAGACGTCAATTAAGGAACCAACCCCACCAACAACGTTATGGCTTATGAGGTAGGCGAAGGTGAGACGGAGTATGACGTATTCAGGGTGTCTAGTTGGTGCTAGTTTAGTAATTCAGAGATACCGTGCTACGCTAGGGACCTAGGTCGACGCTAGTGTGTACTGTGCGGTAACGTAACCCGAGCGGCATTCCATCCCCGTCAAATGAAACGGTGGGTTGAGACGAACGAACAGGCCCCCTACTGTAATCGATGAATGAGTATCGCCAACTATCTCCCTCGGGGTCGGCGGACGAGAGCGAGATCGGTGCGGCATGGTGGCAGGTCAAGCCGCGAAAACAAACAGCGCATTCAGACCCGACAGGGTTTCTTACGTATATGCAACACCTGTCAGACTTCTTCCGGGCGACTGGCCAACCACGAAAGGTGCTGCTGCATGGTTGCTGCATGAGGGAATTGCATCACGTTGTGACATTCGACGCTGAAGCTGGCACCGTAAGTACCTACATACCTACTACATATAGGTAGTGACTGTCAAATGTTGGGGGAGGGGTGAAAACGATTAGCAATAGGTTGATGCTACTACAAACCAAGCATCTCGTTTATTGAGCCGGGTGAGACATATAGTACTTGAGTTGAGCGAAGAACTTGAGAGCCCTGGCTTGATAGCTGAACTATCTCCGTAGCCTTCGATCATAGCAAATCTGTAGAGTTTCTACACACACACAACATTTGATCAATGCTGCGCTGATTTATACTGCTCGTGAAGTCAAGCGAGGTCAGAGTACGGCACGCCTAACATCAATTGATGCTTCGTGCCTGAAGGCCGTTTCGTACTGTTGATCTCTGCTATCCAATCAAGTGGTCTGGCTCAGCACATGCGTTAGCTTCGACATGCCTCTGCATGTACCTGTATCAGCTTGGCTTTGCCCGCGGTGGGCAGATTCCATGTCGCAATGCCCGTAACGCTACCTACCTACGTAACCTAGGTACCTACCTTGGTTCAAGTACAGTGCCTTGTCATAGGCATACTCGTAGGAGATCCATGGCAGTCACGGAAGTACCCCTCCACCCCTCCAAGGTTCCTGGTCGCCCCTCAATTCCAGCCGCCTGCCTACCCGCCATATCCCTGGCTGCTCTGACGGACTGTATTCCCTCGCTCCTCCTCTCGTCTGATGTGACGAGAAGAATACTTCCTATAAGAACTCACCTCTTCCCCGCTTCATTTATTCTTCCTCTCTGTTTCTAACCATAACTCCCACACAACCGCCCAGGTTTGAATCACATTCGTACAGTTGTGATTTAAGTCGTCTTCCCTTGCATCTGGTATCTATCCACCACCTTCTCTCCCCCAAAGACAAGCCATACAACCATCCACCACCATGGCTAAGAAAGCTGTCCACTTCGGTGCCGGCAACATCGGCCGAGGCTTCGTCGCCTGCTTCTTGCACGAAGCTGGCTACCGTGTCGTCTTCGCTGATGTCGTCGATGCGCTTGTCGACAGCCTCAATGCCAAACCTTCCTACAACGTCGTGGAGCTAGGTACCCACGGCACCACTCAGAAGACCATCACCAACTACGTTGCCATCAACTCCAAGACCCACGAGGCTGAGTTGATTGACGAGATTGCTTCCGCCGACATCGTCACCTGCTCCGTCGGTCCCAGAATTCTTCAGTTCATTGCACCCGTCATTGCCAAGGGTGTTGCCAAGCGCTCGCTCGACCAGACCCCCCTTGCTATCATTGCCTGCGAGAACATGATCAACAATACGGCCAATCTGGCTGGCCACATCAAGGACCCCAAGAACACTCCTGCCGAGAGCTTGGCCGACCACGACAAGAAGACCGTCTACGCCAACTCGGCTGTCGACCGCATCGTCCCCGACAAGAAGGGCGAGCCCACCCTCGACGTTCAACTCGAGCTCTTCTACGAGTGGGTCGTCGAGAGCACCCCATTCACCAAGGCCGGCGTCCCCAAGCCCGAGGTCCAGGCTATTCACTGGGTCGCCAACCTCGACCCCTACATCGAGCGCAAGCTGTACACGGTCAACACTTCTCACGCCACTGCTGCCTACTATGGCTACAACCGAGGCAAGCCCGCCATTCACGATGCCATGGCCGACCCCAGCATCAGAGCGTCGGTTGCTGCGGCCATCTCCGAGACGGCGGCTTTCATCGTCAAGAAGCACGGCGTCTCCAAGGATGAGCAAGAGGCGTACAAGAACAAGATCCTCGACCGCATCAGCAACCCCAACCTCGACGACTCGGTGAAGCGGGTTGGCCGTGAGCCGCTGCGAAAGCTCGGCCGCCACGAGCGACTCATCGGACCCGCGGCGTCGCTGGCCGAGGAGGGTATGGCCACGGATGCGCTGCTGGCGGCTGCCGAGATGGCGTTCCGTTTCCAGAACGTCGATGGCGACAAAGAGAGCGGGGAGCTCGCCAAGATCATGGCGGAGAAGAGCGCCGACGATGTCGTCAGCCAAGTGTGTGGCCTCGAGGCCAGCCACCCGCTGTACCCCAAAGTCAAGGCAGTGGTGGAGAAGGTGCAGGCGGATGGCCGAGAATGACTACGTCAACCGGGGGCGTCCCAGTTGGGGACTAGATTTGTTTTTTCCACGAAGTTATGACATGTCAGCAAGCGCGCTCGGGATTTTTTTCAGGGACTGATCAGGGAACAAAAAGGCGTTCAGAGAAATGATACCGGAATGGCATAACGGGCGCAATGGATGCGCGCAGTAGTCCCCAGGCGTGATGAATGCAGCAACAAGCCTGGGCCACATCATGTAGATCAAGTGCACACTGGAGATACCATACACCGTACTCAGGCCCATACACTGCACTACAATACACCTCACTACTCTGTAGACGATAGAGGACAGGTTCATCTAGAAAAGAAGAAGCCCATATACGTTTTGGCAATGCGATTCCCTATCCATGCTTGTATGTGATACTAAAGCGACTTGAGAAACAACGGGTGAGAGGAGTATTTATAGTATAGGTAGGCAGATGATAGATTTCAGGTGAGGGCTTGGACATACCCAGATGCGTACGTGATGGAATATATATCTGCGCGTCCCTCTGAGCAGGAATACATACTTACTCGTTGCTCTGTGACTCGTCCTATTGTCACTCTCAGGGGAAGTCCACTGAGGCACCGAATTGGGTGTTATCGAGTTCAAGCCACAACCTCGTCAGGTGCATATAATTACAGGATATGTGCCGTACGATACCCAGGCTTGAGTTAGTTAATCGATAAGGCGGGAAGTGACCACATTTGTAGTTGGGCGATGGTGGAAATAGGACCCACCGCCAACCAATGAGGGCGGCGCGTCAGGCTGCCAGCCCAGCACCTCCATCTGTCAACTCGCTACCTATTCGAACTAATTACACAACGTTACCAGTCGACCGACCGCTCCCACTCGCGCTGCCATTCCCGCTGCCGACGACAAGCTGGCGACGGCGAAACGAAGACGACAAGCACGAACCTTCGCAGACCCCGCACCTCGGACGACAGGACGAGCAAATATTACTTTCGCAGGACCCGTCCAGGAGGTAGAAAGCCACCTCACTTATACAGATAGCTGGGAGCTCCCTCTCCACATGCGATTCCGACCTGCCAACACGGACACCTCCCCACGCCCAATTGATCCTCACCCGGTCCTCCTCGGCCACGCAAGCCCGCTTCCGCTTATATACCAGCCGCTGCCGTGAAGATGAGGTTAGACGTAAAGGTGCGTATACATGCGCAATGGCTTGGGTCTGGTGGACCCCCCTTCCGGTCCTCAGGTGCTCGGGGGGTCGACGTGTTCCAAGACGAGATGAGACGGTGTCTCTTGCCTCTGCCGGCCTGCGCTCTCTCGGGTGTTCTATCTGCAGAAAAGACACGACCCAGACATGATACGAGTCCACGGCTAACATGGCTACCCACGTACAGCGTCAGCTCTTTGCGCGCAGCGAGCGTGTCAAGTCCGTCGATTTCCACCCCCAGGAGCCCTGGATCTTGACCACACTCTACAGCGGCATGTCGTCTCCTGCCCCCGATGCCCGGGCCGGCCCTTGCTAACGGCGCACTAGGCCATGTCTACATATGGTCGTACGAGACGCAGCAGGTCGTCAAGACCTTCGAGGTGCGTCTCCTGGAGCCCCTCCTCTGTTCTCCTTCGCAGCGCAGGGAGCACCCCAGCTCCCACGACCTCCCTGCAAAGCTCCGCCACGGGGCAAGTCATAGCTGAAGTTCTGACTCCTCGGATAGTTGACCGATGTCCCTGTCCGAGCCGGCCGTTTCGTCGCTAGGAAGAACTGGATTGTCTGTGGATCCGATGACTTCCAGGTGCGCGTATATAATTACAATACTTCGGAGAAGGTCACCTCCTTTGAAGCGCACCCAGACTATATCCGGGCCATCGTCGTTCACCCGACACAGCCTTTTGTCCTGACTGCTAGTGATGATGTGAGTACACGGGTCATGCTTTTGTGTCGTGATAGATGCTAATCTGCTGCAGATGACCATTAAGCTTGTATGTCTTTGCCCACGTCTCTGCCCTTGCCTTTGCCATCTACTTGTATGCAGCTACTAAATGTCAACTAGTGGGATTGGGAGCGACAATGTACGTTTTTGCTTCAGACCTCTTTTTTCATTAGCGCCAAGCACCAGTGCTGAACAGCAATTGTACAGGGAAGTGCGTTCAGGTCTTCGAGGGCCACAGTCACTATGTCATGAGCTTGGCTATAAACCCGAAGGACACCAACACCTTCGCATCAGCCTGCTTAGATAGGTATGCCTTCCTGGGTCTTCCCGCTCTTCGGGAACGTCTCCCAGATGCTGACCGTTTAGAACCGTCAAAATCTGGAGTCTGGGTTCCTCCTCTCCCAATTTCACGCTCGAAGCCCACGAGACAAAGGGTGTCAATCACGTGGATGTAAGTAATATCCTCCGCCACATACCTAGGTGCATTATCGTCCCATGGAGCTCTAACGAGTATCGCAGTATTACCCCCATAGCGACAAACCATACTTGTTAACCACATCCGATGATCGGACGGTCAAGTAAGTTTATTCTGCCCAAACCCCTTAGACTGCTATGCTCACCATCGTCACAGGGTATGGGATTACACAACCAAGTCTCTCATAGCGAGCCTGGAAGGACACACCAGCAATGTGTCATTCGCGGTTTACCACCCCGAGCTACCCATCATCATCTCGGGTTCTGAAGATGGAACTATCCGGATGTGGCATGCCATAAGTATATCGACACCTGGCGGTAGGAGTGTGAAGAAATGACGTTCATATCTAACTCTTTTGCTTGCAGCCTACAGATTTGAACAGTCACTTAACTATGGTTTGGAAAGATGCTGGTGTGTAGCCTACCAACGTGGCAAGCAGGGCGTTGCTGTGGGTTTCGACGATGGTGCCGTAGTGGTCAAGCTTGGCCGAGAAGAGCCCGCCGTTTCTATGGACGGTTCTGGAAAGCTCATCTGGGCACGCCACAACGAAATTGTGTCGTCTATCATCAAGGGCGGCGGTATGTGTCATTACCGAAGCATTCGTCTTACTTTACTGACAGACAAATAGATGCCTCCATTAAAGATAACATACCCATTACACTCCCAACCAAAGATCTGGGTACTTGCGAGATATACCCTCAGACCTTGCTCCACTCTCCCAATGGTCGTTTTGTTGCGGTTTGCGGAGACGGCGAATGTATGTAACTAGAGCTACAACCCTCGAGTCCTTCAGTTGAACCACTGTTTTCTGACAACTTGATGCAGACATTATCTATACAGCCCTAGCCTGGAGAAACAAGGCTTTCGGCTCAGCTCTCGACTTTGTCTGGGCTTCTAAAGAGAACAACAATGACTACGCGATAAGGGAATCTAGCACTGGTGAGCAACCCTTTGATGTGCATTTTCTCGTTACTTTTCTAGTTGTACCATACCCATTCTATTTTCTCGCTGGAGAAAGCTCGCATTTACTAACCTTGCTTTGTCTAGTGGTCAAGGTGTACAAGAATTTTATTGAGAAACCCGGCGGCCTAGACATCCCGTTCCAGGTTGATGGGTTAACTGGTGGTATTCTCCTCGGTGTGAAGGGTCAAGGTGGAATATCTTTCTATGATTGGGCAACCGGTGGCCTTGTCAGACGCATCGAGGTAGAGCCGAGACAAGTTTACTGGTCAGAGAGTGGTGAGCTTGTAACACTAGCCTGCGAGGACACCTTCTACGTTCTGAGATACTCGCGTGAGAATTTCATCGAAGCCGTCCAAGCCGGGCAAGTCGATGAGGATGGAGTGGAAGCTGCGTTTGAAGTCATCACAGATATCGCAGAGACGTACGTTGCATTCTTCATCATTGGAACCGTGTCGGTACTAAATTGGCAATAGCGTACGGACCGGCGAGTGGGTGGGCGATTCGTTCATCTACACCAACAGCACCAACCGACTGAACAGTTTGGTTGGCGACCAGACCTACACCATCACTCATTTCGACCAGCCCATGTACTCACTAGGTTTCATCCAGAGGGATTCCAGGATTTATCTGGCTGACAAGGATGTCAACGTCACATCTTTCGCCCTTTCTCTGCCTGTTCTTGAGTATCAAACTCTGGTACTGCGAGGCGACATGGAAACAGCGACCGAACTCCTATCTAGCATTCCTTCTGATCAGCTCAACAAGATTGCTAGGTTCCTGGAGGGACAGGGATACAAGGAGCTGGCGCTCGAAGTAGCTACCGACCCTGAGCACAAGTTTGACCTCGCGCTCGCTCTGAATCAATTGGAGATTGCCTTGGACCTGGCGCGCCAAGCTGACGTCGAGCACAAGTGGAAGACGGTGGGCGACACGGCCCTCGCCGCCTGGGACGTGACACTTGCCACCGAGTGTTTCACGCACGCGCGAGACCTGGGCTCTTTATTATTGATATACTCGAGCACTTCAGACAAGAAGGGCTTGAAGGCTTTGGCTACACAGGCCGAAGAGTCCGGTGCTCATAACGTCGCATTCACGAGCAAATGGCTGCTCGGTGACACGGCCGGCTGCGTCGGCATCCTCGCCAAGACAAACCGCCTGGCAGAAGCCGTCCTGTTCTCCCAGACCTACAAGCCTAGTCTGACGACAGAAGCAGTCAAAGGATGGAAGGAAAGCCTAGAGAGATCAAAGAAGGGACGTGTGGCTAAGATGATCGGTGCCCCCACAGAAGACGAGGAACTATTCCCCGAATGGGACGAGTGGTTACGGTTAGAAGAGGAAGGGGTTGCTGCCGTGGGCGAAGTTAAGGAGAGCAAGGCCGAGTCGGAGGAGGAGGGGGAAGAAGAGGATGATGATGACGACGAGGATGAAGATGAAGATGAAGACGAGGAAGAGGACGATGAGTAGGACCTTGAGTTGTTCTCTGTTCTTCGGGATTCGTGCACGTAAACCTGACTGGCTACGGTAGATAGAAACAAAGCGGTGAGAGATCTCGCATTGTGCGGTACTAGGGGTACTGATCTGATTTGACTGTTATTTGGCTCTGTGGAGTTGGGCAGAGACAAATAGAATAAGTGGAATAAAAATGTTTAGTTTGACTTTCTCCCTCTCTCCCCCTTTTTTCCCTTTCCTATTTGGCTTTAATTCCTCTTTGCTACACTTAGGTATAGATAATATTATTTTTATATTATAGTCAAAAGGACAGTTGGCTCACTATTGAAAAAAAAAAAAAAAAAAAAAAGGTATGAGAAACTACTTCATGATATTAGGTTTTAGTGGCTAGGGGGGTTGGGGAGGGCTCCTGTCAGGCGTTCTCTGCTAGTGATGGTTTCTCCAAGCAAGTTAGGAACCTCTCTCTCTCTCTTTCTCTCTCTCTCTCTCTCTCTCTCTGCCTAGCTTTATATATAGAAACAATAGCGTGTAAGTCGTATGCTCTCATTATTTGGTAACGGTGGTCTGCGTTAAATACGCACGCACTAACCAAGCCACCCTGGCAATTGCCCGTTGCCCGTTGCCCGATTGCTAATGGAAGGATCGTACTTGAATTAGCCTGGGTGACTTTTCACTCTCGTCGGGTCTCAACTGGGGAGGTAGGTAGACTAACCGATGCGCTTCCAAGGCTAGAAATAATCACTTTAGTGAATGAGGTGTTCTTGATAGAAGGCAATGCGATAGATATCAATTGAAAAATCAACAAAAAAAAAAAGGTAAGTGAGAGCTATATGAGTGTATAACTTGGCCGGCTGGCTGGCCAAGTGGCAGCTACCCCATTATTTGTGCCCTTCGTAAAACCCCTATTCCTTATACAGTACCTAATTGCCAATATAAAGTGACGAGATAAATAAATAACAGCTCCTGAGTTCCCGCACTCCGATCCTACACTAATATCATATCCTTCACGCCTGATTCGTCATCATCAGGCCAGAGCTCACCATCCATCACGCCATGGATGTAGGCTGGCGCGACAACCTGATAGCGGTCTTGGCCATCTTCGACCTCTCTGAGCAAGAAAGGGGCCTTTGACCCAGCCAAGAGCGCGACTCGGTCATTTTCCCTACTGTTGAAGTACGCCCTGCCTATGTGACCGGTATCGAGAAATAGAAAGGCATAATTCGCCAGCTCGCAGCAGGCACTGTGGAAGAATACGGCCTTGTTCAGGAGGCGGAAAGTCTCACCCGACACCCTCTCGCGCGAAGCTCTAATCCTGTCCCAATCTAAGACCCGGTCGATGACCTCCAGGCATTCTCGTTCTCCTATAGTGTTGGCGTCCTCTAGCCCTGCCACTGCCTCTAAGTCTCGAGTCGGGAGATCACCACAATTGGGATAATGGAGAAGGCTGAGCCAGAGGAGAGCCTCGTTTTCCATATCCAATGGGTCCAGCCGCTTTTCTCGTCCATGTTTACGGATTGCAAGTACGTAGAAAATTAGGGTGAACAGTAGCGCGTGTTCGATGTCTAAGGGGTCTTTATATGGGCCGCCGGGGCTCTGTAAGTCAAGTTCCATAACAAATTTACGACATGCCTGGGTAAAGGCGGAAACGCGAGTTTTCATTCGGGCGGGATCTGGTGGTTCTGCCGCCGAGGATGAAACGACGATGCGAGATACTTTCCCGATGATGATGCCCCTTACTTGAAGTTCATTGGGAGGACATGGCCGTGGGACGGCTGCGAGGCTATTCCCGCTTGCACGGTAAGGGTCCATAGCAAAATATAGGTGTCCCGTGAAATCAACTCCCCCCGTGTTTTCATTTATTATGTGAGGATGACCCGTCGTCCAGTTGGGGGTCCATGTAGGTAGCTCATCATACCCGAAGGGTCTAATACTAAGATATAGTATGTCGAGGCTGTGGGGCTCCCTTTTAATGAAAGCCTTTGCCGCGTCCCCGTAGATCTCTGAAATGGGCATTTCATAATCAATAGGTTTGAGATCGAGTCCTTGGGCGCTAAGAATCGAGTATAAACCGTACACTCTATCCTGCGGTAGGGATGAATTCAAGTGACCCATTGCCCTGCTCCAAAACTTGTCCAGCCCTGAACGTGACTTAGGCGTGTTCGCGTTACCAAGTACTGTCATTCTAGTAGTGAATCTGGTGCTGAAGATGACCAAGGCATTATTTAGCAATGCCCTAGAAAGTGACAGTATAGCTGCAGAAAAGACATGCCAGCTGAGCTGTGTTTTGCCACAAAGAACAAGGCAGTTGCGAGCAAATACCGATTCTTGCATCGTCCATACTCGGAAGAACCATGGATTGTCAAAGATTGCTTGTATGGCCTGTCTACGCTTTAGGACCTTCGGCTTCTTCGGCGTCAACGTGTCGTTATCACCTGTGACCGGGTCAGCATGCATATCGTGTAAAAGGAAAGCAAATCGTACCATAGAGACGGCTAACAAGTCTCCCTCCCATGGACTTCGGCGCAAACCTAGGGACAGCAAACGGGTGTTTAGAATCATATGCGAGCCATCCGATAGCCCGGAGTAGACGAAATGCCTGGTGCGTGGACTCGTCACCGCTGCCAAGCCAAATAAGAACCGTCCGCGCCTCCCTGAATATTTCCCCCATCATCTGTACCTGGCTGTTTCGCTCTTTCATGATGTGGTTATCTTTTCTCTGATCGATGCATATCGCGTCTATCCAGAGCACGCGCGGCAAGAAGCGGCGTCGCAGGCGGCGCAGCGCATCGTGGCAGTTTAGCGTCACTGGAAGTTCCCCACCGTTGCAGCAGATGGGAACAGTACCAGTGGGCGAGCCCCAGACGTAAGATAAAGCCTCGTATGCGTCCTTACCCCGGACACTGTCGAAGTCGGTTGCCGAGATGGTGCAGCGTATTTCGGCGTTAGACGTGGTCGAGGGCGCCAATGAGATGAGCCTGATCGATCTTGCTGAAGGTAGTGGCTCGTGGAGATATGGTTGTGCGGTGGCCATGATTCGCAACCCGAGTAGAGCTAAGAGATTTCAGAATCTGACTTCATATCCGTACTCTCATCATATCTCGCTAGACACAAATATCCAGCTGACGCGGTAGGTTGCAACCCAAAGCGCGGCGATAATGCGGCTGCGTGCGCCACAGCTGGTAAGGTGGTATTGGTGTTGTAGAGGGCAGGGGGCAATTGACATTGGGGTCGTCGAGTGTCCATTCTTGGCATTTGCTTCCCTATGACCATCGTTGTTGCGCGAAGAGGTCTGAACCATCTTCGTAAGCCAGTGTTGGGTATACACGTTTATGTTCTTTATTACAGGACTGGTGTCGTAACAGGGGTAGCACATAAACCCCAACACGCACAAACTAGTACAATGCACAACCAGGTCGAAAGAAAGAATTAAGACGTCTGTGTTTATCATGTCGGGCAGGTATTCTCCCTCTTACAGTCAAAGCCAGCTAGCTAGTCGTCTATCTACTCATGACAGATGCTAGCAGTAGCCTGCGGAGCCAACAAACAAGCAATAGATACAGCATTGTTGCTCTCAAATGCAACGCGCAACGTATTTCTTTTAGACGCCTACGAACAACATGTTCTCCCGAGAGCCTGAACAAAAACGCAAATGTGGTATCACATGGGCCCACCGCTGATGGAGCCCGTTGTCGTGGTTAAGTCGTCATATCTCGTAGTCCGAATGGTAGCTGTGTGGCCCCTCTCTCTCAGTGGACGTATGCTATTGCTATAAGTCATCGTCGTAGAGATCCATCAGCTCGTCCGGCGGAAGCGCACCCGGATGGCATTCACCGCAGTTCTCGCACACCATGGGGTCATCGTCTTCGTCGAGGAAGTCGAACATGGTGGCTTCCTCCTCGGCATCCGCCCACGGCATGCCACTAACACGGTCAAACAGCTCCCATCTACGTTCGTTTCCATCCAGCTTGATCGGTACCTTCTTCCAGATGGTGCGGCACGAATGGAAAGGGGAATAGGGGGGCTCGCCCTCATCGGGAGGTGCTGGTGGAAACTCGGCCCAATTGTGTCTGTGGTAATCTTCGTCGAAGAAGTGGTGCTCATTAAGCGCGCGCATTCCCCGAACCACCTTGGACGGGTGATCGCACACAGGAAGGACGCAATGTAGCATGCGGACACCGTCTTTGACGGCCACTAGAGTTGGAGCATGGTCAATCAGAAGGCCCTCATCCTTTAGGAGGCCGGAGAGCTCCGTGCTCACTCGGAGTCCACACTCATCGGTTGGGACGCCGGTTAAGACGACTTCATTCAGCATGCAACCCAGCTGGTGTGAGGCCAAATCATGAAGTTGTTGAGGTGGATACTGGAGAAGATCATTGATGAAGTTGACAAAGTCGATGCGGAGAGACTCGAGGGCGGGGAATAGTCGCGGATGGGGTTGGGTAGGCGACGCCTTGGAGGCAGGATCGTAAGGGGGGAGCATGGCCTCGAGGAAATCAATGAGTTGATACCAGGCGTAGGCGCGAAAGCCACGTCGAGCTAACGTGTGTTCTTTGGGGCGACGCTGAACGGCCAGCTTGACTGAGGATTTGAGGCTGGGGTGATAGGTTGCCGGTAGTCGGTGTACACGGTCCTCATCGTCGTAGAATCTAGCGATGAGGCGAAAGGTGACATGCCGAACTTTCTGTCGATAAGTCAAATCGAGTTCTGCAAACTGTCTCAGGCTGGCAGGGCTCGTGAATAAAAAGGTGTTATTGGACCACAGCAATTTGGTGCCCTCGAAACGGTATGCTCGACACGTAGCTAGAAAGTGAATAGCAATGTGGTTTCGCTTGCCCTTCTCGCGCGGTAGCATGCGCTCAGGTCTACTCTTGCAGAGCGGATCAACAATAGGATGAGGACTGGTCAGAGAGTAGGAGAGCACTCTGAGCTGAATTTCGACTGGCAAATGGGGAAGAGCTCTTTCTCGGCTTGTACTCGAACGAGTGACGCGAGACGTTTTGGTACGAGCAGGCTTGGGCTGGTTCTTTTGCCACGAGATGCCATGCTCACGTAGCAGGCGCTTGAGGTTCAGATTCTCATCCTCGAGACGGCGATTCTTGGCGCGTAGGGGTTGGTTGTAGTACAGCTCGGCCTGATCAGACTGATCACGGCACTCCCAGGCCGGCCATGACGCATTCTAAACAAGAAGTCAGCGCCTGTGTGTGCTCGGACGGCATTATATGATTGGGCAAACGAGGACGTGGGAGAAAGAGTGTGAACCAGAAGCGCCGCGGAGTGGGTGTCCTTACCATATTGACTACTGTGAGGCGATGGCCGGTGTACAATATGGGCGCAGTCGTCAACAAGCTGTGTGAGTAAGGGAGAGAGAAAATGGGTTGGGGGAGAGGTGAAGTATAAGAAGGTAGAGTGTAGTGCGCGCCGTGTTGCCTTTTTTTGGAAGCAAACAAAGGCGCTGATGAGACCAAACGACAGGCACCCTATGAGTGTCTCCAATCCAACACTAGTGAGAAGGGATTGAAAGGCGTCAGACGGTGGCAGGCTGGATCAATGGTTAATGGTCAATGGTGGCGGCAGACGTTCCGGTTCAGAGATCTAGATCGAATGTCAGAGATGGACCAGGCAGCCTGTTGTACTGGAAGAAGACGTGAGTTGCCGATGAGATGTATGTGATGGATGGGGAAACGGGGTCGCTTGGACGAAGGACATCAGAAGCAAGACAAGGCCGATGAGAATAGAGTTTGCCAGGTAGGTAGTTGTTTT
This sequence comes from Xylaria acuta, assembly GCA_022495125.1. Lineage (NCBI taxonomy): Eukaryota > Fungi > Ascomycota > Sordariomycetes > Xylariales > Xylariaceae > Xylaria > Xylaria acuta. The sequence goes on along the minus strand of MU383147.1, from coordinate 48,147 downwards.
GTACTATGGGAAATATGCTTCTACGTATGCTTGAAGATGAAATGATGTAAAGACGCAACAGCACGAACACGGTTGGCCAGACGAGACCGGGTCTGTCGAGCGCCGAGCCAGCTTACCGATCAAAACCCCTCCGACAGACGGCGATGTGGATGCCGATGTCACGACTGGCTCGCAGACGTACGTGCCAGTATTGCTGGATGGCGCCCAGATCTGGACTGGGAGAGAGGGAGAGAGGGAGAGAGGAAGAGAGGTATGGTCCGAGGTAGAAACCGGGTTGATGCCAAGAATAAGGGGCGTGGGGACGGTGGTGATAGGTAGGATGGACGGACAAACGAGCGAGACAGCAGGAAACGAAGGTGGGATGAGCGGCCTCGTTGGCTGGACGGAAACTCGGGGAAGCACCGGCAAGGCTACATGTGCATCCGTCTATTCTGTCCAGCGAAGGGATAGAGTGCGATTGGGGTTCGTCAGGTCGTTGCAACCCGTCCGAGTCCCTCTGATAGTTCAGGGTCGCAGCTTCCTGCCCCAGGTGTGGCGGACGGAATGTGGATGGGTTGGAGGTGCTTACCGACCGACCTACCTATGCTGGTGCTTCAAGGTTGTTTTTGTAGGTAGGTGCTTTAGCAGGTACATACATAAGGTAGGCAGGTGTCGGTGTAGGTAAGGTAGGGTACCTACGAGACAGATAGGGAAAGGGAATGGGGAATCGTCACTGGAAAGACGCACCTTACTGGGCGCTTTAATTAAATCACGGATGTATCTGGGTTGTGGATTTGAAGTACCCCGCCTCGCGTCCCCCGGGGCATTCGCACGAAGAGCGGCGTTTGATATACTCGGGTTACCAGGCCCAAGTACCTAACCCGGGCTGAGGGGCACGGCCTGGGTGTGGCGTGCTGTGGTGTGCCGTGGTGTGCTGTGTCCTGACCAGACCGTGCACTGCCGTCGTACAGCAACTGCCCTATTCGGGTCTTGCACGACGACAACACGTTGGCCATCCAGCGGCACTGTACATGCAAACCGTACATAGCACCTACCTTACCTACCTTATTTATTAGCCTTCCCCGGAAACGACATGGACGTCGAAGCTAAGCTGTTCCATCGTTTGCATGAACGCGGCATATAAACTCGAGTGCAATTGGACATGGACGTTGACCTGCTATACCTCCCACATGTATAGCGGTACACGTGGGCGCCAACTGTCAGACATGGCTGGCTTGACCGAAAAGCACGAATGTGAGTCGGTATGCTCTCTTTCCCATGCCCGTGTTACACAGCATACCGGTGTGTCTGTCTGTCTGTCTACTTAGGTAATGGGCAAGAGTTCAAACGACCAAAGGAGAAAGGAGCATCCCTGAAATCCGCGTTGCACGTCGGGATGCTCAATTGGGCTTCTATCAAGTGCCGGCCTATGTCATGACGGCCATAGACTCTGATATACCTAGCACATTGTTCCTTGATGAACCGGCGATCGATCATTCCTCTCTATATCGCCTGGTTATCCAGGCAGTAATGACAATATTTTATAGGAAGGAGATTCATCTCGATAGTAAGACGCGGGACTTCATTACATTTAACCAGAAGTGTATATTCATGATATGTCCCTCTCCTGCGCATAGCTTGACGTCATGACCTGTCAAAGAACCACGACACTTATACTTTCCAACACCAACAACGGGTAATCGATGATGACATCTCGCTGCCTGCGCTTGCATCGATTGCTTTTTACCAATCGAATCAGTGTGTCAATCGAACTAGCGATCTAGATATGCCGTTCTCCGTTGCGGAGATGCTGCTGATGAAGTCACACCCTCGGACTATTACGCACCACTTGGCGCACGTACATGGCAACCAGATATATAAGGCACCCAGGCATCTTCAGATCGCCACTCGTTGGGATAGGTAGAATCAAACAGTACTATTCAATCACTTTACTTTTATCTCGAGAGCAGAGTATGAACAGTGATTCAATCGGTCGTTTGAGAGCTGTACAAACGAAAACAAGCCCATCGACGAATAACACCAACACTATGTCTGGGTTTTCAAACACGGATACGGGCGGCAAGCCGGCCGACCCCTACACGCGCGCCAACAAGGACACCGACATCTCGACGCAGGACAAGATCGATGCGCTCGACAAGTTCGTCAGCCAATGCAAGTTCGGCATGATGACGACGCGTGATCAGGCTTCCGGGAGGCTCGTGTCTCGATGCATGGCCGTCGCCGCAGAGGTGGGTAACAAGTGCATCTCGTTTTATCATTTTTGCCTGTCTCTCCTTCAATATCGCTGATTGAGTCGAACGTTCATTGCTCACTAAATTGATTTCCGTACAGGAGAGCCACGGCGTAGACTACCTCTTCTTCACCAACACCGAGTCCCACAAGACGGACGAGCTGAAGAGCGATCCGCATGTCAACATCGCCTTCCTCGACTCCTCGGGGCAGTGGGCCTCCGTCTCGGGCACGGCCAGCATCGAGACGGGTCGCGGTCTGATCAAGAAGTACTACAGCCCCACTCTGAGGGCCTGGATGGGCGATCTCGGCGACGGAAAGCATGATGGCTCGGAGAACGATCCTAGGATCGGTATCATTCGTGTGAAGATGGTGACGGCTACCTATGCCATCACCGATCGCACGATTCTGGGACGCATGGCCGAGGTGGCGAAGGGCATGATGACGGGCGAGCAGGCGAATGTGAACAAAATCTGCGAGATCTCAGAGGATGAGGTGAAGATGCGGAGGTCTGCTCAATGATTTGCGTTAAATGCATCATGCTTTTCGGGAGTTGGGGCTGTAACATGTAACAAATTGTGACAATAATCACAGGATAGGCAGAGCAAATGTTTTATTGTTTCCCGTACTGCTCGGACCATACCTTGTCCCATACATCCTTGTCTATGGCGAAATCGCGAGCGTAGTCCCTCTCGAGCTCATGTGCCCGCGATCCCAGCAATACAAGGCTGTGCAGCGGCGGGCCGAGCAAGGCATCGGCGTGGCAGAGCTGCTTCAGGGTTCCGGAGACGAACTTCTCCGTCTTGCCGCCCACCCGCGCCGCGCCGATGGCCAGACTACCGGGCCCGTAGATGCCCTCTTTCTTATCCTCTTCAATCTCGAGCATCTGCTGTGCGCATTGCCCAACCGTCATGTACCGAGGTGGCTCGTATATCCTCCGTCCCCGCGCCATGTTTTCCAGGCTCTGCTCCTTGACCTTGATGTCGAGGAGCACAAGCGTGTGTAGCCCAATCGCGCGGTTCTCCTTGATTCGGTCGTAGAAGGATGCCGGCCGCCAATTGTCGAGGAAGAACACCATCGACACCGTCTGGCCGAAGTTGTAAAGTTGGAGCCCGCACCCGCCGATGGCAGACATGATGGAGGCGTTCGGGATGGTCTCGACTGGGATGGACAGCTCGCGTGCCCTCAGGACCAGATCGGCGTGTGTTGTGGCACTATGGCGAGGAAGTCAGTTTCGGTCGGGCCGTCTGAATCTGGAGGAGTACGTACCCGAAAGGATCGCCGACGACAAGGAACGCGACATCTTTTGTTTGCGCGTCTTGCAGGATCTCGTCGCTGTTCGACTCGACCATCTCACGGTCGGCGACTACGATAGACCGGCCATAGTAAGCCTCCTACTGCAGCATTAGCGTTAGCCGTAGTAGATATGCGGAAGTGCATCGATGAATTCAAATTCATCAGCGCAGTAACAGGCAAGAAAGTACTCACCAACACAGACTGGTCGACTAGCAGGATGCTTGTGTAAGCTTCTAGATAGACACGTGAAGCCCTCTTGACAACTTCGAGACCACGGACGGTGATATCGGTCTCGTCCGAGAGGCCTAAGCCGACGAGGTACAGCATTTTGGTGGACCGAAAACAATGGATGAGGTGTCGCTGCGCCTTCAGAAGGGGTCGGTCGCAAAAGAAATTTCGAAGGTGGAGGGGTCGCGGTCTGGAGCTGTAGGTACTTAGGAGGGGGAGGGGCCGGGCGCCAGAAAATGCTTTTTATTATAACGATACCAGCTCCTTTACCGCATAAATCGCGGGGTAGCTTTTCAGAAGCTCGCTCCACTTGCAATTGTGGGCCCTTGGGAGCAATTGTTGAACCATGCCAAGTAGATGTCACACTGTGCTACTAGGTAAATATTTCCAAAGTTTTATTTATTTAATTCTTTGTCTCAGTATCACACGTCACCGACGTCCAATTCGACCTCATATGCTAGACTCTGCGACTACAGCACACCGAACCACCAAGCGCTGTCCCTTGACCTAACCAGCACCCCTTTTCCGCCGTCCTAAGCCTGGGTCTGTGCGCCTTACCAGCCGAGCAAGCAACCATGTCGGGCAAAGGCTCCGCGTACGGCACGCCGGCGACGGACACATCGTTCCGGCGGACGTACGACCTCGACGAGTATGCGGAGAAGGCGCGGGTGCGCGAGAACGCCGAGCGCGAGGAGGCCAAGGCACGGTACGAGGCGAAGCTGGCGGGCAAGAAGTACTACAAGCCCATGACGGGCGAAGAGACGCACACGCGCGCGCGGCGCGACGTGCTGGACCTCGAGGCCAACGTCGGCAAGACCATGCTGGTGCCCGCGGGCGCGGGGCAGGGGAAGCGCGGGCGCGGCGCCGGCTTCTACTGTGCCGCCTGCGACCTCACCTTCAAGGACAACATCCAGTGGGTCGAGCATATCAATAGTATGCAGCATCTGCGCAACATTGGTGAGACCGGCGAGGTGAAGAAGGCTAGCGCCGAGGATGTGCGCCGACGCATAGATGAGGTCTGGGAGCGCCTCCAGGAACAGAAGCGCGATGCGACTACCACGCTCAAGGAACGCCTCGAGATTCGCGAGGAAGAGGAGGCTAAGGAGAAGGAGGCGCGCAGACTGAAGCGCCAGGAGGACCTCGCAAGGAAGAAGGCCGAGAAAGAAACTGCGGAGAAGGTCAAGGTCGAGTACGGAGACGATGTGCGGATCGAGGGCGAGCACGACGAAGACGATATGATGGCGGCCATGGGCATCACAGGCTTTGGGACGTCAAGAAAGAAGTGAGAGAGAGAGAGAGGAGCTTTGCTATTGACTATCTACCTCGGCGACGCGAATGACGTCGAGTAAGAGGAAGCGTGATCTTGCGGAAGATAGAAGGGGCTTGGTCACGACATCATATCTGGAAAAATGCATATGGACCGGTGTTGGGTGGTCTTTGGCGCGGATGATACCTCCTGCCGTTAACGACACGGCAACCACTCGTCTCTTTAGACGTGCCATCCTCTGGCCAGAGGAGGGTTCTTGGGTCTTATTCCAGCCAAACTCCAATACCTGCGGCGATCAAGTCGAGCTCGGTGCGCGGATTTGGCGTATATATTCTGGGCAATGCGTACGAGCACCCTTCAGGTCCACTCAATCATGGGACTTTGAACTAGACGAGACGATGCTGGGCTTCGGGCTATAAGTCTGCAGTCGCTTTGTCGACCTCGGTATATCGGGTGATATTTTGCCATCCCATATACTGGAGGGTCGAAGAACGGCCGCAAATAACATTCGAGGTCGCTTCCTCATAGTGGAAGCAAGTTACCACACCGAATACTGCTTGTGCTTCGCGTTTGCTCGCCTGCTCTCGCGACTAGCCGCCCTCGTCTACCTGGATGGGGAGAGAGATGGTTTACGAGATTAGGTTCGGCTTCCGCAATCGCCTCGAGGCCCGTAGTATCTAGATCCATCTATATAAGTCGAGGGGTTTCAAGTTGCATTGTTTTTCGAAAATATCATCCCAGTATATCCAACTTCAGTTGTTTGTTTCCGGTATACAAATCGGTAGCTGGCCGCTAGTGAAGCACTCCCGCGGTCTCACTGCCGGAAACACGGGCATACTGTATAATACAGTATAGGTACCTCTGACTCGGATCGTTATGTACTGTACCTACCTGGGTATCTATTTTGCCCCGCCATTCATCTACACTCAGATGAATGATATTGTATTGTCGGGTCATGGCTCCCACCCTGGAGATATCTATTGTCTACACTACACGCATTGTTGGCTTTGCTTGCCCGGCCCGTGTTCTTAGTTAAGTACTATGACAACTGCATATCCTGAACGGCCGGTCTATTGTACCCGAGTCATCCCATTCCCGGTCTCCGTGCGCCGTGCGCCGTGCGTGGGCCGGGTCCCGGGTCTCCCGTGGGCCCCCCGGCCGTCTTTCGTATCTGCCTATAGTCACTACAGTGAGTAAGTATCTTGTTTGCCATCTCGCATCGCATCATTCCCACCTTGTCACACACCCCACTTTCTTCGCCATCCCGCACCTGCTATGTATTCCCTTTTTTTCTTCTCTTCTTCTCTCTGTCCTGCACTGTATATTACTGTAGGTATTCTTCCGCCCTCTTCGTTTTTCGCTACGCTATCTAAGGTAGACTGGGTATTCGCTTCCCTGGCCACTCAACTTTTGGTATTGATCATACTCGTGTACGCGGCATCCTCGGGATCTCTCATCCCACGGCTCTTTTATATACCTACCCAGCATCTCCTCACCCCGCTGAGCGTCGCGTGTCGAGCAAACACGTCGCCCATCTACCTACCCCGCGTGTTCACTGCTTGCTTCCCAACCTTGGACGGGACGTACCCACCCTCGTTCGACAAGCCCGCGGAACTTCGTATCCCGCTGCAGTATATAATACGACAAGCAAGCACCTCGTCCTCTGCCGACATACTCGCGATTTATCATACCGTCCATACCATGTCCACGCCTTCCGCCAGGACCAGCCCCAGCCCGGCTGGTGCCCTGCTGCAGCGCCAGCTCAAGGAGATCAACACGTCCAACGACTTGTCGGGCATCTCCGTCGGTCTCGTGCGGGACAGCAACGTCTTTGAGTGGGAGGTCTCGCTCATGATCAACGATGACTGCAAGTACTATGGCGGTATGTTATTCTTCCGTTTCTCTCTTCTTTCCCCTGCTCTCTGCTTGTTCCTCCTTGGCCTCTTCTCATCGTTCCTCACCATCTTCGTCGGGAAGAGAAGATACGATAAGCGCTTACTGTTGCACCCCAACCAAAGACCATCTGCTAATCGGTCCGACGACAACAGGGGCGATCTTCCGCGCGCACCTCACCTTCCCCCCCGAGTATCCCCTGATGCCGCCCAAGCTGGTCTTCCAGGCGCCCATCCCCTTCCACCCCAACATCTACCCGAGCGGCGAGCTCTGCATCTCCATCCTGCACCCGCCCGGCGAGGACACGTACGGCTACGAGAGGGCCGAGGAGCGCTGGACGCCCGTCCAGACCCCCGAGACCATCCTGCTCTCCGTCATCAGCCTGTTTTCCGAGCCCAACGAGGACTCTCCCGCCAATTTAGACGCCGCCAAGCTCCTGCGCGCCGAGCGCGAGGGCGGGCCGAAGGAGTTCAGGAAACGCGTCCGCGCTTGTGTTAAGGAGAGCCTTGGGGAGGCCGATTGATGTGTAACGTGGAATGTGAGGAGTGAGAGGTGAAAAATTTAGGGCGGGAGGTATTTTGTTGGTTGATTTTTCGCGGTAGAGCGCTGGTGCGTGGATAGGATGTCGGGCAGGTAGTCTGAAAAGGCGGAGGAGATCTGATTTCTTACCGGTCTTGGGGGTGATACCATCACCATCATCATCACCATTTCCGAAAAATTAGCGATACCCATCGTTTCGGAGTTTGTGGCATCATGTAGAGCGTGTTGGCATTACGGGCACTATTTCTTTTAATTCTTACAACTTGTTCTTGTTCTTCTCAGTCGTGCTGTTTTGACTTCTTCGTCTTTTGGCTTGCTTGCTTGCTTGCTTGTTTGTATTTGCAGCTTATGAAAAGTGACTAACAATGCAATTCGCTGGATAATTCTAATGCAACTGATTCGCTTCTCATCGTGAAAATACGTGGTATAGAGAATCGTGTGGTATATATCAAGATAGATGGATCGCTCGTTCATAGCTCATCGCTTATACCCTACCCTCCCTCCCTTTCTTTTTTTCTTTTGTTACTCCCCTTCCCCCTATTTATTCCGTAGTAAACCCAAAAACGCGTCCCAGCACGCGATCCCATTCCTCGTCCCACCGTAGTCCGCTCTCCTCTCTCGCGCCCTTCCGTAACCTCACGAGCTCCTCACCCCCCCTAGCCCTATTCTCACTACCAAACAACCGCGTCAATATCCCCGCCAGCTCACCCGCCGTCTCGAACCCGACCCCGTTCACGCCCTCCTTCACCAGCTCCCCGAAGCTCGCGTACCCCGCGTACGCGGCCACGGGCAACCCGGACCCGAACATGTCCACCACCTTCATCGGCAGGTCCACGCCCGAGCTCGACATGTGCAGACACACACCTAGATCTGCGGCGCGGAGCAGCGACGCGTAGTCGGCCATCGATAACCACGCTGTTAGGATGCGCACGTTCTGCAGACCCCCGGATTTCTGCAGGGTTTGGATTCGCGACGTGTAGTATTCCTTCTGCGGCCCCTTGCCGGTGATTATGGCTAGGATGGGAGGCGTGGGAGATGAGTGAGGTGAGGAGGTTGAGGTTGAGGTTGAGGTTGAGGTTTTGCAGTACGATACCAGCGCGTCGAGAAGCAGCGAGAAGTCCTCGTCCGGCGTCCACGACGTGCTGCTCACGATCAGCCGCGTCGCGCCCGACAGGATACTCGCCGCGAAGGGCGCCGTCTCGGGTAACCTGGACAGAAACGCCTCTCGCTCGGATGGGGATGAGAGAGGCTGGAAGATGGACGCCGGCCGGTCGTGAAGCGTCACGATCGGGCTCTGGATGTCGTACGGCGGCCCCCGCAGTTCTCGCGCCATGGCATGCGTCACGGTGATGTTCGCCGTGGGCGCGCACTGCCCCAACGCGATCTCGTACGCTTTTGAGATAGTCACGAACGGGTGCGATGGCCCCTTGGTGCCCGCCAGGATCGTCCATCCGTAGTTGTGCCAATCGATCATCAGCCGCGTGTTACGCAGGATGGAGACCAACAGCGCTATAGCTAGCGTTGGGATCGAAGGGGGGTTCTAGGGATGTTAGTGTGGCAAGAGTAAGAGGAAGAGGAAGAGGGAGGAGTGGTTTGGTGTGGGATTTACCTGGACTAGGAGCCATGTCGATGCTGGCGTTGTGTATCCTAGTACCCGGAGCAGCGTTCCTACTTGCCACAAGACCTTGAGAGGACTGGCAATCACGAAGGGGATGGAGGAGGACGTCAGAATCGGCGGAGGAAGCACAAGGGGGTGAATGGTGACGTTGGGACTTGTGAGAAGATCTGAGTGGGGTGGTGACTCTGTGAATTATCTCAGTCATATGAGGTTCATAAGAGGCTTATTGGAGAGCATCATTGAGCAGGTCGTCATACCATGATACCCGATGAGATGGACGGTTCCTCCGTGTTTGGCGATGCTCAGTGCGTGGTACTGCATCCGAGGGCTTCGGCCGATGTCCCCCAAGACGAGGATCTGCACCGACACCGAAGCGTCGCCCGCCGTCGAGGGTTTCTTATATTGAGATGGCAGCAGGAGTAGGACGGCGGCTGTGGCCATCAGCAGCCCGCCCAAGGTCGACCATAGTATTATAGCGAGTGGTGACATGGCCCTGGGCTTTGGTGTCCTGGGCGTGTGAGATGGACTGGGCGAGGTGGCGAGCGACTGTGTCCCCTTTGGGAATTTAGGAACGGTGCACGCTCAATTCCATTCCGATGGCGTCTGCGGGGTGCTGCTAATGAGCCTTAGCACAAGGCGAGTTACTTGGACTGGATAGATAGTTCAAATGTGGCAATTCCTTGAACTGGGGAATTCTCTTGATACCGAGCAAGCGATTGTGTAGTAACTACCTACATACTCTGTTGACAAGCGAATGGGACAGAATGACATACAGTATGTTGTACGGTGTACTTAGTGCAGTATATGTGGGCCAGTGAGAGTCGCGAATACCTATATTGGTTGTGTACTTGCGCGAGTACCTATTTTAGGCACAGTGCCTTTGTGGAATTGTTAAGTCATTATCTCTTCCGAACGCTCCTCTCGCGTTAAAGTGTATATTGGTCTTCGCACCTATTATAGGTGTTCGTCACTGTATAAGTCGTATGGGCTCACAATCTATGGTCTCGAGGATGAAGTAGATCGATGTATTGTTTTGATGTAAAATATAGACTAATGTTTCGTTTGAAACTACTTAAAATGTGCCTTTTTGCTTTTTCTTACAACACAGGTGGAAGTGTTGTTGTAAGAGAGCGAGAGAGAGAGCGCGAGCGTAGATGGGCGGTTGTAGCCATCTGTTTCATTTTGAGAGCATCACAGATGTCATTGTCTGTGAGCCGACTCAATTTAAGACTACGAAAGCCTTACCTGGTCATGCTGACATTTTTCAATTTCTTTCTTTCTTGCTTCCTCGAAACGAAGGGTGATCAAGACCGATCGGTACCCGTCCGCAGGTAGCGACGATTTTTCACTGCGACTTTCACACATAAAGACCGAGTTTGGAGACAAGAGGTGTTCACGGCAGACGAGCAGCACTTACGAGGCACATACAGATATTGTTGTTGTTGTCGCTGCTGCTGTGTCTATGTGACTGATTACTGCTGCAGTTGCTCAAAGCTTGTCTTGTCTTCCAAGCTCTTATCGCTGCTCTTCCTGCTGTGTCACATAAGAGATATGAGACTTGCCTTGTCGCTCCTTGATACGGCCTATATAAGGCTGTCTTCCAGACCGTCTGGTAGATACGTCTCCGCCAGGGGGACTCGTGAAAAAAACTTTTTAGGGGGGGGGGGGGTATTGCGAGGTGTCCGGCGACCACGATCCCTGTGCGTAGAGGTAAGCGTTCGTGTAACTTATCTGGTCGGGTTGGGCCCTGACTTTTGGCCTGGGTGACATCGATGAACACATCCACTTACAGAGGGAAAACATGCAGCTATGCCAGTAGCGCATGCGAATCCGTGAGTCGAAGTGCAATAACAGCACCGAAGATGTCGACAATTGGACACGTTGTGGATTCTACCATGAGAACACATCGCGACACCGGGCTTAAGAGTGGGAGCATCAGAGCATTTCCCACCGTTTCGAACCCTACCGCCTCCTCATTTTGAACCGTTCACCGTCTGCGCCTTGAGAACTTCATCCAGGCAGCCCGCGCTTGCGGCTACGAAGCCGAGGTAAGGTTTCTGATGTGATTGTCAATATTTGTATATGCTATCCACATTCATGTATAAACACTTACGCTTGGAGCGAGAACCCGTGACTGGTACTCAGCATGGAATTGCGTTCCTGTAGTCGTCGTCAGTTCATCCGTGCAACATGATGGTCGTCCTGCTAAAACATACCAACGAAATAGGGGTGGTCCTTCATCTCGAAAATCTCCATACGCTGTCCGGTCTCGTCCTTGCCGACAAAGTCGATGCCCGCCTCTGTTAACCGATCCACGAATTGAGGATTGACCTCATACCTGTGCCGATGTCTCTCCTTGACTCCTTGAACTCCGCCGTATAGGGCCCGAATCTTGGCCCATTCGCTGCCTTGCTGGAAGATGGTCTCATGTAGACCCAGTCGCATTGTGCCGCCCATGTTCTCACGGTCTAATTCGGGCATGTAGACGATGACAGGTTCTTTGGTCGCCGTGTCAAACTCTTCAGAGTCGGCATGGGGCAAAGAGCAGTGATCTCGCGCAAACTGCATGACGGCGACTTGGAACCCAAGGCATACCTAGTGGGCATGTTAGCAACGAAGCTGGGAGGCACGTAGATAGAGCTTACACCCAGGAAGGGGATGCTCTTTTCTCTGGCCCACTTGGATGCCAGCATCATACCCAACACACCTCGTTTACCGAATCCGCCGGGGACGATCAGACCGGAGGCTGTATGGAGGGTATCCCAGGCTTTTTGATACTTCTCCGGCTCGGCAATTTGCATCTCGGGTTCGAGGTGCTCGGCATCGATCCAGAGCAATTTCAGATTGAGGCGCAAATGCATTGCAGAATGCTCGAGTGCTTTTGTGACGCTCATGTAGGCGTCGGGTGAGCTCACATACTTGCCCACAAGGGCAATATTGACGGTTGCCTTATGTTCGGCAGTGGCAGCGGTTTTCCATGCCTCCCAGAGTTTCTCGCCCTTAGCCACCCGAGGTTTGGGGACCGACTCGGTGGAAAGACTCATCTTAGACAGAAGCAGGGGGACCATTTTTTGTTCACGTAGAAGGAGTGGCACCTGATAGATAGTCGGCATATCCCGGACGACGACAACCTGATCCATTTCAACTTGGCAATGGAGCGAGATTTTCCGCACCGTCCCGTCATCAAGAGGCTTCTCACAACGACAAGCAATCTGATTTCATCAGCAAAACGATTGGTCGGAGTAGAAGAATGAACATACCACATCAGGGACCAAGCCGTGGCTACGAACAGCTTTGACGGCATGTTGCGTCGGCTTTGTCTTCTGCTCACCATGAATTACGGGCACATAGCTGACCATAATAGTGACGAAATTGGTGCTGCCAGCTTCATGCCGTACTGCCAATATCCTCAAGTCAGCTGATAGTCCCACCATTTATGATACTGTTTGTGGCTATGACAGGTAATAGAAAAAAGTGTTTTCAAAATACGCACATTGAGTCAGGGCCTCGAGGAAGGGCATCTGTTAAAAGTATCAGCATTGGCCACGGAGATAAGCCACCTATAGCCAGTACATCGCGCTAGGCGGGCGATAGGATGCTACGCACGTTCTCGATGTCACCCACAGTTCCTCTGTCGGTATTCATTCGTTAGCATAAAATCTCTCCTCACCTTATCGTCACCGCATTGCACGAAGCCGTCCGATGCCAGGCATCCATCTACTGAGGAAAGGGGTAAAGAGGGCGACATACCCCAACTCGATGATACAAACATCGGGCTCCTCGCCGGAGCCATCGACGCAAATATGAGCTACACGCTTGATCCAATCCTTAATAGCATCGACGACATGAGGCACGATCTGAACTGTACGACCTAGGTAGGCACCTTTCCTCTCCTTGGAAATGACGTCGAGGTAGACCTTTCCGGTGGTGATGTTGTTGTCACCGGTGAGGCTCAGAGACAAGTATCTCTCGTAGTTGCCCAGATCCAAGTCGACCTCTGTATAGAGTACAAAACTTAGTGTCTATAAACTATGCAAAAGAGGAGGCAGGGACTCGTGTGCGACAATTGACTATACATGACATATCAAGGATTCATTAGACATTACTAACCTGAGCCGGAACCCAGAACGAAACATTCACCGTGCTCGGCGGGGGCCATAAGCCCGGCGTCTACGGACACATACGGGTCAATCTATTCACGCCATCAGCACCGCACCCCATAGTACCGTCCCTATGATGTATCAAGTTGGATGGGAGGTGGGCTGGGCAAGACTACCTTGATGCAGCTGACACGAAAGCCGAGAGATTGCAGGAGCTGACGAAGGAGTTGTTCGTTAGTAGATCTACGGATATATGGATATATATATATATAAGAGGGCGAGGGAAGAAGGGGGAGGCAAGACAAGGCAAGACAAGGCCAGACGTACGAGTCCCGTGGACGAAGCTATGATGCCCTTTCCAACTCCTGGCGGGGTATTAGCGATGACGATGTCGAAACGAAGACGCGCGGGACACCAAAATACCCGAAATGACACCACCCGAAACAAGGATGTAATGCATCGTGATCGTGACGGCGGAAAGTGAGATGTACTACTGCTGTGATCTGTGATGCTGGTGTTGTGTTTGTGGGTGGTGAATTTCGGAAGGTGAAAAGGTGAAGAGGCGAATGGGAAATATTTTCAGTCGAGCGTGTTGCTGAATGGTGAACTTTTTTTTTCTGGTGGTACGTAGTACATCTCCCTATCGCGCCCATACTGCCTACGGGTACAATGTTGTACCTGCAACGGCATCCGACGTCCGCCATAGAATAATGGGCCAGAAAGGCCAGGGTAGTAAAAAGTGGTTGTATTGGTTGTGGAGCTAACAGTATATCTACTGGGTATAAAATTAGATTTTATAGCCTATAGCTAACCTATACCGTGCCTGCCCTCCTATCTACTCCGGGGGAAGCAAAAGGAGCGCCCCGCTCCTATTCATATTATCCTTGTCTTTTAAGTATAAATAATCCATCCTTTCCATCTGCACGCATAAATAGCTTCCAAATTAACGCCTAAGCCTTTAACAAAGCGGCAACACGAAGTCTAAAGGATGTTTAAAGTAACCTATTCGAGAAGTAAATAGTTTAAAAGTATTTATATAGTATTTATAAGCTAATTCCTTGCTATTAAGGTTTTTTAGTTTATAAAATAGTTTCCTAGCGTGTTTTTTAATAAAAAATGGTCCTTTTTACTTAGTTATTAGTTTTAGTTGTTTTCCTTCCTATAAAATTATTATATAGTTTTTTAGTTAAATAAATATCCTTTTTTTGTTTTCTTATATAGCTTGCTTTTAAGCTTTAACGTACTTATGCCCTAACTTTAAAGCTTTTAATAATTGTTGTAGGCGTATAACGTGCCCTAAAACAAGTTGTTTATATAATTAATCCAATAGTAGTTAAAAGTTTCTAAACAAAAAGGAATTTTTAAAAAATCTAACGTTTGCTAAAGGGTATAAAGTCTTAAGTTAATCCTTTAGCTAATGTTTATAAAGTATTTTAAAAGGAAAATAACCAAAATTTTTAATATAGCAGGAGTTAACACTCCTAAAGGCCTAAGGAAGCCGTAGATCCTAGTCTTAAAGTGGTCTTGCGTTATATATTTTGTTAAATATTATTTAAATAATCCTATTAAAAACCTTTATAAAGCTAACGCTTTTATAGCTAGTAAATAAAACATTTAATATATATATCCTTTAGGTTTAAAAGGTTTTCCGGAAATTTTTTAAATAAAATCCGCTCCCTAGGTTAAAATAAACAGCTATTAGTATAATACCGACTTAATTGCTCTATTAGACCATAAAAAACAAAGTTGTTAATCCGTTATAAGATGCTGCTAAGTAAGCTTATTTATAACAACTAAAAGTATTTACTATATATAAAATATATTTGTACCTATAACCAAACAGGGGAAATAGTCCTATAAAGTTTATTACTAATACTTAAAAAGGCTTAAAAATAATAACTAGTAAATAAAGGGCTTTAGGCCTTGCTAGGTTATACTTAGTATATTATAAACATTTTTATATATAGTCCACGGTATCCCTAGCTATAATAGGCCAAAAAACTGTTTAATTAAGCTTTCGTAAAGTAATAGCTAAATAAAAATAACCTGCTTTATTATAAAATAGTTTTAAAGCCTTTAATATATTTTTTTTTAAGAAGTATTTTTTTTAGATTTTTTTTTTAAAGTATTCAAGTATACTATTTTATATTTTAAATACTTTAGCCCTATTTGCTAAAGCTTTTAAACTAAGTTTACTATAATTTGCGTTTAATAAATAAATATAAAATTTTTATATATTTAAATATTAATTAAATCCTTTATATTTTATATTTTTAAGGAATTCGTAGGTTATTTATAAATAAATAATTTAACACTTATAGGATAATAAAACAGCAGAATTAAATATTACTATATTTTATAAGGCGTTATTCTAAAAAAAATAATATTCTAGGAAAAGTATATTTTAAAGCTAAGCTATATAACCTATTTAAAGGTTATTTAACCAATTTTAAACAAAGTATAAACATGCTTTAAGGGTTATTATTTATTTTTAAGCTTAAATAAAAAGTTTATTAACAAGTTTAAATTATTTAGCTTTATTTAATGTTTTTAAGAATTTTTTGTAGCTTTTAACGCTATTTTTTTAAACTTATAGCTTGGACCTATTATTTATATAACTAAGCTTAAGAAATTTGTCCTAACATTTAGCCGAAAAAAAAATAGTATAAAAAAAAGCATTTACTATTATATTATGTTTTTTTTTTATATATACAATTTTAATATTAAATAGTTTAAGCTTTTTAGCTTATTTTATATATATTTTTTTTATATTAAAAAAAGTTAAAAAAAATATAAAAGGTTTATAATCGGTATAAATAAAAAATAAAAACTAAGACTTAAAATATTTTTTATATTTTTTAGCAAATTTAATAATATTATAAAGTTCTTGTTTATATATTTTATAGTTGCGTTAAGTTTTAATAAATAAAAAGCTATCGTATAAAAAAAGCTTAAGTATTTTATTTTATATTTAAATAATATAGCAGCTTGCTTTATATACTAAAGTATTTAAATAAAGGTTTATAAAGTTATTAAGCTTATATTTATATATTTTTACTACTATAAAGGCCTTTTTTTATAAAATATCGAAAGCAAGGTTTTTATAGTTTCTTTATTATTATAGAATATTTTTTTAAAGTTTATTAAATAGTTTAAATATTTTTAAGCAATTATATATTTATTATTTTATAAAGCTTAAAGCTTTTAAGAACTATCGAACAGCTATTTAATTTTAAAGAACTAGCTAAGTTTTTAATTTTTTTGCTTGTTTAAGTTTAATAGATATTTTCCTGCGGGTTTTATAAACTATTTTTAGGGCGATAATTTTTTTATATTTAATATAGTATTTTTTAAAAAATAGCTTAAGTTAAAACTAAAATATATAAAAAAAAAAATAATTTTTAATTTACTAAAGCTAAGCTTTAACTAATTTATAGGTTAAAAATATATTGTTAATATATTTTATAGCTAAAATTAAAGCGTTTAGTATAGCTAATATAATAAACGAAAGCTTAAAAAATAGTTCTAAAATAAAACCGAAAATAATTTTTATAGTTTTTAATATTAAATATACTATAAATTAAATTTTTTGTAGCATTTTTATAGGCTATAGTTAAAAAAATCTAAAAATATTAAATGTTAGTATATATTTATAATTTAAATAAACTAAAATTAACTAATAAGTATACTTTAAGTTAAATTTTAAATAAAATAATATTTTAAAATTTAAAAGCTTTTAATAAATATCTGTTAATAAAAAAAGGTTAGTTTTAAAAAGCTTTTTTTTTACTTTGCTATAATTAATAGTAAGTTTAAGTTTAAGCTAAAAGTTATAATATTTAACGTTTAGATTTTTTATTATTAATATAAGTATAGCTATTTATTTTAATAGTTTTTTATTTGCTATAGCTATAAGTTTATATATTCTAGCGTTAAAATATTCTATAGTTAATTTTTTTAGCTAATATAGCTAAAGGTTAGTTTAAGCTTTTTTTTAAGATTTATTTTATAGTTTAATAGTTAGCTTTAAATATACTTTATAAGTAAACAAGTTAGTTAATTTAAATATATTAGCAATAAGCTAAGCTTTGTAGTTTTAGTATATATACTAAACTTTTATATAATATTTTTTTAAATGTTCTAGGACTAAAGATCTAAAGGTTGGACTTTAGGATTTCTACTATGCTAAGACTTTTTTATTAGAAGCTTTTAATTATAGGATAAAAAAGCGGCACAAAATTCTTTTGTTTATAAAAAACCTCCGGTTAAATATTTTGCATTTTTAAATATATAAAAGATTTTTTTTAAAGGTTATAAGTTAGTTTAAAAGAACTTTATTCTAGTTTAATAAAAATAATAAGTTTTTTAGTACTTTGTATACTGTTTTATAAAACAAAATAAACGTAAGTTTAAGGGTATAAAATAACGTTTATTCCTTTATTAAGTAAATTAACCAATAATATATATAAAGTTAGGTTAGTTTACTAATATAACAAAGTTAATATTAAATAGCTAGTTTTCTAATTTTAACTTTAATTTTAAGCTAGCTTTTAAATCTTTAAACGAAAATAAAAAAAACGATCTATTTTTTTTTTTTATTTTAGATTTAAAAGATTTTAATAAAGCTTTATATTAAAAAATAAAAGCTAACCGATACTTTTCCTTAAAGGACAAAAATAAGCTATAAATTTATATAGAGGTTTTCTTTACTGTAAAATTTTTAATAGTTAAAATACCGTTCTATATATTAAAAAATACTATAATATTTTATAGCTAAAAAAGTCCTAGGATTATTAAGGTTAATAATTGTCCTTTTTTAGGTTATATAATAGCCTATATAGGTTAAAATATTAATTTTACTGTAGCTATAAATATTATAAATTTTATAACGGTGTTAGTTTTCCCGGCAAAGTTTAATAAAAATAATCGGGTAACTTTTAAATTTCGTATTTTTATACGTATTAAATATAAATTATTTACTAAAAAAAAATAAATTATATTTATATTGTTTTTTTAGTTTGCTTAATATATTTGTTTTTTTATTATATGCTTAATAAGCAACTTATACTTTATAAATTTAATAGTAAGCATAAATCGATATATTTTAATAAGCTAAATAATAAATATTAAAGCTAAAGTTATTATATTTATTTAATTTGTTTTTTTTATTTTAATATATTGTTTAATTGTTTTTTTTGCTTTTTTTAAAGCTTTAACGGACAAATGTTTAAAGTTTCGGCTAAAATTTAAATTTAGCTATAAAAAATTTATAAAAGATACTTTTACTATAGTGCTTTTTAAAAAGCTTTTATAATTAAAAGGGCCTTTTTTTTTGCGTTTTTAGATCTTAGCTATTAGCTTAAGTAGTTTATTTAAATTGCGAGGTTTTTGTAGTTTTTTAGGCCTTTTATAAATATTTTCCAAGCTTTATAAATTATTTATAAGTAAGCTTATAAAAATAATAGTATTTTTATCCCGTTATTTCTTATTAGGATGTTTTTTAGCTATAGTAAATAGTAAAGTTTAAAAAATAGACACTTAAGCTTTAAGCTCTTTTTTTAATGTTTTTTTATTTTTTTTAATATTTATATCTATTTTTTTTTTAATAATTATATAGCTAGAAGATCTTATATAAATATTTTAAGGATATTTTTTTAATTCTAAAAAATTTTTATTATTTATAAATTGTTTAAAAAAAAGCTAAGCTAACTTTATATAAACTTTTATAAAAAATAGCCCTTTATTTTAATATTTTATAGCAAAAAATATTATAGCTTTAAAATATACCTGTTCTTATTAAACTAACTATTTATTTTAAACAGTATTATATTTAGTTTATATATATTTGCGGCTTTTATATTAAAAGTATACTTTTTTTTTTTTAGCTAATATTTCAGATTTATTAACTAGTAAGTATTTAAATATTTTTTTTTTCGAAAAAGCAGTAAATATAAAAAGGCCCTAAGGTTTTTCTTTAGGTTGTTTTTTAAATTTCCGATAATTAAAACAATTAAATATAATATAACTAATTTAATTATATAAATAATAGGTTACTAAGCCCTAAGATATTTAAGGTATATATTATAAAGCTAGGAAATAATAGTAAGCATTGTTTTAAAAAATAAAAGGGTTATACTATACTAAATAAATAAAAAGTTAAATAGTATTATAGTTAGCTATTATTTAAAAATAAAACTAACTAACAGCTTTTTTAATTATAAGTTTTTTATGTTTATTTAAAGCTTTTTGGATAGCTTTAACTTTTGTTCGGCTAGCTTTTTTTTTAGCAGCTTTTTTTTTGTTTTTTAGTACCTGCTAAAACTTAAAAATAATTTTATAGCACTGTTATAAAAATTTAACGTTGTAAGCTTTATTGTTTAAAAATTTTTGTTTAAGCTTAAAGTTTTTTAAACTATTAACGAACTAGCTTACTATAGTTTTTAAAAAAGTTATTTTAGCAATAAATAATATAAGCTAGTTTTAAAACTTTTATAGGATATTTTTCCCGCTAGCTTAACAAAAGGAGTTTTAAATATAGCTATAATATTAAACAAAAGGTTTATTTATATTTTAAAAAATTTTTGTTAAATTATCGACCTTAGTTATATTGTTATTTATCGGTTTAACGGGATATTTATTTTTAAAAGCTTGTTTAAAAGTTTGGAAGTTTTTTATTTTTGCCGAATTAATAGCTACTTTTTCAATAATATTTTATAGCTTAAGGTTTAAATTTAAAAATATAGCAGCTTTTTTAATATATAATATATTAATAAATAATATAGCTTTTAATAGTAAAATATTTGCTTTACGATATTTAATACGATAAAACTATTAATAAAGTCGGGCTAGCTATTTGCCGGTAGATTTTTTTTTATTAAAGTATTTATAAAAGCTTAAGTTAAAGATTTAAAAGTTAGTTATTATATTAATCCTTTATTTTATAGTATAAATAATAAATAATTTAAATATAGCTAAATTTTTTATAAAGTTTTAAAAAAATTTAATAAATAAACTTAAGTAGTAAAACAACGTTTTATTTCCGATTAGTTTAAATATTAATTAAGTAGGTATAACGTTTACCCTAGGACTTTTTTAAGCAATATTTAATAATAACGTTACTTTTTTGTTAAAAAACTATTAAAATTATAAAAATAAAAATAAACGCTTAAGCTTAACGATTTTTTTTATAGTAGGATTTAGTAATAAAAAAAATATAAAAAATAAAAATTTTTTAAATAAAAGAAATAATAATAAGTAAAAATTAAATATTATAAGCTAATTAGTTTATAAAATAAAAATATTTTAGCAGCAAATAGCGACCTAGTTTTATAGCGACCTATAGAATAAAAAAAACCTTCTCGAGCTTGTAGCGCTTAGTTTAATAAAAAAAATACTTAAAAAAATAAAGTGTTTAAGCTTATAGCGCTTTTTAAATACTAACGACTATATAGCGGCCAACTAAAGGACAATAAAAATAGTACTAATAAACTTAACAAAGTTTTACGAAAATAAATATAATTTTTAATTAATAAATTTAGCAAAGCGCGGCAATTAATAAATAGATGCTTTACTAGAACTACCAGAAAGGCCAGGGTAATAAAAAATAGTTGTATTAGTTATAGAGCTAACAGTGTATCTACTGGGTGTAAAATTAGATTTTATAGCCTATAGCTAACCCACACCGTGCCTGCCCTCCTATCTAGGCCATCTACGCGAACAAGGTACCTACAAGTATATTACCTACCTACATGCCTGCAGCAACACACTTACACAACAGCAGCGCGCCCCACGACTCGCCAGAACAATCGGCCTAAAGGTTAGTAGGTACCGGAGTCGATGTCGGACTGTCGAGACCCCTCCCTGCATTATCCAGGCAATTAACAGGTAACAATCAGAAACCTCAATACTTCCGTCTCCCACATGGAGCTAATACCTAGTGCAGGGCGGATATACAGTGCTGCATATTCATTTGCACGTGCCAACTCGTCAATACCGCAGGTGTGACAGCATGGGCTGTACCCAACTTACAGCATCTGTACGGCATACCTACTTACATGTATAAACATGTGGTATCTGTAAGGGTCCAACATTGTGCTTATGTAACCTTGTACCTAACATATAGGTACTTACTTAGGTAAGGTAGATGGAGGCACAATCGCAAAGACGGTACGGACCACTGCATCTTCATATAGAATCTTATTTTTATATTGGATTGCCTAAATCATCTAAGATGGCAACAGGAAGAGTCCACTACTACCTTACTAGAGGTGCATACTTAGTAGATAAGGTATAATAGAGTGCGCTATGACGACGAGCTTACTGTGGCTGCTTGGTCAAGCATTCAAAAGGGGTAAGTAGTACTCTAAGACGCCCTAATTATAGGTACACTCAGAGATAACTGCAGTGTGCTCTCTTTCTACGTATTCCGCAGCGACAACAAAAGGAAGGTTACCTTGGTACCGTGTACAGATACAGCAACTACTACATATACTGTAGGTAATGTCAATAGCCATGCCAATCATCTCCAAATCCATCTTTGGACGAGAACACCTCCTCTGTGCTTTGTTTTGCGCTTCGCACTTCTACGTTTCTCGGGTCATGTCCCTTGCAACCTTCTTAGATCGCATTTGACGTATTTCTTCGTGGATTCCTCCGTGCCATCCCTGCCCCCTGACGAGCCCGACTGCGCGTCTCCATTCCTTCCATCTACTTGATCTACTTGTGGTCTGCTTCCAGACCAGGTCCGACCCGACCGACCGATTGATTCACAACGACCACCCGATTGCTTGATTCGCCGAATGCATATGTCTCAGCCAGAATAATCAATTCAACGCCTCTGCGTCACAGCTACGTACCTCGGCAAATTGGCACGATATCTATGACGAGCAGCCCAGTAGCGGCGAACCGACGACGACAGCAAGCCGCAATCCTGACCTCTGCGATAAGACGGCACCGCCCGCCCGCCCATCACCACGAGGTATCTAGTCTCTTCAGAGGACTCAGAGGACCTCGTCTTGTCCCGCGCGCTTGGCAACTGTTCACGGGGGTCCAGCCCGGCCACAGCAACCCCGACGCATCGTGGGTGCGACGTCTATTGTGATACCGGTGATACGGTACCATGGCATCGTCGTACGCTCTCCCACAGCCGCCTCTGCCGCACAGCCATAGTCCTCACAGCTCCATCGATCACCTCCATAGTCGCAGTAGTCACAGCCATTCGCCTCCCTCTTTCGGCCATTCGAGGTCGCGCTCGAGCTTGTCCAATGGCTCCATACGCTCCCATAGCTATAGCCATAGTCACGGTCACGGCCACAGTCATGGCCACACCCAGAGTAACGAGAGCATAGACGAAGATGCCGTCGCTCACGCTCGCCAAAACATGTCACAATACCGCGCCAATTCTTTTATCGCCTTCCAACGACGCGAGAACCGACCGTCGCCTCTGCGCCAAAACACAGAAGAGTTACCGAGCCCTGGGGAACCCAAGGCCCGCGCAGCCTCTCCTCACAAACACACGCACTCCCACGATGGCGGGCACCATCACGACCACGTTCATGACCACGGCCATGAACATGACCATGACCATGACCATGGCCACGACCACAGCCACCACGACCATCACCATCACCATCACTCTCACTCTCACGAGTTTTCGAGGCTGACGGGGCTGTTGCTGCCGTACACCTCCAAATGGCCGCTCATCCACGCCATCATGACGGACAAAGACTCACGGCGCATCTTTTACTTCATGGGGTACGTCCTCCACAACGTCTCATAGCTCTATGCCGCGTGAGTGCTAACTTACGGCGTTGATAGGGTCAATTTCAGCTTCATGACTGTACAGGCCGTCTACGGCTATCTTACCGACTCCCTGGGACTCCTAAGCGACAGCATACACATGTTCTTCGACTGTGTCGCACTGGCGGTGGGTCTCTTCGCCTCCGTCATGAGCAAATGGCCGCCCAGCGAAAGATTCCCGTACGGATTTGGAAAGGTCGAGACACTAAGTGGCTTTGCCAACGGAGTCTTCCTCATGTAAGACAATAACGACGTCTCGATTGGCGCATGCTAACTCTTTGGTAGACTAATAAGCGTCGAAATTATGTTTGAGGCTTTTGAGCGGTTGTTAGAAGGAAGAGAGACGAAGCGACTGGGGGAACTCTTCGTAGTCAGTACGATGGGACTGATCGTCAACTTGTTGGGAATATTTGCCTTCGGCTCCCACGGCCATCATCATGGACACGGCCACGATCATTCCCATCATCACCATGGTCATAGCCACGACCATAACCACGACGGCAGCACATCTGAGAAGCATGACCACAATCATGGCCATGGTCACGGCCATGGTCACGGCCATGACAACGAAAACATGCACGGGATATACCTACATATCCTCGCCGATACGCTGGGAAGCGCGTCGGTCATTGCTTCCACAGCGCTGACATACCTGATGCCGTGGTCGGGTTGGGATCCCCTGGCTTCTTTCCTCATCGCGTACCTCATCCTCATCACGGCGACACCTCTGGTCAAATCATCGGCGCAGCGACTGCTGTTGACCAACACGGCTGACACGGAATACAATCTCCGCAACACGCTCTCCGAGATCACCAATCAGCGGGGTGTCGCGTCTTACTCGGTTCCCAAGTTCTGGACCGATGACAGGGCGGGAAGTGAGTCCGGGGGCAAGCTTCTCGGGGTCATGCACGTGGCGGCGATGCGAGGCTCGGATCTGGAAGACGTTCGGGACAGGGTGACGAACTACCTCTCCAAGCAAGGGATCGACGTGACGGTCCAGGTGGAACGGGAAGGGGACGGGACGTGCTGGTGTGGCATGGGCCGGATGAGCCCGCTGTCGCCGAGAGTGCCGGGTGGGTTCTGATTGCTAGGGCGGGGGTTAGTGGGTTGGTTGAATGAAGGTGTAAACATTTATACATATCAAATTATGGTTTATGAGCCAGTACATAGAGTTGCGAGACGCGGATGATTTCCGGTATATATATATACATATCCCTAGGCACTTGGTAGGCGGTTGGAGGGAGTTGCCTTGTCTTATTAGTTGGAAAGGGACAAGGGATTTTGAGGTATAAATAGACATGGTACCTGAGATGGAATGCTATGAGAACCTTGCGGGAGCGGGCGTGATGACTTGATGTTACACGTTTATATTTTTCCCCGCGTGCCAATAGGTAACGTTGGCTTTACGTTTATATTTGCTTTCACATGAAACGACTAGAAATCCCTTTGCCTTACCTTCATTGCATCCACGAGGTTGTCGTAAGCCTACATGTTTTGTGTTGTGGTGACTAAGGTATTTTCAAGCCACTTATATGGTAGCCTGACCCGTTCAAAGTCAAGACCGGAAGGACTGCTGTAAGTGTACCTAAGGGAAGGTATAAGCGAGACAGTATATAAGACAATGGCTCACCTGCAGAGACCGCCATATCTATGTACCCTCGATTGATTATTTATCTTGGTTACTCGGTTACTCGGGTGGCGGCATAATACACGTAGTAATAATAAAATTCGCCAAAACGTGTGTCAATGAATGAATTACTCCCAGAGCCGCGCCAACCGCCAGCCAACCCCAACTTTACTATGTATTTGGTACTGTATTTATTAAATCAATCAGCCGCCAAGTCCGGTGGCTTGGGTTGTTCCCCATATCATTTATCCAATCATCGAGCCGTGTCTCGACTATTTCTGCTTCTCACATGCCGGACGCTAACACCAAAGCGGGCGCCAAGCCTTTATTTGGGACGAGGGTTTTGCGTTGCGTGGTCGGTGAGGAACGACGTCAGTCAAGGTACCTCGGCTCAAGGGAATCTTGGTGGCGCCCGGTCGGCCGCCAATTGCCGACTCGACTCAGTTGAACGTGACTTGACTGAGACTTATATTCAGATGTGCCTATGCGTGTTTGAGGTGCGCGCATATTCTTCCGCTTGGCTTTACTGCGGTGTACTCTTCTACTTCTATTATTCTCATCGTTTTCTCTCCGACGGCTGTGACAGGGACTAGGGACCGAGACTCTACGATACAAGCAACGAGGGACACAGACGCACAGCCGAATACCGGACTCTTCTTGCTACGAACGGCTCCTCCCCGCTCTTGCACGCGCGGTGTTGTGGATTGGAAGTTGGGGGGTGACTGCTGCCCAGGAGAAGATCGGGAGGTCGAGGATCGAAGAAGGAGAGGCAGGGAGAAGAGAAGCCGACGAGCGAAATACGGAAGAGAGAGACTCACAAAAGGGATCGATCTATCTATCATCTAGCGTCCCCGACGGGCTGTAAATCGCACGCGGACAGGCGGGACATCTGTTCCCGTGCCTCGAGAACAGATAATCACTCACTCCCTCCCTCCCTCCCTCTCACCCATCCGCCTACCGAACAACCACGACTACACAATGTCGACCTCATCCCCACCGGCCCCCCGCGACGGCGGCGGCAGCGGCGGCGTAAACCAGAAGCTGCACGCGACCCTGCCGACCCCCGTAGCCGAGCACCTGCCACACATCCCCGAGACGAAAGACGAGGTGAAGGCCGACGCGAAGGCGGCCGCCAGCGGCCTCGCGACCCAGCTCCGCTCGTTCGCGGCCGGCGGCTTCGGCGGCGTCTGCGCCGTCGTGGTCGGACACCCGTTCGATCTGGTGAAAGTCCGCATGCAGACGGCCGAGAAGGGCGTTTATTCATCGGCCGTCGATGTTGTGCGGAAGAGTATCGCTCGCGATGGGTTGCGGAGAGGGCTCTATGCGGGTGTTAGTGCGCCGCTTGTGGGCGTTACGCCTATGTGTATGTTTTTTTTGTTTTTTTTTGTTTGGGAGATTCACTTTCCCCTTTTCTTATCTCGTGCCTTTCTTCTCCAAGTACAGTACTGTACTTGCTAGCTAACACTTCTTCTTTCCCCCAACAGTCGCCGTCTCCTTCTGGGGCTACGACCTAGGCAAGCAAGTCGTGACCAGCATATCCCCACCCTCGCCTACCAGCGGTGGAGGTCTCTCGATAGCCCAGATCTCCGCGGCGGGTTTCTTCAGCGCGATCCCCATGACCGCCATCACGGCGCCCTTCGAGCGCGTCAAGGTCATCCTGCAAGTCCAGGGCCAGCGCCTCCAGCCGGGCGAGGAACCCAAGTACAAAGGCGGCGTCGACGTCGTCCGCAAGCTCTACGCCGAGGGCGGCCTGAGGTCCGTCTTCCGCGGCTCCGCGGCCACGCTCGCCCGCGACGGTCCCGGGAGCGCCGCCTATTTCGCCGCCTACGAGTACATCAAGCGCCGCCTGACGCCCCGCGACCCGGCCACCGGAAAACCGCAGGGCGAGCTGAGCCTCATGGCCATCACCTGCGCGGGCGGCGCCGCCGGCGTCGCCATGTGGATCCCCGTCTTCCCCGTCGACACCGTCAAGTCCCGCCTGCAGACCGCCGAGGGGAACGTCTCCGTCGGATCCGTCGTGCGCGAGCTCTACGCTCGCGGTGGCGTCAAGGCCTTTTTCCCCGGCTTCGGACCCGCGCTTGCGAGGGCCGTGCCCGCCAACGCGGCGACGTTCCTCGGCGTCGAGCTGGCGCATCAGGCTATGCGGAGGGCGTTTGACTAGGTAGGGTTTTTTTTTTTTTTTTTGGCGGTGGGCGAGGGATTGGATTAGATTAGATTAGGTTGGGGAGGTTCATGGCTGGTAGGTAGGTATGCATATCAATCCTGGCCGGGCACGGGGCTAGCTGTACCTACGATGTCAACATCGCTGGGCTCGCATCAAGCGCAGAGTAAGGAATACGGGACGATAGCTGACTAAAGAACGGCTTGCGTTTATGAAGAGTGGTGGCAGGGCTCATTTCCCTTATGAATGAGTGAGATGATGCGGACTCATGCGAGAATTCCGCGAAAGGCCCTGTTGCATTACTTGTTAGTACTACTATATAGAAGGAAGCGTCGACATCCTAGCGATATAGAATAAAACTATGGGATGTCATGTTCGATGTCATAGTAAAATTCAGACTCCAGAGTTTTCAGGTTTTACGTTGTTGGGCACATGCGAATTCTTCGTTTCCAACGTAGGGTATATCCGAGTTTGGTCTTCATTTCATTCGCAACTGGAGAGCGAGCGGTAAGTCCGGCATATTTACAAACGGGCAAGCAGTTTATAAGATTCGTACACGGAACATGATGCCGGTGTGAAATCTATCATTTCCCAGGCTGCAAACGGGTCATTAACCTTGTGACATTGTGTGCTGGTAGTCTTGTCATACACGACCTCGGTGTAGACCAGCTAGCTACCTCTTAACTAAATCATGCATGCGAAAGAAATACAGCGATGAAAAAAAAAACGCCCTTGCCCCGGTTACAGAAGTTGGTTGTTAGACCGTATCGCGGCAACTCCCTGCCTCGCTGCTCTAATGCTTTGCATGGAATCAATTTTTCAAATGCCCTGTGAAAATGCCCGGAATCCGTTACGTCGTGATGGAGAGTTGAGTGATTGTGTACTTATGGTCTGTAAAGTTCAGGTTCAGGTGAGGTGAGGCGAATAACGTGGTTGTACAATTTAGTGGCGGAGTGACAGATAGACAGGCATCCCTTTTAAGAAAAAGAAAAAGGTGATGCAAGGGTCCCTTGCACGAAAAAGCATCGCTCAGCGCTCGGTGACGGTCCATCGTCTCTTGCTAGAGCTAAAGTCGCGCAGACGCTCGGCTTCGCCTGGCGGTCTAGGTGCTCCCCACAGGCCACCGTTGCCGGTGCCGGCCCATAGACCGGGAACTGCGTCTTCATCGAACTTATCGTGCTCCTCGTCGTGATGATGATCTGAGATCTGCTGGTCTTGCTCACAGCAGGCCTCGGACGATGATCTCTTTCCATCGGATGTGGTGGCAGTCGCACAAGCCAGCTTGTCGGTATCGATGAGCGACGCGGTGGGCTTCTCGGTCTCCCGTTTGGGCTCCTCCACCTCCTTATTCTCAGAGGTGGGTTTCTCGTGGCTAAAATTTAAAAACATGGGCGTTTCCGGTTCCTCGTCCTGCTCGTTATCATCTTGCCTCGGACTCCACAAACCCCATGTGCCGGAGCCTGAACGGTCGGGTCGGGTGACTGAGAAACTGGATATTCCACTCCCGACGGTAACGCCCTCGCTATTCGCATTGTAAACGGACGGTCTCATGGCCAATGTTGGCCCTCCCGAAGAGCGTCTCATGCTACCCAAGGACGCATTGGCCGACTGGTCTCGGCCATTCCCGGATGAGTTCCCATAGAGAGAGCCGAAGTTGATTTCTTTTAGTGCGGAAGTGTAACCGGCGCTAGGACGGGGGCTTATGTTTGGCCTCGACGGAGGCGCAGTGCGGTTGAGAGCTGCAGTTGAAGGCGTGACAAGGTGGTCCGTGTTAGCAAAGAGCTTAAGGTCGTACATCTCCGGGAAAGTCGCCCTGGACATGAAATGAGCTGTGTCTAGAGAGGACAGCGACTTCTGTCGGGTGAGACTGATGTTTTGAGTATCGAAACCAGCCCGTCTCTTGGCCATGGTCAAAGAAGACATGGCCACATCGGCGAGCACTGGCTGCTGCGTGATGGCGCCGATGAGGGCATTGCAGCCGGCACCATGCGAGACAAGAACAACGATGTCCTCGATTTCGTCGTCTCGATCGCCGTCGGCAGCGCGCTCCGGCTCTGATAGTTGGGGGGTATGCGCCGTCCTGGTCACCATGTGGCCCGCGTCCTCGGTCGAGCCGTACCAGTCGACCAACCGCCTCAACCCTCTCCGGAATCTCTGGTGCATGGAGGCCCATTCTTCCGGCAGCGTTCCTCCGTCTCCCCAAGCCAGACTGTCTCGCGAAGAGTCCCACTGGTAGTCTATAGACACGCAAGCGTCTCGGGCATGAGCCACGTATCCCCTGGGTATGGGTTCGGAGGTGGACAGCGCGTAAGACGGGACGGGGAACACGTAACCATGTGCCCGGTGATGATCCTGAGACATCCCCCGTGTCCCCGTGTGATCCGAGTGTCCGTGGGGGTGGCCTTCATGGCTCGGGAGGCTGTCGGCGAGATGGGACAGCGTGCCAAAGGCGGAGGAACCGTGGGTACTATGGGTCGGGGGCGTCCCCAAGTCCCCGTTATGACTGTGGCCCGACAGGTTGCCCCATAGGTGACTGGACGCGCTCGAGTGCACGCGATGGTGGAAATGGGGGTAGTCGTGGTAGCTCGATCGGCGCAGCAGTTCAGCTTTTGCCGTAGCCAGCATCAGCGCCGATTTCGGAGGCGGTGTGATGTGCTCGAAGTATTCGGGGGACAGCCACTCGCCGAGGAAGGGGTCGACACGAAGAACAGCCTTCTCGACATGGCCACCCTTCTGGTCGTGGGAGCTCGTCGCAGCGTGGACGGCGACATCAGGCCGTGACGTTGTCGGGGCGGGATTCGGGAAGGACGAAGCCTGTGTAGGCCGCAGATTTCCCGCCCCGGGCGGCACAGGCTCGGCAACGTTGGAGGGAGTGGACGATGATGCCGGAGTCGAGGCTAAGCCGGCGCTTATGGCGATGGAAGTCTGGACACAGCGCAGAAAGGGAGAGCTGTGGAGAACGACGCGGAAACGACGGCGCTTCGGGGCGGGTGGCGACTCAGACGACGACGACTCAGACGACTCGGGCTCGGAGGGGACGTGGCCAGCGACGTCATCTCGCAGGATGGCAGCGATACGCGCACCGACATTTCGGGAGTGCATCCAGCCGCCGTAGGTGAGAGGGGGGTCGTACGGGGTCGGCGAGCTCAGGTGCCATTGTTTGTCGGCAGCATCGAGCCGGTGTCCATGCCTGCACAGCGTCGACGGACCTGGTCAGCGCAGCGCAACGCAGCGTCGGGCGGGGGACGGGGACAGGGACAAGCCAGCGAGCCAACGCAACGCGACGCAACTCACCTAACCACGAAGATGTAGGCCGGGGGGCGCCCCATGGCACCGGCAGTCGAGGTAGTCGAGGCTTGGGGGGACTGGGGGACCGGGGGACCGGGAGAGACTGAGTCGAGGCAGGGCGTGGTTTGGCGTCGAAGTGCGGAGGGATGAAGGACCGTTTACTGCCCTCTTATTCGTGCTCTCGATTTGGGTTCTGCGATCGTCATTGTCCGTCTATACTATTATATAGCATGGTCGTTTAGGGCGCAAGCTACGGTGGATGGCATGTGATTTTCTAGCGCTACCAGACCCCGGGGCTACCCAAAATAGAGTAGATACTTAGATACATAGGTAGATTGCATATAACTTTTACGGGGCTAGACCGCAGGTGTAGTGTACTGTATTATAAGTAATACCTAATTAGGTAGGCAGTCAATCTTGAATACCTTGACGCGGAGCACGCACGTGTACTGTAAGTAGCTGCTGGCAACATGCACGCCAGGGGGAAAACAAACAAAGAGCAAACTACCAACAGTAAGGAGGTAATTATTTGCCGCAATCGTTATTACATACATAGGTAATCCCATCTTGTCAGATGACAAATCCATACCTATTCCAATTTCCAGTCCGTGAGACATGCACCAACCGACATACTGTAAGCCGTAGGGAAAGCATCCTTCGTTCTACCTAAGTACACTACA
This sequence comes from Xylaria acuta, assembly GCA_022495125.1. Taxonomy (NCBI): domain Eukaryota; kingdom Fungi; phylum Ascomycota; class Sordariomycetes; order Xylariales; family Xylariaceae; genus Xylaria; species Xylaria acuta. The sequence goes on along the minus strand of MU383147.1, from coordinate 17,422 downwards.
GTAAACTAGGTAGCTAAATGAATAGTACATAGTAGATGTTTGTTGTTTCCCCGCTCGAAGAGCTTGCCGCGAAAGTGTGGAGGACGTTACAGTGCCCAGAAAAAGGTCCAGATCCAGGGTCCTCATTCATCCGATTTGCCGAGGTAGGGTAGGTATGCTGTATTAGGCATAGCCTGAAGAATAGAATCCATTCGTCGGCATCATTATCATCAACAGCCGGCGACCAGGCAGCCACTAAAACTTGGAAGTGTTCACTTATAGTGCGGTGAAACCGAACACGCCAACACATCGAATGCTCCTCACGTCTTCTTTTCCGACTCTCGCTGTTTGAGAAGCATACAGGTATTATATAGGGTCATGTTTTACGTACGTACTTGAGCTTACTTTACAAATCACGTTAGCAAGGAGAAAAGGTGCTGCAAATAGGACTACGCTTATCTAACGGAAGCTCTCTTTTATATATATATATATATGTTTAACCTTTACTTGTAAATTTCCCCTCTTTGCTGAATCCAAAAAGGGATTCCACCTTGCATCGTTATCCTGCTTTACCATTAGGCCGCCAAGTGGACGAGTATCTTACAGGACTTGGTCGAAATGTAGAAGTTCTTCTCCCTGAAGCTCTCTGCACCTAAGCTAAAGAAACTGCTCTCTCCGTTGCGGGCTCCTTCTAATTCACCCCATTAGGTCATAAAGCCTCTGAATTAAGCCCAACTTACGCATGTCTGACTAGAGAGGAAGCTCCTTGAGCGCCTCTTTAGGCGTACCGCCGAGAAAACCTATTGCGCCAAAGATTTGGGCTGCGATTGATATAGTGAATTCTGCGCCGGCGTAGGAGGTCAACGGCCGAACCGTCGGCAGGTAAGGGGCCTAGCAGAGCTTATTTAAAGCCACATCGCACATCTTAGAAATCACGAAATCTTAGACTACGCTCTACAAGACAGGAGCCAGATTCTTACCACTATGACTTCTAAATACACGTTTTACTAGAACCCGAGACTGAAGCTTCTGTGAGAAATTGGCGAAGTGAGCGTCAATACCGAGAAGTGCATATTCATTTAATAAAGTGTTAAAATCGAAGGCTAAGTGTTTCTTATATAGCGAACTCATACACTCATCTTTTTACTAGTTGTTCTTCTGCCTCGAACTCGGTCTTCATATAAGTCCTTACAGTATCCTCACTCTAAGGTAGAAGCTCTTATAAAAGATCCTTATTTAATAAATAAAAGAGCTAACGAAAGAAAGGGTGTTCGATTCCAGCGAAAGGAATACTAGCTGTTGTGACCCTATCAAGCAGAGTCTCCCTGAATACCCAGGTAGTTAGCTTGTTAACTCGCTGACAAGTACTTTCGTTAGACCCTCTTGCAGGGTCTATTGACGACGATAAAGCGTTAAATTGTCGGACTTGGAGTTTCGTCTACGAGGCCAATTAACAAACTGTGCGCTTTCTAGAGGCGGCCTTTCATATGTTTGCCTGGCCGGCTAGGCGTTGGCTCGAAACCGACAAAGGGTTGCCGGAAGGGCGGCCATCAAGGTCGGTCATGTTGGTGGTGTTGAGGCTGGGCCTAGGTGGAACACTTAGCTAGCAAGGTCGACTCTTGACGATGGTCATCATTAGCATTACGCCTCACTTATAATATATATAGTGGTTACTTCGTGATACAGTGACTTTGTCAATTCAATCCACTCCCACTTGCTCGCCCGGATTGAATCGAATAAAATATAGGTTAAATTGAATTTTTTGGAGCGTTGCGACAGCCTGGTGTGGCTTTTGCCTTGGTTATGACATGTTTCCCTTGACAGCTGGAACGGTCCAGGGATTAGATATCGAGCTACAAGAAGCCCCCGAATAACGTAATCCAGGTACCCATTTTCGCACGTCCCTATACCCCTTGCCCATAATAGTACGGCGGGAAAAGAGAAATAACGCGGAAGAGGATTGAGAAACATCATCAACTATCATTCCAAGTGCCTTTCGACACGACGTTAGGAAAGGAAGCCTTCCGGGGCTTCCTACTGGCTACTGAGATATGCACAGGGAAGTGGTCACCTTCCAATGAATAAGGATGATGAAAGCAAAAGAGACAAGAAAAAGGTAGTGAAACAAGACAGAATAGTGATGAGGAAGGGACAAATGCGTTAGGAAGATTTCCCGCGCATGTAGCTTGTTTAGCCCCCGTACCACGCCTTAACCCTAGGGGTCCATGCGTGCAATGGAGAATAAAAAAATTGTTTAAAAAGAAAAAGAGTAAGCCCACTTACAATGTGTCCCCCTATCGGGCTGTGTGGGTATATAGTTGTTTTAATTCACAGTACAGCTGCTGCTGTCCAATGCGAAGAGATCTCCTAGAGCTGTAGCACAGTTGTTCAATATCGTAAAGGCCTACCCGAGTGATGTACGGCCACCTAGGTCAGTCACTACCGCTCTATACGCCCTGTTCCGTAAGAGACGAGGTCTCGAATCAACGGAGGATAGAGCCATCCCACATATGACTATAGATGCTCTGGCTCAAGGATCGAAAGAGAAATTTCACGTCGCCCAGAACCAGGGCTTGGAGGCTAATGACGCACATCAAGATTATCGTCGAGGTCCTCCAGTTTGACGGCGGTGATATCAGCTTCATACAGGTCTTCCTCGTCGTGTGTCATTTCCTGCCGCCTCGACAGTAGGTATCCCAAAGTGCGCAGCCGTTCAGCCAGGTCTACTTCGCAAGTCTTAGGAGTCGCTCGCACAGCTTCTCTCGCGTACTCGATCGCTTTGTCCAGATCCGTCGGGTTGTTCTTTGTCTCGTGTCTTCGCAGAAGCGTGTTACTGAGATTGCTAAACTGGATGGCGAGGTCCGCCGACACTGCTCCACGGATCGGATACATTCCCTTCAACATAGTTATTGTCTTCCGCAGCAAGGAGCTCCCGGAGCTACCGGGATGTGGAGAGCGATGCGGTCGGCAGTTCGTGCTTCCACTAATTGCGTCTCGCGTTCGTGAGATAGCTTCGTCCAGGTCCTTGTCGTCCTCCGTCTTATTGTACCGCAGTAGCAACATGGTGCCGAGACTGGGTAAGCATTATACCGGGAGTTGTTTAATCATAGGTGCATGCGAAACAATGGCTGTCTCCCGGAGGCACCATGGAATACAAAAAGGGTGGCTACCTCGGTGTATAACACTCGACCTTGCCGAGGATTCTGTATCTCTACTCCATATACATCCTCTTCCGTCAAATTGTGCACCATAGAAGCAAAGAATGGCTCCTAGCCACACCGTAAACCTGAGCGAATCGCCGTGGGGGCGTTTTGAGATTCATTACTCCTGTATGTCTCTATTTTCATCTCTCGAAGACCTGATAGGTTAAACTAAGACCAGATCTCCAAGTCCTCCTAGCAGGGATGGTGGCAGTTGCACTGTTCTCCGGCAACATAAAAATTAACGTTTAGGTTACGGACAACCATAAGATTCATATCGCCGAGATACATATATAAGGTAGGTTATATCTTCTGAGTCTAAGGACGGGAACCTAGATTAACAGCTTAGTTATGAACCATGAGGAATATCAAAAGTGTAATATTAGTGATTTTCAGCAGGTTCAATTAAGTCGACCGGGTGGACCCGAACGCAGCTTACCGTAACCGATTAAGGGCCAACAGAACAGGGCATTGTTGCTTCAGGCAGAGGACGGGTTCTATATCACCAAAGGGGTGGAAACTTTTGTCGCGCGAGACTTCAATGGAGATCAACTTCGCTCAAATCAGGGACCGGTGACCAAGGGAAATGTGGAAACAACGAACCAAGGTATATAAGGTGTTAGTGTGCTATTGCAGATCTTGCTGCTACTACTCTTTTTCGTCTTTATCTTCCGTGTATATTTACTCCGCCCCCCGAGGCAACCCAAACAATCCACGGCGTCTAGATTAAGCCATGATTTTCGTGGCAAAGGCTTAGCTTTTTACATTATGCCTTACATTAAAAAGGAGTAAGATATGATCGCATCCCTTGGGTGCTCATTTCAGCTCTGTATACTTTTTACTGGGTTTGTTAACCCACACCACCCCTGCTAACAGAAGTGATATTGTTGCAACAGCACATAGTTAGATCTTCAGTTGTTTAACTTGTAACTCTAGTTATTGTTAGGATATCTGGCACAGGCAAAATTAGGTAAAAATAGAAGTACCTGTTATGATCTTGATTTTATAGTCAATTTTGTCCCTGCTGGTGCCTACAAAATGTAGAGAGCTGAAATAAGCACCAAAGGGATAGCGATGGATTTTAGCTTTCAATCAATAAAAGATCTTCTTATCCTCGTAGCTTGCCATGTAAATCTTTTCATAACATACCCTCGATTCCCTTGCTCAGCCTTGTTGACGGTGTCAGCCAAGCGGAATATGCCTGCTTCCAACTGGACCAATGCAACCACACTGATAAGGAAATCCTGGCGACACGCCAATACCGTTCTCCATATGCCATAGCATCCACCCACAAAGTCATGCTGGCCGCCAAGGCCATTACTGGATTCATCATCATTGCCTACTTGGTGGCTGGCTGGCCTACAACCTTCTCCAAGTATCGTTTAACTATACCCTCGGTCCCTTCTGGGGTGTCGGCCCCCGCCTCCCAGTCGGCTCCGTGCTCCAGCAGTAGAATCATATTCTCGTAGCTAGAATGTAATACGGCTATCATTAGGCGTATTCACTGCTAGTATGCCTGACAGAGTAGCACTCCCTAAGTCGGTGGACTGACTGGGGGCTTAAAGCTATACCTATTGCGATATACGTAGCAGCCTTTTGCGCTAGCCCTTCACCCATGTAGAAACAGCAAAAGCCGCTGTATAGTCCTCTCAGACAGCCTTGTCTACCTAGTTTGGGTACTTGACTGGGTCGCTTTTATAGGAGGGGCGGGTGTTTGGTGTGTGAACCAGTCTAGTAGATCCAGTGGAGTTACTGTCACCCCTCCCCATCATGGCTAGGCTCGGTTGAAGTTGAGAGTATTGACATTGCCTTTTGTTATAGGACCACTGCTGATGATTTGATCCCCGGTATGATCGCCCCTAACTAGATGTTCTACCTTCCCTTTGACATTAAAGATCCGAAAGCCGTTCTTCCCAACGGAGTTCAGCCCGTCCTTCGCCTTTTTGAGTTTACCATTTTTGCGTAAGGTTAAATACGCAATGATCACTCCGATCAATGCTAAAACAGCCGAGGGAACGCCGACGGCAATGCCAATGATGTCGGAGGTGCTCAGCCCTCCCGAAGAGCTGCCATTGCTCGCACTCCCAGTACTTTCAGACGCTGTCGAGCTGGTTGGAGAAGGCGGCATGGCTTATTGTCAACGGAGCACTTGCAGCCCGGCAGCTCTTGGTATGTCAATCGGCCTTTCTCTCTCTCTAACCGTCGGTGGCCAAAATTGCAAAGTTCAATATTGGCGAGAGACAGCAATTAAACCTTCTCTGCAGTTGATTTAAGAGCAGTAATTTAGGCCGCGCCTTCTCGATGATGGTGAGGCTATGGCTGTTTCCTTAGCGTTTACGGAGGGTAATCGGGGATATTGTTGCAACAATCCCGGTGAGTTTTCCATGCAGCCCACGACCTGCTATTTAAGTAAAAATATAATGGATTATTGCTGCGTGGCATGACCGGAAGCTAGACCGCGTGCAAAGCGGCTGACCAGTAAAATACTCCTATTACATAGTAGGAGGCCAGTAAAACTTACACCATCTTTGAATACTCACCAATTCCACATCTTGCAGCGCATGGTCGCATTATTGATTGAACTTCCTTATACAGAGTGGCTGCTGATCCATTTGCAGATATATGCATCAACACTTTCGCACCAATCACCTTTCGGGAGACAGGCAATTTGCAGTCAGACACTGAGCTCGGGCGTAAGCGATCCTTCTAAGCTATTGGTTGCCACAGCGCTGTACGGGTGCTTTTTTCGTGCAAGTATCTAAGGGCAAAATACAGTTTGCGTGCACATACTAGAAAAGCTATACCATACTCTACTTTTGCCTCCTTCGGGGCAGGGACTAGTTCAACAGGATTCCTAGACATGTTTTTGTTCTTCTTTATACGATGATAAATACGTAAAAAACTGCGGATGGATGTTTCCGAGGAATGTCTTAGCTGGGGTGATTCCATGAAGACTTAAGAAGAGACAACGTTAAATAGGCAGGCAGTGTTAGATATAAGCGAGTCGATTAATTAGGGAATCAATAAGTGATTGTTATATTCGTCCTTTTGTTACATATGTTCGGTCAGTCCTGTGCGGTGTACCTGTAATGAGCTGCTTTGTTAAGTACCCGCGCTGGGCGGGGCTTTTCCGATTCACTATAGGGGAAGTTTTTCGTGCAAGTAACTGAGGATAAGATACCTTTTGGTCAAAGAGTAAGTGTGCTACGAATACTTGATAAACTCGCTTGCACTAAGTAGGTAGATGGGGTGATCAGTGAGCCTGGTGGTGTAGATCTTGGGGGTGACTGGTCAGGCTGTGAAGCTGTAGTGTCAGGCACTTGGGTCACCGCAGGGTAGAAGGTACCCCCTAGGGTGGGTATAGAGTATGATTTAGTTATATAAAGGCCTGGGGCCTTCCCAAATTGTTGGAAAGGACTCAGGAATCAATAATATTGAGCCCTTACCCCCATATTCCTCCCTATCAGTGACCTACATGTGACCTAACTTCACTCCGGAGCATAAACCCCTGACATGTAGCTACTAAGTACGTACATCAGGTGTTCCAAACTCAGCCCCCAAGCAAGTCACCGAAGCCCAACCAACCCATTATGGACAGTTTGGCGGCTCCCCTTGTACTGCGTATCTGATAACTGCGTATCTGATAGATTGCCCCTCGTCCAAACATCTAAGGAACCCCCGGTCCCACTTCTCTTCCTCTCTAGCGCCGCAGTTCTGATTACGGGGCTCGATGAGCCGCATCGGAGTAAGGGACTACATATTGTCTCTGACAGTGGGTGATAATTTGCGATCCGCCACAATATGCATACTTGCTTGAGAAACTAACGGAATCATCTGCCGACTTGGCAGTCTCACAAATTTTTTCATCTGATAAGACACCATACGGGGCCGGTAGGTGAATATTCTCGACATACTATGTACATCTTGATACTTCGTCCTCTTATTCCCTCTATTCCTTGCTAGCCGCACGGCATTCATCTTTCCTGGGGATGATCGAACGTGTGGTTCTTGTTCCATTAGCCTAACCACTTCTTCCGACTCATCAACGACTCATCCGGGATGCTTCATCTTGTCTGGACTTACTTTGATTTCATCTTCATGCATATTTTACAAAAGAGGTAACTATGGTAACGGCCCGGTAAAATGTATTACCTGCTTTTAAGTACTTTTGTTGACAGGGGTCTTGAAACTATGCCTATTATAAGTAATATGCCTAACTAATCATTCACTGTTCCCCAGCTTGCCATGTATATTTGACATGGTCCTCAACAATTTCTAGTATTGTGTTTATCCCGGGACTCGGGGAACAGTAGCTCGAGGCATGGACTGCGGACGACGAGAATCGGACACTGTGGCCCTCGCAGTTCCTCTCAGAGGATGTCAAACATGCACGGATTCTTGCCTCCAAGTATGATTCGATTCAGGCTCCAACGAAACATGCGGATAATTTCTGCACCAAATTCCATCGCTTGCGTCTGGACTCGAATACGGTAAGGACGGACAGAGGCTCGCCTACAGACATCTGCACTTCGCTGACCGCAGACTTTCTGTCTCTAGACCCACTGGCCCATCATCCTCGTTGCGCACAGCCTTGGTGGGATCGTTTCTGCACAGGTAATGAGAGAACCAATGTTCAGCAACCTGAAGAGAGTGCGTTGTAGGTTAACAAGTAGTATTAGGTAGTTGTTAGAGGTCGTGCGAGTCCGGAAGGGAGCGCTCTGAGAGCGATTTCCCAGAAGATCCAGGGCATGGTGTTCTTCGGAACACCGTTTCAGAACTCAAAGAAGGACCAGTTCCTGGAAATCATTGAAAAGCTCACAGGCCTGTATAAACTCCCTCCCAAAAGTCTTACGAAGGAATCCAAAGTACTCCACGACTCGTTTCCCAAAGCCTTAGGCCAACACCTGAAAGAGAACAAACAAGCCGGAGTCGTGGCCTTCTATGAGACCGGTAAAGAGACCAAGGTAAGCCATTCCCCCTCCCTCCCATCCAGAGGGAACTGGTTCCATGTGCTGATAACTTGCGAAGCTGGTGGACGCGGCCGCTGCCGTAATTCCTAGTCCTGACCCTCAACCGGAGGAGGCAACCCATGATACCCCAGGTAACATAGCAGGTCTATATGGTGGTAACCGTGATATAAGTAAGTTTGATGATAAAGACGACCGGGGCTACCGGTCTGTGGCAGGTGCCCTCCAGAAATTGGCAACAGTTCACGATAGCCAAGACAAAGGAAGTGTAGGTATCTCGCTCAGTTTCGAATCGGGGTAACAATGCTAACTAGGCTGTAGGGTCTAGGTCGAGTCTTCGACGTGGGCAGGGATGTGGGAACCTTGATTGGTGGAGATATGAATGGCGACATACTCAGTGGCGACGGTGCGCCTGTACCTAGGGGGAACGTAAACAACATGACTGTGAACCATGGTATCCACCCCCTGGCAAGGCCGCAGCTCGTTAGTCCCACTACCTCGGACCGCTATCTTTAAACCACACGCTACTCTTTTCCCTCTCTTGTTTCTTCTTCGTTCTGCCAACTATAGGCATAGCACAGTGTACGATGGAAAATACTCAGACATATGCTATCAAGTTTAGTGTTGCATTCGGCGTAGTAATCTTCTCTTCCTATCTGCGGCTGGCTCTCCGACCACTGTCGGTGTAGTTGGGTACCTGTTGATACCCTATTTCGTCACGAGATGTCTCTGCTGAAAAAGGGGTTCTCGAGTATCGTCGTCCCTACGTTCGGTACTTTTCGAGGGTCTCTTTCGAAGCTCTCCGCGTCGCCGGACCCTCCTACCGGGATCCGCGACGCGACCCGCTTTGCGGTCACAGATCTATCCATTAGCTTCTCCTCTTCGACCGATCCCGCCTCGGCCTGCCCAGTAGACCCACCGCAATGGCACCGCATAGAGAAGAACCTCTACCTCAATTCGCTCGGGCGCGGCGCGTGGCTGCAGGTGGCGCAGACAGAGGAGAAACAGCTTACTGCCAACGACCTAGTCGTTACCGACATCACAATTAGTGAGCATTGTCCCAGCACGGGTCCGGATAGTTCATGGGAAAGCCGGCCTGGTGGCATCTGGGTGCTCAGAGAAAACTATGTCGGCGACTATCACCGGGTCGTAACGGCAGTAGATGTTCTTTTCGGCATCGATGCTGTCGACCCGCGACCGCACTGGGCTCTCTTGCACCAGCCATTCCTTTTAGGCCCTCCACCGGAGGGGCCAGTCCCAAGACTCGCCATGCGACACAGTAGCGCTAGGCCAGGCTTAGATCATACTCGGCCAACGTTGAGGGTCAGAAACGACGGGAAATTCAAGATCGTCCAACTTTCCGACACTCACATGGTAACTGGCCCTGGGGTGTGCAAAGATGCCATGGATGCCCGCGGACAGCCCTTGCCTGAAACCCCAGCTGACCCGCTTACTGTAAACTTTGTCGGGGACATTCTAGATGTCGAACAGCCCGACCTTGTGGTTCTTACTGGAGATCAGTTGCACCACGACGTTCTCGACAGCCAATCTACCCTTTTAAAGTAGTTGCGCCTTTGATTGAGCGCTCAATTCCCTTTGCGGCCGTCTTTGGTAATCATGATGATGAGGGCACCTACGCATTATCACGTGAGTAATTTAATTCACAGTTAAGATACCGAGTCTGTCGTCGACTGGATGATTAAATGGTGTTACCATGATTTTTTTCTCCTCCTCCTTGGCGGCTAACAAGATAGCTTGGTAGGCGCGGCACAAATGTCACTACTTGAAAGCCTGCCTTATAGCCTTTGCCAGTCGGGCCCGGAGAAAGTCGATGACGAAGGTAACTACTACCTTCAGGTCTTCGGTGAGGCGCCGTCCGAGCTCCCCTTGTCGACTCTGTTCTTCCTAGATTCGCACGGGCAATTATATAGGGGGCTGCCATTTCTTGGTTACGATTGGATCAAGCAAAGCCAAATTAGCTGGTTCATAGACACCTCTCGGAAATTACGGAAGCAGCGTGAAAATGATGAAAACTACAACAGCTCCCATTTGTCTCTCACGTTCCAGCATATTCCGGTACCTGAGTACGGAGACAAGGAACTCATCATAAGGGGCGGTCACCGTGGAGAACCGACAGAAGGCCCGAAATATAATTCCGGCTTCTACAATGCATTAGTTAAAGAGGGTATACTGGCAATGGGCTGTGGTCATGATCACGTCAATGACTTTTGCGCTCTAAAGCCTCATGAAAGTCAGATCGGCTCTCAACAAGATAGCACTCAATCCTTTCAGCTCGGGCCTTGGCTTTGCTATGGTGGTGGCAGCGGATTTGGAGGTTATGGTATTTATGGTGAGAAAAGATATCACCGTCGAGCGCGGGTCTGGGAATTAGACACGACTATCGGGGGGATTACGACTTGGAAGCGAGTGGAATATGCCGGAGAGAGAGTGGATGAGCTACTGCTTGTAGACGCCGGCGCCGTGGTTGCCCCTGATATTAGTGACATAGCTGACTAGACGCTGTTTTGGCTTTCAGCTTGACCGGTCTGTGATATCGAGCAGCACTTTTCGTCTAGGAGTACTTGATGTCTGACGGATACCCTTTCAGGTGAGGCATCTTGTTCATGCTTCTAGCCTTGGTGGTAAAGGAAAAGGTACGTGTTTTTCTCAGTGTCAACCGGCCACCCAAGCCTGGGTTGAGCTACTGGATAAGTTATGAAGGCCGGGCAATGGTGTTCGGGGGAATTTGTTCGCTGAAAGTATTTTATTTAGCCTCCTGACAAGACTGGTCCAGTAAGGCACAGAATGGAAATGATGAGATGCTATAACAGCAAACTTCTTGGTGGCCGTGAAGCCATGGATGGACAATGGGCTGCAATAAGTGGCCAACACAGTTGGACGCTCTGGGGAATCCTTGTACACAATATATCGTGCTACCTAAGGACTACTCAATGTTTGAAGGATCTTGATCTTCATATATACAATAAAAAGAATCCTATACTACCTACATTCGAATTTCCACTGTAACAACACTCTCTAGTAATTGTAGTGGCCCACACGTAGGCCAACAGATTACAGGACTCCCGCGTGAAAAGATGATTTAGTGTGCAATATTGCTCTGTACGGATCTATCCGTGAGGGTGGGAGAGATACCCCCCCAAAATCAAGGTATAACACTGATGATGATGCTCCATTCGCTTCGTTTACATGATAATAGACCAAGACAAGCAAGGCCCACAGAAAATATATCAGGGGAATATTCACGTCCGGCTGCTGTTTATTACGTGTCATTGGTTGTAGGACCAAAGGCATCATAGCGACAGGTGAGTTAGCGTTTACCTCGCTTACGTACACAATCTCACTGGATCCTAGGAAGGTCGTAGTCGATGATACCGACGTAGTAGCTAAGGATTCTCCCACTTTGAAAAGTCTTCCAGTTGGCAGCCTGGAGGTATTGTTCAGCTCGAGATTTTCTCCAAGTTGTTCTGGTAGGGTGGTATGGCCAGCCAGAAAGGGGTTACGCACTGGCCCCGACAGTGAGCCTGGCTGCCACGCAGCGGTGACATAGCATCAATCCTGTAGAGATAATCATGGCGTTTAGTGTCTGTATGCACCTTTTATCTATCAGCAGATCATTTTCTATAAGTAATTAGGGGTCCAAGCGCAGCCAAAGCATTTTAGCTACTTTTTTAACTTTTATATAATTAAGTTTTAATTTAACTTTATTTGTTTACATTTAATAGCAAGCAACTAAAACAAATTTAACGTGTTGTTTATACTATAAACTATTTAATAAAACTTTAATTTATTTTTTAAACGTATAACTAAAAAATTTTAATACTTTTTATATAACTTTTGCTGCTTAAAAATATAGTATATTAACAAAGCGTAATTTATTTATATAACGGTAAAGATTTATTAAATTTAAAAAGTAATCGATTATATAATATATAGTTCACTTAGTTTTATAATTATTTTCTTTTAATATAATAAAATTAAAAATATAGCTATTTAACTATTAAAACTATAAAATAAACTACTTATTAAAAAAATTAAAATTTAATTAAACAATTAATTATTAACGTATTTTTAACGAAAATGTAATAAATATAACGTTTAGTATATTTTTATATAATTAAAAACTTATAATATATATATATATAACTTAAATAAAACTAAATTTATAATAAATAAATTATAGCTAAACTTATTATAACTATGTTTTATTATATTTAACACACTTTTAAAAACAAGGCTATTATAATATATGTTATATTGTATAAAAAATCTACAAATAAAGAGAAAACAAAAAAAGGAACAAAAACTAGCTATATAAAATCTACCTAAGTATGTATGTAATGTGTGTAGGGTAGGGCTGCCCTAGTAGGGCTGTAGTAAGGTATAGGTGCAGTAGCTAGTATATAGTGCAGCTACTAGTTAAGCTACGCATAGGCCACCAATTTATAACTACCCCCCTTAAAAAAAAAAAATTTGGCTTGTTTATAAAACATATATAATATTTGAACAACTAACCTTTAACTAATTTTTAACAAAAAGAAAGATTGCTTTAAGTTTTTATTTATATAATTATTGTTAGGCCTTTTTTTTATTAAATTATTATATAAACATTTTTATATGTTAAATTAACGATTTTTTCGTTAATATAATTTACGTATATTAATGTTTTATTTTATTTTTTATATTATAGCTTTATTATTATTAAAATATATACTTATAAATTTTTTATTATATGTTATATTTAACTATATATATATTTTTATTAATAGTTTTATAAAATTAACGTTTATTTTATAAAGTTTTTTAATAACGTTACGTTATTTTTAAAGTTTTTTATAAAATACTATTTATTATTAATATTTTTTTATAATTAATTTAATATTAAAGTTTAAAAAAACACTTTTTTTGCTTTTTTTATTATTGTAAATAACTTTATAACCTTGTTAAACTACTTAATATAATTAAAAGCATATAAAAGCAGCAAAAAAACGCTTTAACGTAAAGTATATATAATAATAACGGTAATAATACGTCGAAAAAAAGCTATTAATATATAAATAAAAAACCTATACGTTAATATATTTACTGAACGCGCTAGAAAATTTATATTAAACGCGCTTACTAGCCTTTTTTAAAAATAATTTATTTTTAGCAAAAAAAAACAAGCTTGTAGCTATATATAAACTATTTAAAAAATGTATTAAGCTTATATTTTAGTTCATAAAAAATAAAAAGATAAAAAAAAAAAGTTTTTGTTTTAATAAAATATTAAAAAAAGGTAGCTAGCAAAACATTTAAACGTTTTTTAAAAAACTTATTATTAAGCAACTAAACGTAAACATATTAATTATTTGCTATAATTTTAATATAAATTAAAATTTTTAATTTATTGCTATAAAAAGGTAAGCTAGTAATAATTATTATAGTAGTAAATATAACGCTTTTTAAAGTTAAAGCTATAATAGCTAAAAAGCTTTAAAATAAATTTATAATAATTATTTGTTTAAAAAAGCTTTTTAAAACAGTTAATAAACGTAGCTAAATTAAAGCTACTTTTAAAATAACTATAAAGCTATAATATAAAAAAATTGTTATAATAGCTAAAAAAATTTATATAGTATATTTAAAAAAAGATTTACGTTAATAAAGCTTTTAAAACAACTTTAATAAATATTTACTTAAAGTTTGCTAAATATAAATAAATATATTTAAAAAATTTAAAAGTTTATTATAACGTAATTTTATTTTATATAATGATATTATAAATTGTTTAAAAGCTTTATATTAATAAAATATTATAAAAAATATAAAAAAATTTATTTTATAAAAATTATACAAAGTACTATTAAATATATTAACTATAATAAATGTTATAAAGTATAAAAAAAAAACTATTTAATAAATCCAAAAAAAAAAAAAACCACATAAAAGCTATTTATATTATTTACTTACATATATTTTAAAGCAATAATAAAGCTGTTATTATTATAAAATATATAAACATAAAGCTAGCACTAAAAATATAAATAACTATTTTTAAAAAGCTTAATAAAAATAAGTTATTTATTAAATAAAAGCGTTTAAAGCAAATATTATTATAAAATAAATTATTTATTTATTTATAATAAAAATAGCTTTTTAAAATATAATTTTTTTTAATAAAACGTTATAAAAACGTTTAAAAAAAATAAAAATTAATAAAAAAAACGTACTATATTATTTTAAAAATAACTATTACGGGGTATAAAAAAGTAATAAAGCTACTTTATATATTAATAAGTATATAACGTTAAAAATAATAGTTATAAATTATTAAAAAAACTAAATAAATATAAAAATAAATTTAAAAAAGGCGTAATTATAATTTAATTTATATATTTATTAAGCTTAATAAATATAGCGTAAATAAACTTTATTTAAAAACTTTTTAAAAATTATTACTTAATAAACATTTGTTTATGAAAATTTTAATTTATATTATTTAGCGTAAAATGTTAAAAAAGTACGTTATATAGCAGCAAAAAGCTTTTAGCGTTTATAGCACGTTTAAGCTTATTATTAGCTACTTTAACAAATAAACTAATTAAAAAAATAAAATAAAAAAATATTATAATTAACTTAATATAAGCTTTAAAAAGCTTAACAATTATTTATTAAAACAACTTAACATAATAAAAATTAAATTATTAAACGTTTAAAGTTATAATAAATTTAATAAACTTATTAAAAAACGGTTTACGTATAATAAAAAAATAAAACTAGCGTAAAATAAATAAAACAAAAGCGTTAATAAAAACAAAAAAGCTAATTATATTAAAAAATCTTTTAATTAATAAAAAAAAACTTAATTAAATTTTTAATATATTAATAAAATAGTTTATAACTATAGCAAAGTTTTTTATATTATAAAAAGCTTTATAGCATTATTTAAAAATAATATTAATAAAAGCTATAACTAAGCGAACTTATTATAGTTTTAAAACAAACATATAATATATGTTTAAAATATATTAAAATATATTAAAATATATTAATAAAATGTTTAAAGCAATGTTATAAACCTATAGCGGTCTATGTGGCTAGGTGTACAGGTAGGGCTAGTGGCTATAGCTATAGCTTTATTTACTAGCACAACTAAGCTGTAGTAAATACCTTCGCCTATATATAAATATATATATATTTAGCTACGTTAGTTACGGATTGGTGGCCTGTGTGGCTTAACCGGTGGCTATGCCCACACACTAGCCACTGCACCTATAGCCCCACTAGGGCTGCCCCACCCTATATATACTATACATATACTTAGGTAGATTTTATATAGCTAGCTTTTGTTCCTTTTTTTTTTTTTTTTTTATTTGTAGATTTTTTATACAATATACTACATATTGTAAAAGCTTTGTTTTTAATTATATAACTAGTATAACAATTTATAAATTATTTATTAATTTAACAAAGTATTAGGATTGCTTTTTAATATTTTTTACCGATATAAAAAAAAAAAACTATATTAGTAAAAGTAAACGCTAAAATATTTTAATTTAAAAAAAAGCGTACTAAAAACAAGGCAAAAGCTCGTAAGCAAGTATATTTTAACCTTGTTAATTTTTAAAATTTTATAATATATAAAAATTAAATTTTTAATAATAATATAAAATTAAAATAACAACTTATTTTTAAGCTAAAAGGACTATACTATAATAATATTGTTATAAAAAGCCGTAGTAATAATAAAAAACTAACTTTAGTTAATTTTATTTATATATTTTAAAACTAAATTAATTTTTCCGATTTTAAAGCTATAAAGTTTAAAAAAAATAGCAAAGTTTTTTTTATAACTATAAACATTTTTATAAAAAACTATACTACTATATTTATAAAAAAATTTTTTTATTTTTTATTTTTTTATATTTATTACTAAAAATAATAAATAAATATTTTTTAAAACCAATAAACTTATAAATAAAAAAAAATTTAATATTATTATAGCAAAATTTTTTAAAGCTATATTTTAAAAGTTTAAAGCTAAATTTTTGTTTATAATAGCTTATTGTTAATACGCTATAAACTTATATTTTTTATTTATATATATTAATAGTTAAATCGACTTTTTTATTAAATAAGCTAAAAAATTCGGAAAAGTTATAATAAAAAAAAATAAAGTATTAATTAATATAATTATTAAAACCGGATTAAACGGTTTTTATTTAAATAATAAGTTTATTGTTAATAAACTTTTAAAAAAATTTAAAAAAATTATTAAAAATTATAACTATATTTAAAAACAACTAAAAAAGTTTAACTAATATATAGTAAACTTTTTAAATTATTAAAATAATACTTTTATTTTAATTTATATTAAAAGTAAAACTTACAAGTTTATAAAAATAATTATATTTATTTTTTATAATAAAAAAAAAAAAAACAATATTAAATTTAAAATTTAGCTTTAAAAAATAAAAAACCGATTGTTAACTAACTAAAATTAGTTTATTTAAAATAAAATAAAAATAATAAATATTAAATTATATTTAAGTAATAAAGTTGCTAAATAGTTATTGTTTTATTTCGTTAATATATATTTTAACGTATTAACAACTTTTAATAAATTATTTTAATATTTAAAAAAAAACTATTTTAATATAAATATATTAAAAAAAACAAAAGCTAAATAGCGCGGACTAAAGTTTAAAACGTATAAGTTTATATAATTTTTTAAATTTAAAGCTAACTTTATTTAACTTATAAATAAAACACGCTTTAATAAAAAAAAATAAAAAAAATCTTTTAAAAATAAATTATTTATACGTTTAAAAACTAAATTTTTTTTTAAATATATTAAAAAATCTATTATTTTTAATAAATTTATTAAATATTATATATAAATAGTTTATAATTTTTATATTAGCAATTAAAAATATAATATTATTTATAAAGCAAAAAATATATAAAAACTAAATTTACTTAATAATAGTTATAGCAATATACGAACATTTTACTACAATAGTATAAATATTTTTATTTTTTCGTTTAAAAAAACTTAATATTTTAAGCTTATTTTTAATAAAATATAAAAATTAATACTAAAAAATAAATATTTTAATTATTGTTAGCAAAAATATATTATTTAAAACTATTTTTTAAAAAATAAAATAACTATTAATTGTAAAATATAAATTGTTGTTATTATAGCTAAGTTTAGTTTTTAAAACTTAACTAAAAATAATTTAAAAAAAAAAAAAAAAAAAAAAACTTTAAATA
>MU383146.1:0-267240 GCA_022495125.1 Xylaria acuta | reverse complement strand
TTAATATAGTAAAATAATTTATATTTATAATTTTATATAAAAAATAAAACTATAAGTTTTTAAAACTGTTTATATATAAATATTATTATAATAAAAAATATATAATAATTTTTAAACTAAAGCGTATAAACTTTTAAAACTAAATAAAAAAAAAATAAAGAATTTAAAGCTTTTTTTTAGCTATATAAAAAACTAATAAATAAATTAAAACATATAAATTAAAAAATAATTAATAAAGCTATAAAAATATTATAAAAAGTTTTAACTAAAAATAGTTTAAATAACTATATAACTATATAATTAAAGCTTATTATTAACTATTTAATAAATTTATAGCTTAATTAATGTTTAATTTAAATATATAAATATAAAATATTTTTAAAAAGAAAGTTTGTTAATAAATATAAATAAATATATAAAATAAACTAACGCGTATATATAAAATATTTAATTAAATATAAAGCTTTTAATTTATATTATATATAAAAATTTTATAAAAAAAAGAAAAGAAAATACTAGCTATTAAAATTAATAAAGCTTTAATTAATAAAATTATAGTTAAACAAATATTTAAAAACTTTTTTAAAATAATAAAGGTATAAAATAAAAAGCTATATATATATATTAAAATAAACGTTAATATATTTAATAAAATTAAAAATAACTTTTTATTTTATACTTTATTAGCTAAAAGCTAACTAAAAAAATATCAGTTAAAATTAAAAACGTTTAAAAATAAAGTAATAAAAGCTTAAAAGTTTTTAAAAATTAACTTAATAAAAACTATTAAAAGTAATAAGGTTTTAAGTTTATATATTATAATAAAAAAAGAAAAAAAGTTTTAAGAAGTCTTTTATTAAAGGTAAAAGCTTTATTAAAGCTTTAACTTTTTTATTTAATTTATAAAGTAAAGCTTTATTTAATAATATAAGCTTTTTTATAAAGGACACCTTTTTTATTAAAATATTATATAACTATAAATATTTATTATTTTTTAATAAATATTTAAACTAAACAAATAATTTATTAAACCAAAAAAATAGTTTAAATTAATTAAAAACTATAGTAAAATTTTTAATAAACCTTTAAAAATGTTATTAATTTTAAAAGTAAAAACAAGTTTATAATAAACAATATTTTATAAAAAACTTTAAAAATAACATAATATTATTAAAAAGTTTTATAAAAAAACTTTAATTTTATAAAACTATTAATAAAACTATAAATGTAATTAAATATAAAGCTATATATTATAACAATAATAAAGTTATAGCTATAATATATATAAAAAAAAAATAAAACGTTAATATATATAAATAATGTTAACATAAAAGTTATTATTTTAATATATAAAAAGCTTATATAATAACTAAATAAAAATAAAGCTTAATAATAATTATATAAATAAAAACTTAAAGTAATTTTTGTTTTTATATAAAAATAGTTAAAAGTTAACTATTTAAATATTATATATATTTTATAAACAAGCTAAAGTTTTTTTTAAAACAAGTAGTTATAAATTAATAGTTTATATATAGCTTAACTAGTGGTTATATTATACATTAACTATTACACTTATACTTATAGCCCTACTAGGGCAGCCTTACTTTGTACACATTATATATACTTAGGTAGATTTTATATAGTGTCATAAACCTATACCGGTCTATGTGTGGCTAGGTGTGTGGCTAGGTGTAGTAGGTGGGGCTGGTGGCTATAGCTACAGCTTTATTCACTGACAACCGTATTCACTAAGGCTGTAATGAATACCTTTGCTTACCTTCGCCTACATACAATTGTATATATATTTAGCTACGCCCACTTATATTTTAAACTTTCCTTTCTTTTTTTTCGTTAAGTAAAATATTAGTTCTTAATACTAGGTAAATTAAATGTGTATGCTTTTTACTTATGTTATATTTATTATATATAGTTAGTTTTTTTCTTTTTTTCTTTTTTTTTTATTTGTAAATTTTTCGTAAAATATAGTATATATTATAAAAGCTTTGTTTTTAAAAATGTGTTATATATAATAAAATTTAGTTTTTAAAGCAAGTTTTATAACTTAGCTTATAATAATAATATATAATAAAATAAAATAAATAACTATAATTTATTTTTAATTATTTAACTATATAAAGTTTATATTTTTAGCCTTTTTAAATATATTTATAATATATTTAGCTATGATTTTATTTATTAT
Organism: Xylaria acuta; assembly: GCA_022495125.1. NCBI lineage: Eukaryota > Fungi > Ascomycota > Sordariomycetes > Xylariales > Xylariaceae > Xylaria > Xylaria acuta. The sequence continues at coordinate 265,037 of MU383146.1, read as the reverse complement.
AAACAGTTATAGCTATTTGCCCTAGTGGTTTAAGGCGTAGCTATACAAACATATATGTAGCTATATTGCTAGTATATATGGTTAAGTATACGGACTCCTTTACATATGTTTTTTCTTTATATATAATAGTTTTATTTTTAGACTGTAGCCTTAGTGAGAGTTTTTCTCTTTCACCTTAATATTAATATGTATTTTTAAAATTTACTTAACGGTATAACAAGTGCACCACTATAACATAAACTTAGTTTTATTAAATTTATATATATTCGTTTTACTTTAATTTATTATATATTATATTAAAATAAACAAACGTATTATTTGCTAAAATCTTTATTAAAAATACGTTAATAATTAATTTTTTAGTTAAAATATATTATAAGCTTTAAAGTTTATTATATTAAGTTTAAATTTTAGGTTTTTTTTTAATAAGTTGTTTATTTTATAGCTTTAGCTATTGTTTAGCTATATTTTTAATATTATTAAGCTAAAAAAGAAAGGTATATTAAAATTAACTATATATTATAAAATCGATTATTTTTTAAATTTAATATGTTGTTACGATAATATAAATAAATCACGCGGTAATAATATATTTTATTTTTAAGCAATAAAAGTTATATAAAATATTTAAAATCTTAATAATCCGGTTAAAAAAAAATTTAAGTTTTATTAAATACTTTATAATATAAACATTATATTAATTTTATTTTAGTTACGTGTTATTATAAATAAATAAAAATAAAGTTTTATTAAATACTTTATAATATAAACATTATATTAATTTTATTTTAGTTACGTGTTATTATAAATAAAAAAAATAAAGTTACATTAAAACTTAATTATATATAAAGTTAAAAAAGTAGCTAAAATGTTTATAAAATAGGTTATAATAATAAAATATAAATAATTAATATTTATAATTTATGTTTATAAACAAAATATAACCAAAAAAAATATTAAAGCATAAATTTAAAATACTTAAAGCTTAATTAAACTTTATAGTTAAATTTATAAAATAAACAATACATTAATTATTCGCTTTTTTAGTTTATATTTACTTATATAATAACTTGTATATAAAAAAATAATAAGCTTTATTAAAAGTAATAAAGTAATATTAAGATTTAATAATATAATATAAATTAAAAAAAGGATTAAAGCTAATAAATGTTATAAACATTAAATTAAACTTAATTTTATAAGTTTTATTTAATTTACGAACTAAGTTATTATAGCTATTTTATAGCTATATAATAAATAAACCTTTTTTAAAAAATGCTTTAAAAGTTTTAAACTAACAAGCTAATAAAATTATAGCTTTAAAGCATAAAATAAGTTTTTTAAAATTAAAACTACTTTTTAAAAAGCTTTATTTTATTAAAAAATAAAGTTATTATTAAAATATAAGTTAGTTTATATTGTTAATGTTATATTTAATACACTTTTAAAAACAAAGCTTTTATAATTTATGTTATATTATATAAAAAATCTACAAAAAAAAAAGAGAAAATAAAAAGAAATAACTAGCTATATAAAATCCACCTAAATATATATATAATATATATAAAGTAACGTTATAAGTGTAGGTGTAATAGCTAGTACATGGCGTAGCCACTAGCTAAGCCACGTATAAACCACTAATTTATAACTATTAACACATAAAAAATTAAACAAAAGCTATAACAAAGTTATTTATAAAAACAAAAAAAAATATTTAATCAACCTAATAATGTAAAAAAAAGGCTTACTAAAAGATAAAACGGAAGCAAAAGACTATATTTTAGTAGAAAACACTAAAAACTAAGCTATCGTGGCTAATCTGGCTATTTAATGGCTTTAATTCAATTGTGGTGGCTTCTGTGTGGGGTACCCCGTGAGGGGCTAGCCCATAACCTACTAGGTCAGCTTATATCGATAGACTATCAGCTCACTGAAATATTATCCAAAGCCCCTTAACAGTAACAGTAGTAGTAGTAGTAGTAGTAGTAGTAGCAGCAGCAGTAGGTTCACCAACTTCACGGCAAGGTTGGTCTATTCTAATCTGATCAAATGACTACTGCCACTAGACAGGCAAGACAGATTCACAGGTGATCGTTGAAGTTCAAGCAACGATTAGCGACCGAGGATCGAGATGCAGCAATTGTTCCATCAGAATAATCAATTTCACTAGCTGTCACTGATGCTTTGTATACTAGCCCAAAACTGATAGCTTTCTGGACACAATACCAGCACGTCAGTCGAATTGCTAGAGTCGAATATGACATCCCTACAGCAATCGACTAGAGGCTGGGAAATGATAGCTTGCAGTTCTCAAGAACTACAGCGGTGTCGCCTACTTTGCTTAAGATGAACAAGACATCTTGCAGGGCGATAGTCCGCTGGTCCTTCTGATCCGCAGAAACCTCAGCCTTCATGATCCAAGACTCTTTCTGTTGAGGGTTTTTTTGGTTAGTGATGTGCATTTGACAACAATAAATGTCTATCTTACAGTATTGACGTCTTCAATGACGCATTGCTCCCGGGCATTGTGACCATCTTGTGTGACAATCTGAGCATCGAAGCTATATCTGTTGTCTTCCTGATCTGTCAGGATGAATTGGCGCTAATAGGAACGTCAGCGACTATTAATTTCACATTCATTTCAAAATCTACCATTGGCTTCGGTTCTCGTTGCACCGGCTCAGTCGTCGTCCTCATCGTGGAATTGATGTTCGGATTCGGATCTTCATTAGTCCAGGCATGCCTGTCTCGATCCAATTGCGCCAGTTCCTGATCACAAAGCCGCGTTAGTCATTATCAGAACGCGGCAATCGTATGATATACCTCAGCCACAGCTTTTGCCTTTGCTTCATCTGCTTGCTGCTGGAACACACTCTGATATTGTTTGGCAAATTTATCAGGGTGCTTCGCGAGGTCCTCATCCAGGAAGAAGAGTTCTAGCGAAACTAATCAGTAGGGCCTCATTCGCGGCTTAATGGGATCGGTCTCACCAAACTTAGCAATCCACCATGAAAACGCCTGCAACGTGCGCAGTTGTACATAGACCTCTTGTCGCTTATCGAAAAGGTTATGTATGGCATCTCGCAACTTCTAAAATAACATTAGACGAACTCCTGAAACAAGCGGGCAGAAGGCCGAACATGCCGATCGTTCGATACCACCTTCTATGATGCCCCATACAAGGACAACAGCTCCGACGATTGCTGCAATAGTGGCTACGGTTCCCAGTGCGGCCCAGCCGACTGGTCCTGACATGGCTCCGACGAGAACTAGCAGACCAACTGTGCCTGCTCCAGCAACAATGGCCAGACCTGAAATGGTTGTGACGATGTCGGATATAATGTTGTTGGTGCTGAGACTGGTAATTATCAGCACGCAAGCTTGTAGCATAGACAAGGTTGACCAACGCTTTTTTGAGATCTTGCCATTTCTGAAGCTCTTCGCCTTTCAGCACATTCTGAACAGCCTGATCCAAATGTTGCACGCTGGAGAATCCATGCTCTTGCAGGTATTTGTCCATGATATCTTTCACTCGCACGACATCTTTATCGCTGCGGGATTGTGGTCAGTGAGAATCTAATAATATGATCAATTCTTACTATTTGGCCTTGAGATTGTTGAATTCCTCGATGGCTCTTTGACAGTCGTCCTGGAGCTGAAAGGCACGGTTTCGCCGATTGGGATTGTCAGGCCAGAAGATATCGCCAATACCAGAACCAATACTCTGAGTATTTCCCATTTCGCTATCATGAATTTTGCGGCGTGATTGTGGTTTGAGGTAATATTAATGATTTCAGGACATTGCGCAAAAGGTCCGGTATGTGCGCTTTCTTATGCCCTCTCGATCCCCCCAGGACAGCCTCATCAACCCGCCGAGCTTCGCCCACTTCTGCAAGATTCGTAACACATGTCGGTGTAGAACGCTGCAGTCTTCGGGGCGTCGATAGTTTGCATTGCCACAGCGCGACGATTACGCAACGGAGTGGAGAGACGGGTCGGGCTCGAACATTATGACTTCATCTGTTTGTCTCGACCGCTTCTATGTTTCACTAGGCGACAAAACTATCTTCCACCAAAACTTGATTGCTGTGTCGTGTTCACCTCGGTGATTCCGTAGATGCATGATGCAGCTCTTGGACGTGCCATTTCGGATGCAAGAGGCGTTAGATTATGCTTTTGCCAGAACTGAACTATCTCACGCATCATACTATGCGCCTTACCGCCTTTTTCTATTCACGAATTAGTGTCAATATTACCCCATCAAAAATTACTGACTCAACGATGCGCTTGCAGCACGACGAACCTTTGGAGAAGGCTATATGGGGCGGCCCGGGCCGCTAAACATTAAAGTTTCATCTAGACCCTCTGTCACACGGCAAGGACCGCCATGACCCGTCATGACTGGTCAAGCCATATGTCTCAGTCTCGAACCAGTTATTGGTCGGCGACTATCACAGCCTCAGCAATAAAGCCTAGAATCGGAGCCCAACAAGTGGGGGAATAGAAAATATTTGCTCAGGACCTGTGTATAAATAAAGGGATAGAAACGAGGTTACATTGGGGATCAGAAAAAGGAAATATAGACTCCTTTGGACTCAAAAAGAATTATTAGTTGAATATGAACCCTGTCCCAAGCCCTTGAGATCAAGCCCTTGTTGCATCCCTCTGCCCAGATGGGTGAAAGAATGCTTTAGCCCAGCTGAAGAATGTGTTCAGTTTATCTGCATCTCACCCAAAGCGAGAGCGCTCCTGCATGTTTACGGGCGAAAGAATGCTTCAGCCCGGCTGAAGGATGTGTTCAGATTATATGCATGTCGGAAGCGGTCCTGCATGTGTACGGATGAAAGAATGCTCCAGCCCAGCTGTACACGTCCGACACCGAAGTTCATGTCATCTATTCTCCTATGTGTCGAGGTCAATACTCAGTGGTAGGAGTACCGCATATAAAATTCACCTGTCCGTCTTGTTTCAATATCATAAAGAATCAGACATCAGCGACTGAACAACAGACCTGCGGCGCTGAATCCAAAAGTTCAACTTCCAGATAGGCAATCTCATCGCTGTAAAGACACTGTCAATATGGTTCTCTATCCAGGTATGTGAGATACGAACTAAAAATCAGTGACGATGGAAATTGACAAAGGTCGTAGACAATCCAAATCGTATCCAGCGTGTCCATGACTTGGGCAACGATATCGCCGGATACCAGGATGAAATCAGGTCGCAAAACAGCAAGCAGAAGGAAAGCGACACAAGAGCCTATGACACTTTGGGAGAAATTGCCAAAATGAAAAAATACAGTTCGCCGGAGGAATACGTCGACGCAGCCATTAAAGCTATGCCAGAAGCAGAGAGACAGAAATTCCAGAAACTGCGGGAGGAAATCACGAAGACTGGCAAAAACGGCGAGACCATCCTCTTTGTTACTGGTGCTGTGGCAACTCTCGGCCTGGTAGGCCGAGTCATTCGTGAGTAATCTTTGTCAGTCGGAATACGAAAATTCGATGACTGATTCTGCACCAGTCACTGAGAAGGGACTAAAGGTCATGTCGAGCATCAGTTCTTGGGTCAGTGGTCTGCGTGCGAGTGCGACCTCTATTGAACTCAGTATGGCCGGTAAGTTGTCTTTTCCAACTTTGGGACGGAATATGCCTTCTCATGTGATTATAGGAGCTGCAAGCGAAGCAAACTCGTTTGCGGAGCTTGGGGAAGAAGCATTTAAAGGTGCTGAAGAATTCACATTTGGAGAGGTTGCTGTTTCGGAGGGATCAATTGCAGCCGAGGGCGTTGGGGAGGTTAGCACACTCGTCAAACTGGGACGATTTGCTTCTAGAGCAGCAGTTGTTCTTGCAATCCTGGCCACTATCGGCGATCTAATCTACGAGGGAGTTGAAGGCAAGAAGCAGATGGACAAATGTCAAAAGTACGAAGTCCCGTTTTCCACTTGGTTCACGCCCTCCCCCTCCTTCTGACTTTGGGATGAGAGCAAACAACTAATGACTGTAAAACTACGCAGATGGACCAAGGAGCTTTGCGCAAAGAGGCTCATGGTTTACAAGATGAAGGAGAATGTTGAAACAGCATTCAGCTTTATGTCCAAGATATATGGACTGCTCGAATTCGAAAAGATGGTCCGCGAAGACGAGGACATTCCAGCCGACAAGAAGGAAATCAAAATCCAAAAGAAGATCAAAGAGGTGGCAGAAGCATTCGGTGTAAGTGTCACGAACATTAATTCTCGTGATAAAGCGAAGAAAAATTGCTGATTTTCCCCACCAGAGATTACCTGCTCCTGTAGACGCGACAGTCTATGGCTCTCTTAAAATCAAGGACGAAAATGCTCATTCTTGGACAAACGAGGATCCTCATCTACAGGAGATGCAGCAATACCTAAAAGATATGGCTGCTGGTAAAATCAAGCCAGAGGAATAGGGTACTTCCAATAGGTGGCTCTACAGACCTGCGGGTACTCCACCGCACAACTTCACCTCTACAACGCACACTTCTCGAGGCACAATCGGATCGGTTACATCTCGCGATTTACCCGCCTACCTCCCTAAACCAGTAGAGAGCTAGATAGGTAGATAGTTCTTTTTTGTGTTTTTGGTTTTGTTTTTTGTCTTTAGCTTTGGGCAGTCCCAGGCCAGTCTATGAGGCTCAACCGCAACATACACGCGTATCGCGGATCCTCGGTCTCGACGCGTAGACTAGCCTGCTTCGGCTCACGCTCCCCCAATACAAGTACCTATCTCTAAAACCGAGTGCCCCGAAGTGTGCTGTAGATATAAGGCTATGAATTTCTCGTACTTGCCTTGGCTGGACAGCACAACCGCCGAGTTGTCCTTGCTTTTTACCCAGCGCGTCAGGATGTCTGTCCCCAAGCACCTTCTCATGCATTGCCAGCATCCGCCTGTGCATTGCCTCCGCCTCTTTGTACTTGCCCTGGTCGCTAAGCGCGACTCCAATATTATTCATGCTTACAAACGTCTCCTTGTTTTCCTTCCCTAGCTTGTCTACTCTTAGCGAAAGCGCTTGCCGATGCGTTGTCTCCGCCGCTGCGTATTGCCCGATGTTTGGCTGGCGTCGGCCCGCCCGATTCAGGAGCGATACCCTAGCGACTCCATCATGTGCTGTGTTTAATGTAGCGACGTAAATCGCATGTGAGAGGTACGCTATCCATATGCTCCTATTCTTGTGGCCGCCGTGTGGCACCCATCTTCGAGTCGGGCTACCGTTCTAGCCGTCCAAGTTAATTGCTTATTATGACCACCAAGCCACCACGACAACGCCATGTGAACTAGTCGATGCATATCGAAGAACGTCTCGCTCGCTGACCCAGGTGTAGCTCGCTGTCGCTCCGTGATGAATGAGTACCCTTTTAGAGTCACGATCGCTTTGGTTTGCTGCACTAAGGAGCATCCACTGCTAAGGTATGATTACGCTAAATATAACAAACCAAAGCCGTGGTTTGCCCTTCAACTATATAGCTTATATGTTGTGCCCACGGGATAGCTGTTAAGCCTTAGCGACCTATAGACAAAGCTATAAATTTTAGAGTAATAGTTTGATGATGTAACGCTATATACCGCCGACCATTAACGTTAAATATAAAGGGTTAAGATTATAGTTAGTTTATTACATTTTTACTTTATTGTACTACTATTACAATGTTTAATGTGCGGCTTTCTATATAAAAATAAAACTTCAATTCGAGTTAAATTGTTTAAGGGCCTGGATACCCCGGCGTACTAGATATTCTACACCTACGCCCCCTCCCAACTGCTGGACGGGCCCGCATCCAGTCCCTAGAGGACGAACTGAGCGGTAGGCACGTAAGTCCTAAAAGGAGTGGGCGCGGAGTCATGGTCACCCGGATTCACGCCTGTGACAAGGGCTTGGTCTCAAGGGCTTGGAACAGGGTTCATATTCAACTAATAATTCTCTTTGGGTCCAAAGGAGTCTATGTTTCTTTTTTCTGATCCCAATGTAACCTCGCTTCTAGCCGTCTATTTATACACGAATTCTATTACCCCTCTCGTTGGGCTCCGATTCTAGGCTTTATTGTAGAGGCTGTGATAGTTGCCGACCAATAGCTGGTTCGAGGCTGAGACATACGGCTTGACAGGTCTTGACAGGTCCTGGCGGTCCTTGCCGTGTGACACCGCCCTTGAGGCTGGAAGATGGCCTCTGTAGCCGCCTTTAAGATGTATCTAGAGTGTGTTCGATAGCGTACAGTTCGCTACCCCTGATGCCCTCCGGGAGGCTTAGGGCGCCGTGACGCAGCATATTCTCATGGCGTTAAATAGGATTAATCAACCCATCAATCAATCAATCAATCAATCGTGTTCGTGCCCTTGTACTGTTGGAATGATTGGCTTGTACGAAAGTTTAAATTTGACAATATATTATGCTAATGCCCTAACTTACTGTTTTATGGGATGCCGGCAGTTACCCGCCGAAAAGGTATGATAAGTGTGAATTATCGTCGTCTATCGCGGGAGGTTGGCGCAAGTCTTCCAGCGCCCCATCGGGCTCGGCTATGCGGGTAGTCCCGTGTGCCCTTTTGTCGAAGTGGATCGCTATAGTGTCAACCAAGATCAGATACACACCGGGAAACACTGGGATTGGGGTAGCTATAACCTGTTATGATGCTTATATCGATAAATTGTGCAGTCGGAGCCTGGCTGCAGTCTATCGGAACACATCCGTTCAGTATGTTATGTAAGCTCCCGGCTGTTGTACCCGGTGAGCGACGAGAAGCAGTAACCACTTGTTGACAAAACTTGATCATGTTCCATTTCGGTGAGCCACTAGACGCAGAGGGGCGCCTTAACATATGCAACAAGGAATCGCCAGCATTTGAGCATAGAAACCGTTACACCCCGAGTCGGATTGCCTTTTTAGCAAACCCGGAATAGGTACTTATGTTACACGAAACTGCAAGTCGCGCAAAGAAATACAGAAATTTACGTAACAAGGTAACTCCCAGCTCGGATGACACTAGTATCCGGCCACTCACCGAAGGTAACAAGACCAAGCTGAAATATTGCATTGCATTCATTCTATATTATGCATGCATGCGACTATTGGTTTCTTCTTCTTCTTATTCTTCTTATATATTCCTGGCAGATTTGCTCTTTCTCCTCATTCTTCCTAAAATGACGCCACTTGATCATGTGGCCTGTTAAGTTACCTAGGTAGCTTACATGACGGATTGCGGAGCAACAGGTCTCGATCCAAATAGACTGAAGCATCAAGATGCAACCGATATTGTGGCAAGATATTCGTATGTGGTGTGATGCTACGCACCCGGTTGAGAATTGTACAAAGACCACTGCAGTGCATGATTTAATATACTGTGTGTGTGTGTGTATGTATGTGTGTTCCCGACAACCAACTTATTGTTCTTCTTCATTGACTAGTTCTATTGTATGGTTGGTTACAATCCAAACCGCATCGGGGGGATTAAGGACGGGACTCCTGTGTTCCAACTAGCTATGACCTCGCTTGAGGCCTTTCACGGGAATATATCTAAAGCAGCGTCGGTATTTACTATTCTAGGAGAGCGATATTACACGTTAAGAGGCATGGGGCTTAATCGATTCTGGATTATAAAACCCCGACGAATTCCGGACAGAAATCCCAAGCCCATCACCTCTTGACCAAGGCACACAGACAAATCAGCCAACACCAAATCAACTATCAAATATCACCAGAGTCCCTACAATGGGTTTCACAGGCCCCGGACTTTACGAGATTGTGCCGTTCCAGGCACCAGAGCTGAGTGCTAACTCGTGGGGCGGCGGCATGGAATCTGGGGCCGTGGTCCGGACGTAGTGAGTTATACTTCGCGTTTCACGCATGATTGCAATAAAATACCTTAGGGGATTGTCGACACTAACCAGTGTTTACTGTAACCTGCAGTCCTCGAGACCGCTCCAATCCGAGCAGCAACACCGTGTGGCAGGTAGCTCTTGTCGCCGGCTCTGGGGAGAGCGCCGAGTACCTGATCCTCGGTGCTCGCAACGGATATCCCATCACTGCTACTGGTCAGCTCCAAGAGTTCCGTGTTCCAACTCAGTTCACAACTAATCATCTACTACAGCTGATGAGACGATTGTCTCTACTCCACAAATTTCGCCTGCAGATTCCACCACTCATTGGACAATCAAATCGCGCCCGACCGGCGGTTATGATGTTTTCACGTAAGTTCCCTTTTTTCATCTTTCGTTGGGTTATGCGTGAATGGTATATATGCTGATGTTGAGACACATCATTAGCATTAATAGCACGGTCGAGTCCCGGGGCCAACTCAGTGTCAAGGGTGCTTCTTCCGAATCGGGAACTGACATCATGGCATGGCCCACCGGCAATACGGACAACCAAAAGTGGTACTTTGACCGCCGTCCCTAGTTGATGTACTTGGAATTGGCCCGAATTCTGTCTATCTTTTACCTTGATTTGCTTTGATTTAAACAAGGGCCGTGAAGGGCATTCCAGTGTCTTATTGTCATTGTTGAAGTCTGGGCTAGGCGATTGATGTTATGGCTAGCGCAAAGGGAAGGAAGTGTGTTTGATAACTGTTGATAGCGGCATGGGTTTACTTAACAGCAGTAGACCAAGATGATATTGTTCACTCATTTAAATATATACATATGCCCATAAGGCCAATCTTGACCACTAATATCTTATGTATTGGTTTTCTAACGTTGCTTAGTTCTGAACATTACAACTGTGCGCCTTATATTATTATTGTCGGCGTTATCTAAATCTGTAATGTTGTTAAAGGCTTAATATAATATCCCTTGTGCTATAGCACTATAGCACTTTTAAACAGAGTGACTAAGGAATACAAAATCTTTCAGTCTTAATAAAGCCTAATCTATTCACTTAACAGGGCTTGCACAGGTTGGTTTAAACGCATGTATTAAGGGAGTATAAGCTGCTACACGAGGCTTAGTGTGCGCTTTCGTTGCGTATGCTATCATAGCCGGCCACCCAAGCAAAAACTTGAATAGCCGTCTAAACTGAAGAATTAAATAAAATCACTACCTACACGCAATTTTCCTGTCCTTTAGTTCTAGCTATAACTAGTTCAAGGCTTAGCTGGTGCGCTATACGAGCCGGCTACCAACTAGAACTCGAATAGCTAGCCTTTACTAACCCGAGGGATAGTGGGTAGCATAAAAAACCTCCGACTACTACTTAAAACTACCCCCTTCGTGGGAGGTGAGTAACGAGGAAGATCCCTCGCGACGCGTCTGCGGCGAAGGGGGCCCTTTATAGGGAAACCCTCCCCCTCCCCTGTCGGGGGGACGTGCGCGGGTGCTAACACATCATGACATTATCCCTGGCCTTTACAGGCCGTATATTTACAGTAAATAGTTAGATATAAAAACCAGCGAAGTAAAGGTTATGCATTTAAATCTAATTCTCGTCGTTTGTTAACAGTCCTCCGACTGTCAACGTTGTCGTTACTAGCTAGCCAGGCGTACTGATAATAGTTAACTATTTTACCATATTATTTTTCCCCGTCATCGCTTCCTAGGCATAGACCCTTAATTTTTTCGTAAAAGGTCTAAACACTTTCCTAAGCTAGTCTTGGCTATATACCTAAATGTCCTTTGTGCTGATCGTAACAAGATACGTTTAATGTAACCTACGCCGAATATAACATCAGCTACCAATAACGTATCCAGTAGTCTTACGTGCAACTCTCGCAATTGGTAAAGCGTGGGACCCGTAACGTTCTGACTACAACAGAATGCGACCTCTAGTTGCAAGGGGCATGGTCCTAGTTGGACGTGGAAATTCCTGTGTTGATGTCGAGCATGCCGATTTTTAATTGCCTTACCTACCACACGTAACCCGCCGCCTCTTCTAATCAAAGGTGATAGGCACGGCCAGTCAATTGCTAAGGCTATCGGGCCTAGCGCCCTCCTTGACATAAATAGCAGATAGTCAGTCTTTACTCGAGAGTAAAGACTTTAACCATCTTTTATACAAACATAACCACTGTCTTGTTTATTATCATTAGTGACTAAATAAACCCGTAACAAAAGGCTTTATTTTAAAACATTCTTTATTACTTGATTTAAAGCTTTAAGTATTTATTGCTTAATTTTAAAGTGTATTTTTTTTAAATAAGTACTTTATATGTTAGTTTTTTTGTCTTTTTTTAAAGGAAAGTTTTATAATTTAACTGTTTATATTTTAATTAATAATAAATATATATATATATAAAGGTTTATAGCTTTAACTATATATATGTTTATATAGCTATAATTAAAAATAAAAAACTAAGATTGTTATATTTATTTATAGTTATTATTAAAAGTTAAACAATTAATATATATATATATTAATTTAAAACTATAAACTAATAAAAATATTTAAATTTAACCTATAACAGTTCAATTTTTTTAAATTAGCTTTTATATAAGTTTAATATATAGTAAAGTGAAGAAATTAACGAGTTAAAACGTAAACCCCGCGATTTTTCGCGTTTAATCTTTAATTACTTTATATTATTAATATTTTTTAGTTATATTTATTTTAGCTAATTTATATTTAAATAATTATAAAGATTAATAAAGTTTATATATAAATATAAAAATTAACGTGTTATTTAATTAAAGCTATAAACCTAAGTATTTAGCTACGTTATTTAATATTTTACGCAGGACTATTTATAGCCTTTTTAAGCGCTATAATATTTAAAAATTAGCTGTTTCATTATTATCCTTTAGCTGTTTATATAAACTTAATAAAAAATATAAAAAAATATATTTTATATTATTTAAACAATCTTTTAGTTTTAATACGTAAATTGCGTACATAAGCCTACTTTTACGTATATAATAAAACGTTAAAAATATAGCTTTAAAAAAAAAGCCATTATATATTAACGCGTATTTTAACAGCTATTTTTAACCCTAGAACATATAACATAAAAGCTTTTATAAGCTTTAAAGTATTATAATAAGCTAATTAAATATTAAAAAAAATTAATAATAAAGTTATAATTAAGTATAATTATAACAACTACGTAACGTAAACGTTTTAATAAAATAGTCCGTTTTATTTTTTTATTTATACGTTATATATTTATATTAACAGTTAATTAATTGCTATTAAATTTAAAAGGTTTATTTATTATTTTAATATATATAACTTTGTTATAAAAAACTAGCTAAAGCTAAATCTTTTAAAATAAATTTTATAATAGCTACCATTTATTTATTGTTATATTTAACGGTAACTTTAAAGCAAAATAAAGCAGTATAATAAATAAAATATGCTATAATTTATTAAAAAATATTTTATTAATAACTTAAATAATAACTTTATATTTATATATAATAACGGTTTTATTTATATTTTTAAAATTGTTAAAAAATAGCTTTTTATATAAAACTTTAAAAAGTAAATTTATAAAGTTAAACTTAAACTATAAATATTAAATAAAACTTAAAAAGCTTTAAATTTATTTATAAAAACAATAATAAAACAATAAAAAAATATTATATAATAAGTGTTAAACTATTTATAAATAATATGCTAAAATAAATTATAGTAGTTATTATAGCTTATAATTAATATATAAAATATTAATTAAAGCTATTTTAACGCTATATTAATTTAAAACAATCTTTACTTTATAGATTTTATTTATTTATTTATTTATTTATTTATTTATTTATTTATTTATTTATTTATTTATTTATTTATTTATTTATTTATTTATTTAACTGTAAAAATATAATTTTATACGTAAAGGGTGCTATTGTCACAGACCTACACCGGTTTATATGTGGCTAGGGTATATGGCTAGGTGTGTAGGTAAGGTTGGTGGCTATGGCTATAGCTTTATTCACTAACACAATTGTATTCACTAAGGCTGTAGTGAATACCTTCGCCTACACACAAATGTATATATATTTAGCTACGCCCACTTGTATTCTAAACTTTCCTTTCTTTTTTTCTTTAAGTAAAATATTAGTTCTTAATACTAGGTAAATTAAGTGTGTATACCTTTTGCTTATGTTATACCTATTATAGCTATAACTTAAAATAAGGTTTTAATTAATAGCTCGTTATTTTTTTTATTAACTATAATATAAATATAAATAATAAAAGCGTAAATAAATATTTATTTAACTTTTTATTAAAACTAATAAAATAAATAAAGCTAAAAATTTACTTTATTAAAAAGTTAAAAATCTTTTTTTAAAAACTATATATTATTAAGCCTAGCAAAAAATACTTAAAACAAAGCTTAGTGTTAAAAGTGGCTAAGGATAGCTATAAGCCACTAACTACTACAGGTAAACCTTTCCCTTGCCAACCTTACTTAGGTAAGTTTAGCAGGTCTAGCCATACCCCACACATATATAAATAGATTTGTACACTGGAGTGCTTTAAACCTAGACCTCTACACATTAATTTTATTACATTTTTACATATAACCCCTTATATAAGCCTTTTATTTATAATAGCTTTAAGCAAATATATATAGTATTATAAAAGGTTATAGCTAAGTGGCTATAGATAATATGATTTATTAACTAACTTAAAGAAAGGAAAGAGTTTTCTTGCGCGTAAGACCTATAGTCTCCGCTATATAGCTGTTCCGGCTAAAGTCCGGAACAACTACTTAGGACAAGCTTACTAGCCTTTAGCCTATAACAAGTATAAGCAAAAGCATTAAAGTTAAAAAAGCTAGTAAATCTAGTGGTTAAATACTTAGCCTTATATATACTTACTTATAAAATATAAGGTACTACGTTATAATACAATATATTTACCTATCGCTTATAATCTTAACACCTAAGTAACTTAGACTCGGGACTCGCGCCGAAGTACCCGGTTATACAAGGCGTGGGCTAGCACCCTGAAAAACAGCAGTAAAAGGAGTATATTGATCTTCTTTTTTTCCTTCTTAATGACGAACGCAGTGAACTCTACATGAACCGTCGCAGCATCCGGTTACACACATATACGAGTCTCACCAGCCCTTCCGCAGCTTGTCCATGCTCCAAATGTCATGCAACGGCGATAGCTGAAGTGGCTCCATAGTTTCCATAACAGTATAATGTCTGGTAGAAGTCGAGGTTGTAGCTACTACCGCCTCCTGTTCCTCGTCATCGCTTGGTTCCAGGTCCAAGTCAATAGAGTCATCCGACCTCCATATATAATCGTCCGCTGCGGCCTCTATCGCCGCTAGTCGATCCTTCCCCGTCATGCACGAACAGCCTCGCAGCTCCTCTGTGGCACAGATCCGTGTCTCCCCAGGAGCATCGCAGCTATGGTCATGACACCACACTTCAATGGGAAGCGGGCAACACCGACAGCCAGCTAGAATGACATTTCGCCCGTCTGAGGTGATAAATGGACTCTCATTGCTGCAAGTAAATTGCGTCGCGCATATGGATATAGAGCCCAAACAATTGTTGTCAGAGCACGTCGGCTTCGGCGAGACTGGGCATTGTTGGGCATCAGCCAGACGGGTGGCCGCCGAGGCGGTAGTAGTGCCCGTGTTTTCTTCTGTCGCGCCTATAATGGTCACAAAAGTGAACAATCCAATATAGATGCACGGGCTACTCAGCATCATCAAGATGGCACAGTATAAGCCAGAGCGTATGTCCGAGTCTGAGGTTGAAATATTAACGCTTCCGGAAGCGAGATGTTGAAGGTTAAGGAAGTGAAGAAGATCACCAACTTGGCAAAAGTGCGGCTTATTTCTGTAGCCTGCATGCCGTCTCACTCTCCCATTCACGTGACCAGCTGACTTCTGACAGTCTACTCATTCATTCAGAGGATACCTAAGTATTCCTTCTACAATATACACATTATATAGAGAGACAGATGCTGTAACGGCTTAAACGATTTTCGTGTTTAATCATCCATGTTGTGTTCTTCCCGTATTACTACATTGAACCCACTTGACTCTTTTGCCGGAGGTATCTATATAGTGAAGCGGTGCGGGTGGTTGTAGGAGGAAATTGGGCCAATAAGAAAAGGAGGAGCAATAGGAGGATCTGGATAAAAAAGGGGCTTACGTAGAACTTAGCCATCTACTCACCTTTTGCTCAACAACTTAGCTAACTCTTTAGTTTTTTCTTTTTCTTTTTAGCAATTCTATTGCGTTCCTTTACGATCAATACGTTCCCCATTATTTAAAGTGATTTCTACAAGCCTTGGATGAGTAGAGGTCAGCCTACCTCCTTGGTTTTGGCCTATCACTGTGAGCAGATCACTCGGGCCATTTCAATAGATAACTAATATTTGCGACCTAATTGGCCAAGTGGCCTTCAAGATATCTGGAGAGCCTTGTTTGGTTTCGGCCTTATCTTCGCGAATACCATTGCCTGAAATACTGGCCGTCAGGCGAATTCGCGAGATGTGTCGTTGTTTGGAGACACTTTGGCATGACGATGCTTCAAGAATGTCGTTAACGGCTGCTATAGCGCGCAGGAGATTGGCGAGACCAAACGGTTTCGAATAGTTGAAAAGGTGAAGAATAAGATGATGGTGATTTGGTAGAACTTGGTGCAGAATTGATTGACCTTTTATAGGCACAGCTAAGGGAGGATTTTGGACGCGTTGGCATCCAGGAGCGGCTTTTTAGGGGGCGGTATCTAGTAGATCTAGTAGTGCATTTTTTTTTTATTGGTAACGACTCACACTTCATGAGAAACCGTTTCTTCGCAGATGTAGTCCAACTTATATAATAACAATAGCTTTCTGAAACCCGCGGCAGAGTCTTGTCCCCCGCCCACACATAAACCCACGCTAGAAGAGACTGTGGAGTATTTCAACTAGGCATACCACATAATTCCTGTCCGTCTCAATTTGGTGGTTCCCGATGGCGGTGGTATACCGGCTGGTTTGAGGGTATCCTTGTCTACATCACCAGTACTCCAGTAGGTTGGCTGTCCTTTAATTTGGAGGTATAGTGCTAAGTGAAAAGAAATGTCAGAAAGCTCTGATAAAACGTTAGGAGCTGTTGATTGTCCATTCATTACCTTTGGCTAGCATCATGGGGCACTCAGCTCGCCTCAAAGGTGAACCCCCAAGGAGGTCAAAGAGATTGTGGCGCTCTTGGTTAACCTTCACGCATTGCTTGTATCCGTATATTTTACCAGGCACCGCAGGCACTATTGGATCGTCATTTATTTTCGCTCTTCCTCTATTCGGAGCGACCGCTGTCGTACATGTGTAAGTTTCCGATCGTGGATTTGGCCGGGAATGCATATGACTTACTTCCACCTACTGCGTGCATCATCTCATGGAAGACCGTTTCCGACAATGGCTTAAGCTGGTCAAGAGCTGTATAACCGTCTAGGAGACCATCTTGATTCACCGTGTCGAGAGGGCGGTGGTCTAATCCATCATTCGCAGGAGGATCCCACCTCTTTTTGTTGATCATAATGTGTGCCTGATTGCTAAAGTCGGCTACGTCGCCGTTCGGCAGGTCATTTCTATATCCTGAGAATATTGAGCACCCATAATCAGACAGGCATGGGGAATAGCTCTAACATACCAACAGTGGTAAAGGATGATCCCGACGCTCCGGGTTTCTTGGAGTGATCTTGGCCGACTTTATAGAGAGAGACGCTTTTGGTGCTTCCGTCGTTCGCAGTGTAGGTGAAGGCAGTGTCTATCCACCTTCGGAACGGTTCAGACCAGTCCACATGAGTCGCTTCGCAGTAAAACGTCACTTGCAAAGCATTTGAAGCGATGTTTACGACGCTGTTGTAGAGAGCTACTATTATTAATCATACAAGTTTTTTGGAAAAGGTGAAATGAAACGCTTACTTGTAAGTGTTCCCACGTCACCGGCTTCGAAGAGAGGGTCAAACGCGGCTGCTGTCGTGTCGTGAGTGAGATCAGCTATCTGATCGCGCGCGTCTATGCAAAGCCACATGAGTAACTGTTAGACATCCAATATACGTTTGAGTTTTTTCGTACTGTTTGCCATCTTAATAGCTTCTTGAATCGCAGCCTCGATTTTACTTATTCCTGTTTCATCTCCGCACACAATGGTATAACCAGCGAGCGACCCCGGTATAAACAGCAGAAAGGGGAAACGCATCTTTAATTCTTTGGTACCACGACCGTGGTACACTTAAGAGAATAAGCTGGAACAGACTAACAAAGGATACGGATCGTAATAGAGTTTAGTACCCAATATATTATAAGGATGGCACTCGACTTTACAAGGAAAAAAATTAGAATCCGGAAACTGAAGACTGCTTATGTATTAAAGAATACCTTTACTTGATTGCAGAAAGTTATACGCACTTAACCAGCTAGCCTTACCATGCTCGGGCTTCTCCGGAATCCTTCATAAGATCTTGATTAAGGATTTTGTGATATTTCTTTTGAACTCTTCGTAATATGGTCATTATATTTAGAATGGTGGTGGCTTAGCGCCTTACTTTCATGACGACGACCAATCAACGCTATGGGCTCATTACTATGTGAGACATTATACCTTGACTCATAAACCCCCTGGCCCCTAAGCTGACCATTTAGCGTCAGCCTCGCCCTTGAGCTGCGGATGTTCAATATGACAATCTGGATGATACATCTAAGTCTAGGTGCAATACAGCGATTGCAGTCAGCGTTGTATGGGCTAACCAGCACTGCTGAAAGTCTTTAACCTAGTAAAAATAGACTTGTAGATACTCACTTGATGGTATATGCACTACCTACTCTAGAGGACGGATCAAGCCTCGCCCCCAAGCCGTGGAAATTGAATGTGACAGTCTGGGTGATACAGCATCATACGGGCTGTCCAGCACCGCTCAAAAGACCCGGATTAATTAAAATAAACTCATGCATGCTCACCTAGCGGTAATTCACTCCTATTCTAAATAAAGGACGAAGTTAAATGGCACGGTAGATGGAAATAAAAATTACACACACGACTAGCCACAGCATCTACAATCAGACTACAGCAGTTGCATATAACTTTGCCTATCCGACCAGCTCGAAAGCATTTTACCACTGTGATATAGCACGCCGAGAAGCACACCCCTATTCGCTTTGACTTCATCATTCATCATGACCAAGAAATTGATTGCATTCTTGCCACTTCTAGATGCTGTGGCGAGCGCCAATATCGTTCCACTCAAGACGAACGACGCAGAGTCTGCGAAACCTCGCGAAGTTCTCATAGCAGCCCCTCCGCGAGAAACTGGCCAAATTGGCGCTAAGTCTGATTACTCAAGCAACTCTGTTCGGACCATCGCGGAAAGGCAGCAGTATGTCAACCAAATTCCGTTCAATTTTTGTCCAGAGGATTTTGGCAGACCACCCAAGGTTTGCGACTGGTGCGGCGGCGACTCGTACCATCACGGGATATGCAACGACCTCTTGTTGTCGGGCCGTCAGACATATGACTGTTTGCGCACTGGCTACGGATGTCAGGGATACTACTGTCAATGCACACACGACGGCGAAGATCACAATCCACAAATCACATCGTCTACTGTGGTCGATGGCCAAACGGGAACGGTCATTTATGAGCCTCTGACTTTGACTCAATATTCCAACTTGCGGTCCCATACAACTGTTACACTGACCGAGGTTGCGACAGCAACGACAACAGACGCAGCAGGCGGTTTGGAGACTGCCTTGGCTGTTGTATTCGCGGGGGGCATCGCCTGGATTGCAGTCTGTAAGTATTCCTCTACATGGCTGGCGCATGTACTTCGGTAGCCAATCGCTCATGCTAATCTTACGTGTAGCCGAGTCTGGTGGTGCAGCAGCCATTGCTGCAATACAACCACCAACCCAGAAACCAGAGGATGCTAAAGACGACGATTCGTCATGTAAATCAAACCCTGAGGAGGAATGCCCAAACTGCGGTGGCTCAGATGGACTTGGCCTCTGCTCCAGCGGCGATCAGGCCGGTTGTCCTTGTGAGGAGAAGCAAAATTGTCCAAACGAACCTCCCAGATGCTCAGACACTCAATGTGGCGGTGATGTAAGTACCCATGACGTTTGTACCACTACGGAATGCTTACTTGTACTAGAACGGCCAGTCGCAATGCTCGGCGTCGGGCGAGATCAACGGCTGCACTTGCTGTCCCGACAATTCACCTCTTTGCTCAGACCAGAGCTGCGTAGGAGGTAGCACGCAACTGTGCACTGGAGCCAAGTGGGACCAGTGTGGTTGCTTTGTGGAAGCAGATGCGGAGGATATAGATGAAGGAGACGACTCCGACGGCATCACGGACCCAATAGCCCTGAGCTCTTCTATCTCATCCGTCGCGGCGTATGTCTTCACGGCCGCGTGGCACGCAAACTACACCGAGTTGATCGGATATCCTACCCCTACCGAGCCCCCGAACCCGTGTACAACGGAGACTCTGACCGCCACTATCCCTGGCCGATGCGGTGTTCCGGGCTGTGCCTACGTCCTAGCGTCCAACCTCGGTCCGGGGGCGTTATGCTCCGAAGATTACTGTAATTGCGGTGGCGTCGTCGCGCCCCTTCTCACGACAGTCATTTCCGCCTCCACATCACTAGGCTGTGCCTACACGACGCAGCCGGCATCTGCATCCTGTCCGGCAGGCCCTACAACGTCGTCCTCTCCCTCGACAGTGCCGCCCCCGACCACAGTCACCACAAGTACCACAATGCCACCCATCAAGACTCCACCGCCTCACACAACGTGCAACAAGGACTCGGATTGCAGTGGATACACTTGTCCCCCTGATGGCAAGACTGCAACTTGCAAAGCTGGGGCCGCCGGGGATCCTTTTACATCTCTCTGTGTGTGTTAAACAGTAGTATTCTATAGAGAGTACTGCCTTTTAAAATAACTATACAGAATGCTGTCTGCTTATAGCAGAGTTTGAAAGATCTATGCTAATGATGTGATTTTGTGAGAATGTCACATATTAAAATTATAGGCAATAACTGTTGGCGCAAGCTCTCAACGTTACGACTGAAGGTTGGATCGGTGGGCCCAGGGCTTCTAGTGAAAGGGGGGTTGGTGGGTATGGCCGAAGCAGAAACGGCATCGTCCGGAGCAAGGGAAGCAGGAGGAGCGGGATGCCTCAGGACGTTCGACAGGTCTATTTTCTTCAATGCGATGTCTTGTTATAATATAATCGTAGGCTTAGACATCACCGAAACCGCCGATTCGAGCGCTGTGAACAAGGGAAAAGGATTGCCCTGAGATATCACTCGCCAAATACTTAGCTATGGGGTCCCTTATTAGTTGTGAAGCATCTTATTTTTCCCGACTTCTAATTATGATACAACTTATGTGATCATGTAGCTTTATGGTTTAGCATCAGTACAAAAAGGTGTATGCAAACAAAGACGAGCCATTCAATGAGTCGTATACATCATACTTCATTACTATGTGGCGTAATTAGGGGATAGGTGAGGTTTATTACACTACGAAAATCACCCAAAACCATTGGTGATTGCAGTAATTGGTCGCGCAACAGCACAGGTCATCCAGATATCCGACGGATCGGACCCGAAAGGCGAAAAAGGGAAGGGGGATTTTGGTTGCTAGTCCCGGCCGAACCTGATTTTCGGCGTCGGGATTTTCTTGGACATTAGAATTTTCTAATTACTATATATAGGAAACTCGCCCGCAACTTTGAGATTAAGAGTCTCACGCTTTCTACTGATTGAGCTAACCAGGCGAAGTGTAATTGTTCTCTTGCGGGAAACGCCTTTTATGCGATTCATTCGCGATAAGCTAGCGCGAAGAAAAGCCTTCCCTGTCTACGTAATTCGTTACGCTCCGACCTTTTTCTTGTTTGAATCCTCTGGTTTAAGTGATATTGAGTGGTATATCGTTATCGACTATAAAAGGACGTGGTACTCGAGGCACCTTGTACGCGAAAGCAGTAATACTTCATATATATGAGCCACGATAATTAATCATGAAAGCCTACAACAACCCATCAGGCTCGCTTGAAAAGATTGAAGGGAGATTTATCAGTATGGCATCAACATCAAACAGGAATCAACTCTTAATTAATTGAAAATGAATGCCCGCCATGAACCCATCCCTCCTTTAAGTCCGGAATGGCAACGTCAATGACAGCCCGTGGCTAAGACATCGTCTCACCCCGAAGAATTCCAGCGCCAAAATCCACCAGAAGCTAGCCCATCTTACCGGTAGCATGGAACCCTAAGCCAATATTATGCCCGCGGATGAAGCAAATGTGAGACATTTTGCCAACGATATAGAGGAGTCGCGTGCCAGTCGCGTCGGAGGGGGCGACAGAGACACCCAAAACGGGTAAATGGGAGGGTCTTAAGTGGCAACTTTTCTACTACATTGCATTGCTGCGAGCTGCAATGCAAGCCTTTAGATTAGTCTATGCGGAAAGCAGGCAGCTTCGCGGAAAGATAGAGTGGGGTGATTGATGGGATGGGAAGGGGTGGAAGGGATGGAAGCTTCAGTCGCGGTCGTGCTCTTCGTTTGCACGCGAAGCTTCCTCTCTCGCGATATTATTCCTGTTTTGGGCACTTTAGATAGTCCATATACGCACGATACGCAACGACACGCATGCGCGAGATAGCGGATAGTTAACAAAGCAAAGACGAAAAACAGCTGCGACTTTTATCACGGAACCCAGAACACCCTCGATGCAAAAACAACCAGTGTGGTTGATACTCTCATGACAAGAGCGAATTGTTACGGCCGCCGTTACCGTCGAGGTTTCCTTACACGATGGTGGTGAAGCGGCGGCAGGCTAGCCCTCGTCGCAGCAACACCATCGCAATTTCATCCCGGCGCCTACGGTGGTTTATCGCCAGCCAGCTCGCCATCCTATTACTCAGCAGTGTCGCACCCATAGCCGGCACGCCGATATCGTACTTCCCCTTAAACTCACAGCTCCCGCCCGTGGCGCGAGTCTCGCAGCCGTTCTCGTTCGTTTTCTCGCCCCTCACGTTCTCGTCCGATACGGAGATGAGCTACGCGCTAGCCGACGGCTCGCCGTCCTGGCTTTCTCTCGATAGCGCGTCCCGGAAGCTATCGGGCACTCCAGACGAAGCATCGATACCCTCGGGCGAGACACTGGTCGGTGTTGTAATCAGCCTCGTAGCAAGCGACGACGCGGGCGAGACGGCCGCGAACGCAACGCTCGTCGTATCGCGCAGTCCGGAGCCCAAGGTACGGATGCCACTTGAGAAGCAGATCAAGAAATTCGGTCCGTACTCCGCGCCGGCTTCCGTGCTGCTTCATCCGTCAAGCGAGTTCTTGTTCGAGTTCGATCCAAATACTTTCGACGTCGATGCTACGGGGGGCAGAGATATCCAAGGCAAGGCCCGAGATGTAAAACGAGATGACGATAGAAGTATGAGTGGCCCAGGGCCAGGGCTGAATTACTACGCGGTAACAGGGGACAATGCGCCCCTTCCATCATGGATTGAATTCGACGCAGGAAAACTGGCTTTCTCAGGGAAAACACCGCCCTTCGAGTCTCTCGTACAACCGCCTCAGAAGTTTGATTTCCAGCTAGTCGCCTCAGATGTCGTTGGGTTCTCGTCGGTATCTATCGACTTCTCAATCGCAGTTGGTTCTCATGAGCTGACTGCCGAAGAACCCATCATCGAATTAAATGCCACGAGAGGTAAACAGCTGGAGTATACGGGTCTACCCAAAATCCTAAAGCTAGACAAGCAGCCGTTGGTACCAGAAAATGTTTCTTCTATCATAGCTGATGGGCTGCCGGCGTGGCTCTCGTTCGACGAGGACTCGTGGAAAGTCAGCGGGACCCCCGACACAAAGGCAGAGCCGAAGAACGTCACGATCGCAGTAGTGGATAAGTTTTGGGATGCCGTGAATGTGACCCTGGCGGTGAATTTTCACACGAAAATCTTCATGTCTGACCTCCCCGATCTCAATGTGTCAACGGGCGATAACTTCTCGTTTGATATCAACAAGTTCCTCTTCGCCCCTATGGATACGCAAATAACGACCGAGACGCAGCCTGACAGCTCCTGGGTCCGCTTTGACGATTCGTCCAAGGTTCTCTCCGGCACGGTGCCCAAGACTCTACCCGCGGGCTTTGCAAATGAGATGCGGGTTTCTTTCAATGCAATCCATAGGCGTACGAAAGATAAGGAGGCAAAGCATTTGAACATGCACGTGATCGAGCACCGCCCGACGCAAAGTTCGATGCAAAGTCCGACGCAAAGTCCCAACCCAGCTGCCAAAAGAGACGACTCGCGTAGGGATTTGTACTGGCTCCTTGTGATTCCGGTCCTGCTCGTTGCGGTCGCCGTCATTCTTTTCATCTTCGCGGTACGAAGACGTAGGGACCGGGCGAGAAAGCTCGACTTCTCAGAGGTGTCGAGGCCTGTGCCGGGCACTTTCGTGGCAAATGGTTTCACGGGCGCCTCATTACACGATATACGCAGGATGATGGATCCAGGGCCACAGAAATCATCTACACAACCAAGCACTCCTACGCCGGTAACCTCTTCCAATCTTCGAAGGTCACGGACATTGTCCAATCCGAAAACAGAGGTGGACCATGTCACCCCACACGCCATGACCATGCATCCAGGGGTTATTGTACCAGGAAATCAAGGTAATGCTAGGGCTGAGACGAGGAGTTCTTGGTTCACTAGTCGACAATCTCGGCCGTCCCCGACAGGCTCGGATGAAGTCAGTTTGCTCTCCGATACAAGTATCGGGGAAGCAGTACTTATCACCCAAGAAGATCTGTTTCCAAACGCACGGAGACCGCCAGAAAATGCGTCTGCGAAGAGAATTGGCTTGGCGGTTCCAACTATCGCCGAACCGTTTAGTATACAACCAACCCCGGAGCTTGCTTACACGGCAGTCAGAAAATATGACTACGTCTCTGATGATGAGAAGCCGCCTGTCGTGGGTTACGCACCGTGGCGAAGATCGGTTCACCAGAAAAATAAAAGTCCCGGCCCCCGTAGGGTTCAACATAGGCTCTCTAAAGTTTGGAAACAAGGGGGTCCGTCGAAAGTGTTGGGAAGTACAAAACGTCATAGCCATCTTAGTGAATCTACAGACGTAACAACTCGTACAAGTATCCTCGTATCTGGAGCCACACAGGAAGCTACTACAGCGAGCACCAACGTCATCGCAAAACCAACAGTGGTCCATATACCGAGTAGGCCAGGCGAGGCACGACAATTAAGTAGGAGGACGGATGACTCGGTATCATTCTTTGGCGGCGGTTCTCTCACGAAGTCTCAACGGAACTTCAGGCTAACGAAGGACACGACATCTGCACCAGTAAATCTTCCTAGAGAAGACCCGGAGTTGTCTACTGCTACTAAGGAGCAAAATGGGGCTCGAGATGGCAATTCGACACGGGATCACCAGGCAAGGAATTCACTAGGTATTGCTTACAAAGACGTCGTCCAGACAAAGCACGCGACAAGAGAAGAGCCTCGCAGAAGCATGGTCCAGAGCGAAAACTGGAATATCCATCCCACGGAGTCGTTCCTCATGTCTCCTGATCGGTGGCCTGTACCAGGCGTATTTATAGGCCTGGGAGGCTCAGCGGATGTGTTCCGAAGCCATAGCGAGCCACCTCAGATTCCGCCTGTTAAAACAACTAGTAAGGCCGAGCCTCCGGTAACGCCCACGGACGTGAGAAAGAAAAATGGAGGCTTTGCGTGCAGGTCAGGCCGCAGGTCCGGCTCTATATCATCTTTTTCGCAAGCGCCATTGACACATAGGCGAAGCAAAGTACGAACCTCACGCGAAGAGCGCTTACGTATAAGCCGCATCCGCGAGCAGAGAGCGCTTGACGAATTTCGAGCGATGATGTCGTCGCAGACACCATCGCCTCGCAACGAATGGGCTGCGTCAAGGCCTAGGCAGTTGCCAGAGACACCGTCACGGATAAGCAAAGTACCACTGGCCGATTGTTTGAACGAATCAAGAGGACTTAAGAGTACGCTCTCGAAGCGAAGTGTTAAAACATTGCGCAGTGCCAAGAGTGTGCGGAGTGTGCGGAGCGCGTGGGCGGAGGACGAAGACGACGACGATGCTTGGGAAGATATACGGCCGCCCGAGTCGGTCCTGGGAGAATGGGATGGAGTGGAAAGCGATGGCAGCTTTCCAGTCTATATCTAAAATCCATGGCGGCCTGTTTGTAGTGTATGATCTTATTATACCTGGCTAGGAAGCATAGAGTTTGAATTCAAGTGTCTCTGGAAGCACTTGCGACCCGTTAGGCCGTAACCAAATCATGCTATGTGACCGGCTGTGAAGCGCGATGGTCTACGAACAAACATAGTATGTTAATGTTAGCTTGGGAAAGAAGATTGAAAACCTCTGGTATAAATCCATGCTCTTCAGTAGACATAGTGATGCAAGTCACGGGATAGCAGCAGACAGCCGCGACCCCAGCGCTGTGGAGCCCGGGCAGCAACATGCGGTCTTGGCTTGACGGTACCGGCATGAGCAGGATAGCCCAACCACGACCAGGCTACAACGGTTCGTGCTCACCGCTTTGGGGGTTTGACCGTCTGGCAGCATGCAGGGCCGTGAACCCTTTGGCTTCGATTTCCTACCTAGTTACTGATGAGGCACCTCTGTTTCAGGCCGGTTGATTGGAGACTCGAGAGGCACATCACTGGTACTCTTGTTGGCGAAAATTAGGGAATCGGCGCAGCAAGCCGGTGCAAGGTCAACAGCAAACGTTCTTCTGCCTTCAAAGGGATCGCCTCACTTGAAGACTGCGACTCGGCGCATGAAAGTAAGTGCACAAACAAGGGTGGTGGTAGTTGTCGCTATTAATGATGAATCTCAAGTGCGTGTGGTCAATCTCAAGGACTTGAGTTGGTTGTCCATCAGTTACAAACTTATGTTGTTCTTAATAAAGCATGTTGTTTTATGGGCGGATTGGAAACTCGAGTACTCTTCGGCCTATTATATGGTTCACCTAATGTGCATTTAGTGCCAAGTATCCATGATAGGCTACGCCAAAACTTAGATTGCGCGCATGACTACATAATGTACCTACCTAGCTACATACATATGTAGTTATACCTAGATCGCTACAAACATCGACGGCGTTAGTACTAGACGGTGTACCTATTGTAGGGAACCCAACATGGCGATAACATGTTGCTGCTTACATTTAACTTGGACCCTGGGCACATGTAGTACTAGTACATAATCTTTAATTGTGTTGCAGGTAGGTAAGTACTTTAAGCAAGATTTTCAGAGTATTAGGCTTTACAGGTAACTTGATAGCAATCGATGACAAAGGGTTTCCGCGTCATAGTCTCTTCATCACTGGCTCCAGGAATTACGTCTTATAAGCTGCAGGTACCTCCGGGTGTTGTATCACCTCCATATCTACCTACATGTAGTAGTGTAGATAGGTGCTTGATAAGGTACTATTAATTAGTACATTATAGTCTAACTAATTTTTTCCCGAGTTTAAGTACCTACAGTATCACGTAGCAGTCCTTACAACATTGAACGTGATGAGGGGGAACAGGCATACCTATAGTAAGTAAGTACCTAGATTCAGTTTCTTCCTACAGAGACTAACTTGTACGATATATTGCCCTTGTCCAACCCCATCTTTGGCAAAATTTCATTGTGACGCCGTAATCTGTATCAATCAGGCATGTTTGGCTTGACTTGCCCAAGTTCTCTACAGCAAGTCTTGTGCCTACCTCGATCCTCTGTGCAGTGTCCTGGTAGTTACTGGTACTGGTGCAGCAAAGGATACCTAACAACAGTGGAGGGACTGACGAACTATCTCTAGCCTGTAGCTAAGCCTATCTCGCTCTAGCCCCTTCAAATCTTGCAGTTAGGTAATCCCTTCAGGTACCTCTTCTGTCCCCAACGATACCTCCAGCCCGTGCCCGGCCCGCTGTCCCCCCATGTACACCAGGTACCGTGGCAGTGATATGGTCTTTTTTTTTTGTTCAAGTCATTTGGCATTTGCCCACACCTTTTGCCCTGCACCCTTCGCAACCCCGCCTTCGCCCTCACCAGTCCGCCGCCATATCGCCGTCCACGACTCACGAGTGACCACCCTGCCTACCGTGCTGCCTTTGACGGTCCTGTCCTGTCCTGTCTTGTCCTGCCTGACTTAACCACCCTATCCTGTCTGCTGCCTTCTTTTTCCCTCCCCCCTACAGGAACAACAAAAAAAAACAATTGCCATTATTTTTGTTGGGTTCTACTCCTTTCCAGCACTGACGATCCCGGTTCTGGTCCTAGTCCTGCTACCTAGTCCCGTGCAGTAGTCACTCGACCGTCTGACCCTGTTCTCTGGCGTGATCCGGACGGACTCTGCCTTTCTCGCACCAACCTCAACCTTTGCTCTTGGTTTATCTTTGCGCAATTCCCCAGCGCCCGCTCCACGCGTCACGCACAAAGTACCTGCCTGGGTATTTCCACCACATCCCGCTGTGCCACAACTTGTCCCCGGGACATATCCTAACCGCCGACAACCCAATAACGACCAGTCTGCCCCTCCTTCAGCCTGTCGACGCCCCATCTCGACTCACCACCACCTTGACCACCATCCCCGACCCCACCGTCTTCTGTCGCCATGGGCCAAACCCTCTCAGAGCCCGTTGTCGAGAAGGTAGATTACTAGCGTTCTGCACTCTCCTACGTCAATTGCGACGCTTCCGCGTCCTGCCACCGATCCTATTCTCTGAGCGCGTGCCTGATGACCTCATCATACTCCTTCTATTTAGCCCTACGTTGCCGCCTCCGTTGTGCCGAGTTGCTGTCCTCTACTTGACCGTCACTAACCTGCTTCTCATGAAACTAGACTTCGGACAAGAGTGAGGATGACCGGCTACTGTACGGCGTCTCGGCCATGCAGGGATGGCGTATCAGCATGGAGGATGCCCATTGCACCGTTCTTGATCTCCTGACTCCTAAAGGCGATGACAATAAGACACACCCCTCGCGATTATCATTCTTTGGCGTCTTTGATGGTCATGGTGGAGACAAGGTCGCTCAGTTCGCTGGCAAGCACATACCCGATATCCTTGTCAAGCAGGATACTTTTAAGAAGGGCAACTACGAGCAAGCACTCAAAGACTGCTTTCTCGCCACTGATCGCGCGATATTGAGTGGTATGTAATCTGACAAGAACAATGATATACTGGCCTTGCTAACCTCTGTCCAGATCCCCAGTACGAGGAAGAAGTGTCTGGATGCACTGCCTGCTGTGGATTAATCAGTGCTGACAAGATCTTCATTGTTCGTGATACCGCCAATGATTGAAAACTCTGTTCATCCGCGCAATAACTGATCAGGTTTTCTTAGGCGAATGCCGGAGATTCAAGAAGTGTCTTGGGAGTTAAGGGCCGGGCCAAGCCACTCTCCTTTGACCATAAGCCACAGAACGAAGGTTGGTTCCGTTCATCTAGGCTGTGCGATAGTGTGCTTACCTGAATGATTTCACACCTGTAGGCGAAAAGGCTCGAATCACTGCTGCTGGCGGTTTTGTTGACTTCGGTCGAGTCAACGGCAACCTTGCTCTCTCTCGTGCCATTGGAGACTTCGAATTCAAAAAGAGTGCCGAGCTTGCACCGGAACAACAAATAGTGACTGCCTATCCTGATGTAGTTATGCATGAGCTTAGTGACGATGACGAGTTCTTGGTTATTGCATGCGATGGTGCGTTGTTCACTTATCCCGATACAATCTCGTTTTGCACTAGGCTAACACGTGCTAGGCATTTGGGATTGCCAGTCATCACAAGCCGTCGTCGAGTTTGTGCGTAGAGGCATCGCGGCAAAACAAGACCTGGATAAGATTTGTGAGAATATGATGGACAACTGCTTAGCCTCTAACTCAGAAACCGGCGGAGTGGGATGCGACAATATGACCATGGTCATTATAGGGTTCCTAAGAGGCAAGACGAAGGACGAGTGGTATGAAGAGGTTGCCAGCCGAGTAGCCAAAGGCGACGGCCCCTGCGCCCCTCCCGAATACGGTATGCCATCTTAGAGCCCGGGTCTCCTGGAACCAACTGACTTGCGGTGCCTCAGCGGAATTCCGGGGACCTGGTGTTCACCACAACTACGATGACAACGACGACGGCTATGATGTCGACATGGAAAACAAGTCTAGAAATTTCGGCATTGGTGGGTACAAGGGCCGCATTATATTCCTTGGAGATGGTACTGAAGTTCTTACCGACTCTGACGACGCCGAAATGTTCGACAACTCGGAAGAGGATAAGGATCTGGCAAGTCAGGTCTCTAAGAAGACTGCGGATGATAACGAGCCCCCGCCTAGAGCCCCCTCGCCTCCTCCTCGTGGAACAAAGAAACAGCAAGAGCCACCCAAGGCAGCAACCGACGAATCGACAAAAAAGGAGACCGATGCTGACAAGGCTCCCAAGGAGGGCGCTGGGGAAGATACGAAGCCGGTGTCCTCGTCTGTGTCATAAGACTGATTTGGCCGTTGGGACGAGTTCCCCAAGACGGGACAAAACTAGATTTGTTAAAGCATCTCGTCAGCGCTTTGGGAGAGTAAACAAAACAAGCGCGGTCCTGAATGTTTAGACGTGACAGTGCCGGTATCGATGAAGGCGTGTTTCTTGCTTGGGCCATACGGAAATGTTGGTACAAGGGTACGGGTGCCGAGAATGCCCAGGCGAAGGCGAGGATCTCCTTGGGGGACGATGATAAGCAGAACCTTGAGCATACGATATCGGGCTGGGCAAGCGCATTTTCGAGGGAGGATACCCTGTTGTATGATAGGGACCTTTCTTCAGAGAGTGGCCTAGATAGCTCGAGTTCAGGTCGCAAAGTGCTGATTTTGGTCTTCGCTGTCTCAGTCTCGAAGAAAGATGGCTTGAGCTTTTGTTACAGTTTTTCTTGTTAGTCAGTTGTGTTTAGCCGCATGAGTAGTGGGAAGTGGGAACAAATGCATACCAGTAACCTCTACCATATGGTTGGCCCGTATAACCATATCTTGTGAAGATAGCCTCGTGATGCAGGTAACAAGCGTCCCAGCTTCCCATTTCCCATAGCCTGCCGCGAAAGCACCAGGCCATATGAGCCATAGACAGAGTACGATCACGGGCCAATGGCGTAGGGTAACCCAGCTGGCGACAGCCGACCGCCCCTGTTCCTGTGCCCGTGTCCTGCCCGTGTCCTGCCCGTGCCTACTAAAATGTAACCGACCGACCGACCCACTTAACTATACGTAGGTAGTCTAGTCGAAATATCCCGAAGATAGGAGCTCTTATCGCAAAGTTGCAAGTCCAAAGCTCTCCGCGCACCTCGCAGCGCCCTCGCATGATCAACACCGCATCGCAATCGAGTGGCATGACGAACCCATAGCCCATGTCCCCGGGAGTCAGATCGCTATGGAGAGCTCGGTCTTGCATGGGTCTTGTCCAGGGGCTCTCCTTAGTTCCCAGGGAGCCTCGGAACCTGCTCGTCGCCAGTAAAATACAAGCCCGATGCTGGCTCTCCTCCTCCGCCGAGTCCCCTGCCCCGGAGTCGCCCTCCCCGGCAGGAGAGCCCCGACGTTCGATCTTCCGGAAACGCGCCACTTCCACCCCCCCCTTCTCTCTCTCAGCGCTTCAACGGCGGTCCCTGAGACGTCTAATGAGGTGGCGAGCGCCCGGACCACACGCCACCGTTGTGTCGAAGCGACCGATCCGGTATCCAGACCGACATGCATTCAAGAAAAGCCTGCGTAAGCATACGGCTAGCGTCAGAAAACAAGTTCTCCACGGTTATGTCCGCCACACTCTCGAGAAACCTGCCGCCCACTGGCGCGCGACGTTGGACTTTATGATTCGGCACACCCCCAAGTTCGGCGAGATATTGGATTTCAAAGTGGGAATTGGGAGAGGAACCGCGGCGCACGCGCGTGCAACCCTTTCCGAGTTGGACACAAATCTCTGGCAGATACAGCAAAGACACCACTGCAAGATCCACATCGTACAGTCAGGATTGCAGGAAGATGAACCTCTTATTCTCAGCCTATCAGGCACAAGTGTCTCCGTTCGGGAATCGCTGTTGGAGATCGTTAGAGCTGTTGGCAAAGTTTCAGCCGTCAGAGTTCGCGACCAGGCTTTTCAAATTTCGTTACCCGAGATTTGGAAGGGCAGTAGCGAAGGCCAGCTTCCAATCCAGCTACTACTTGGTAACGGAGAATCCGCTTCTAAAGGCAATATAGTCACCGTCTATGGCCACAATGCCGACTTTGTCAAGGCGGCTCAACGTCCAAAGCACAAATTGTACAAATTAACCACGCGAGCCGATGATATCCCCCGGCCAACTGTTTGGACTAAATCCTCGTTTGAGCAATATGTTGCCAAATTGGTGTTCGCACAGGTGCCTACCCACCTACACCACTCCCTCTATCCAGTCGGCTTGGACCACCAGTCGACTGTTGTCCACCTCCTTACTGGGCTTTTCGCCTCGGAAGATTTGCGAGCCACCGTGTCAGTCGCCGCTCTGAAGTTGGCTCTCCGGTTTATACATTTACGGGGACCAGTATTCCGACCTGCGTCTCGATCTATATTTTACCAGGCGGTGCTGCAGCATCTGCCTCTAGACGCCGAAGTCTTCCAAATCTTCCTAACCAGTGCATCGAGGGCCAGCGATCTCGACGGTTTCAGCAGCGTTTTGAGAGCCATGCATAGGAACGGCCATTACATGCGAGCCGAGACCTGGACCGCATTTCTGACCATGATCCAGGATCCTGAAACCAAGGACTATATCATGAAAAAGATGAGATCCCGCGGTCTGCATCATCTACGACCCATTGCGGAAGAGCTAGGTCGGCAAAATGTGATGCTAGATCTCGAACGTCATGCAGGCACGGAGATGAGCATCCAGGATCTCCTGCACGCACAGGATACGCAGTATGGACCGTCATGGTTAGATACTACGACACTCAATAGGATGATAGACGTCGTTGGCACTCATGGGAATCTCGGAGCCTGCCACGAACTATTAGACTTGGTCGATCGCGATGGACGGGCACGGCCCGACCAATACACACTCAATACCATGATAACGCATACCAGGTCTATTTCGCAGAAGATTGCGCTTCTATCACGATGGCCGGTATTGGAACCAGATGAAGTCACTTACCAGCAACTATTTCAAGTGGCCTGGAAGCAACGACTTCCCAACATGCTCCGAGTGATCTGGCGATACGGCGTCTTTGCTGGCCTGACTAATTCACGGATGCGTCGCATTCTTACCAAGCTGCTGCGCCTCGAGTTTTCGACGAGTAAGAGCCAGGCGTTTCTGAAGGCATGGGAAGATGTCATCATAGGTCGAAGTGAACTCGCCGCCAGTAGACTCCTACACCCCAAAGGCTCTCGTGGTTGTTGTGCGAGGTGGTTGATGGAGAAATACAGAAAAGATGCAGGCAATCTGCGGCCCCTTGCTCCGCTTGAAGCCATGCTTCAGGAAGCCTACGATACGGATATGAAGATCCATAAGCTTATCAGAGAGGGAGCTGAAGTGTCCTCCTCCATGATGGAAAGTTGCACAGTAAACATACCTCTGGGTACCAAGCTTCCAAGCTTCCAACGCATCCACACTTGTTAACATGAAGATGGCCCGCCTTTCTTGGGATCAGAAGCAGTATCGGAAAAGAACCAGAGGGTGCTTCGTGGACTTGTAAGGTGTGCAAGAGACGGCATTAGATATTTGTATATATACAGGGCCATAGCATACGCGGTCGGAGTTGTATCAGCCTCTTGGCGACGTCACTGTAAATTAGTATAAAATATAACATAGCCGTGACCTGAACCTCCAAAATAGGCGTCTTTAATGCTCTCAGGCCCTTGATTTCAAACACTTCTTAATTACCTACGGAGTGTTCATTCCCAACTCAATTATCTCAGTAAGGTAGGTGCAAATCAACTACCCAAGGTAAGGCCCCTCCAAACTTCAAATGGCACCGTATTTTTGGCCATGTTAGCATTCCCCCGGTGCCGTTACGAAGTACCTTATGGATACGGAGGCAGGTGGGCATTACCTACCGGGCTGCCTTCCGCAATGGGCAGGCGTTGTGCGAAAGCCATGAATAGCCGTCTCGGATTGGGTGGAGCCAGCAGCATTTTCTGCCATGTGAGCAGCGACAAGCCGCCTATCTCAGTGTTGCCTCGAGATCAGTGTCCAATGAGCTAGCCACAACGTTGTCGTCATTACTGTACGATAAAGCACCTGCCGTAGCTACCCTACAACGCCGCAGCCTATTAACTAATCGCTAATCTATTGCCCCTCACTCGGTACCTCCTCCCGTCGCCCAAGGCACATCCCTAACGGCCGCATATAATACATAAGTAATAGTAATACCCAAATGCCCCGCACCCTGCTCACACGACTCCCTCGCCAACAACATCTTGCGGCATCACCATCATTGCACCTCACGGCCTGCTCCCGTCGATCCTTCAGCCCCTTTGCCCAGTCCGCCCACACGTCCCCCTCCCGCACATACTCGACATCAACGGCCAGGCCTCCCAGCCGCTGCACAGTCTCTGCCCGAAGAAGGACGTACCTAACCCCCGCCATCCAAGCCCACCAAGCACGCAATATGGCGCCTCAGCTCGACGGCTACTTTGCCGAGGTCGACAAGTTGTCGGGCCACTTCATCGACCGTCTTGCCAAGGCTGTTGCCATCCCCTCCGTCTCCTCCGATGCCAGCCGTCGCCCGGATGTCGTCCGCATGGGCGAGTTTCTGGCTGCCGAGCTGAAGAACCTCGGCGCCAGCGTCGAGATGCGCCCGCTTGGCAAGCAACCCGATAAGCCCGAGCTCGACCTCCCGCCCGTCGTGCTCGCCCGCTACGGCAGCGATAAGAACAAGCGGACGATTCTGGTATATGGCCACTACGACGTCCAGCCCGCCGAGATGAGCGATGGCTGGTCCACCGAGCCCTTCACATTGACTGTCGGCGAGGACGGCCGCATGTTTGGCCGTGGTAGCACCGACGACAAGGGCCCCGTCCTTGGCTGGCTGAACGCCATCGAGGCCCACCAGAAGGCCGGCATTGACTTCCCCGTCAACCTGCTGATGTGTTTTGAAGGTATGGAGGAGTACGGCTCCGAGGGGCTCGATGAGCTGATCGAGAAGGAGGGTAAGGGGTACTTTGCCGACGCCGATGCTGTTTGCATCAGCGATAACTACTGGCTGGGCACTGAGAAGCCTTGTCTGACATACGGTCTCCGTGGCTGCAACTACTACAGCGTCGAGATTGCTGGTCCCGGTGCCGACTTGCACAGCGGTGTCTTCGGCGGTACCGCGCAGGAGCCCATGACGGACTTGGTGCGTGTACTGGGCAGCCTTGTCGACACACATGGCAAGATCCAGATCCCCGGCATCTACGAGCAAGTAGCACCGGTGACATCGGACGAGGAGGGACTGTACGACGGAATTGCCTTCACCATGGAGACGCTTCATGAATCACTCGGTTCCAAGACCACCGTCTTCGAGGATAAGAAGTCAACCCTGATGGCACGTTGGCGGTATCCGTCACTTAGTGTTCACGGTGTCGAGGGTGCCTTCTCGGCCCCCGGTGCCAAGACCGTCATCCCCGCCAAGGTCATCGGCAAGTTCTCCGTCCGCACCGTCCCCGACATGGATATCGACAAGACCAACGAGGCCGTCTACAGCTATGTCAAGGAGGTTTTCGCCAAGTTCAACTCTAAGAACTCGCTCAAGGTCTACGCCCAGCACACCGGCAAGTGGTGGGTCGCCAGCCCGAACCACTGGAACTTCCGCGCCGCCGGCAAGGCGACTGAACGCGTATGGGGCGTCAAGCCCGACTTTACCCGTGAGGGTGGAAGGTAAGTTCCAACTACGTTCTTGCTCGAAGAGGATAGCAGTTACTGACTATACTTAGTATCCCCGTCACCCTGACTTTCGAGCAGGCCACAGGCAAGAACGTCCTATTACTGCCGATGGGTAGCTCAACGGACGGCGCGCACTCGATCAACGAGAAGTTAGACAAGCGCAATTACATTGAAGGTATCAAGCTGTTAGGTGCTTATCTGCACTATGTTGCAGAAGAACCCCAGAATTAAGGTGCGGGTAGAATGGTGTGCACAGGGAGTTCGCCATATTTATACCAAGGCCTTCCATATAGAGCCAACAACCTATATTAGTCTCAGTAGACAACCTGAAGGCGGCCTATCGAGTGATGCGGGAATGATATCATATGATCTGATAGCAACGATACCTACGTGGCCCAGGTACCTAGGGTTAGCACGGCCGGATTTAGGGCCCAAATATACCCAACCCATATCATGCTTAGTAGTCCTGAAGTTGCTTATCATCTGACACAATGTTTGCATTACAAGGCATGCCTCCCCTTGCAATATTTTAAGATATAGCAATTGAGACTTGATATAAATGAAGCATGCGAATGAAGCCCCGGCTTCCTTGTTTTCTTTTATATTTCTTGTAAAAGGAAGGGAGGTAAACGAACTCGTGGGCGGGTTAGTGTTGATATTTAGGAGTTTGTCACCGCCACCTATCGTTCGTTCGCCGACCAATTACAACAGCCAGTTGCCTCTTTAGATTGATTTATGATATATAATGCCATCGTGAGGATTCGGGTGAGGTTACATGTAATCTTAGAAAGCTAGCCGTGCAGTTTGTATGTTCCTTCGACTTTATCCGGGCCTTGGACCAGTAGATGGCTGACGCATGAGTCTTGAGCGGGAGAGGGAGGGGTTTCGTCTTATAGTAATTAAGTAAGTAAGTAAGTAAGTAAGTAGTCAGATAGATAGATGTTCGCGAAGTGACTTGAAATCCCCCATTGAGCTCAAAATCTCATATCGCATGTAGTTCGGGTTCATGGACTTGCGCGGTAATAGACGTTCAACGGTACACAGTACCTAGTGTTGTAAGTATGTATGCTTAGGTAGGTAGGTAGCGTTGGATGGCACGGCAGAGTTTATATTTTAGCTACCTATGTACATAGGTAGGTAAGTAGGTAGGTTACCTACTCCATGGGAACAGCGCCGATCGTCCGGTACGTCGACAAAACAGCCAATGAGAGCACACGCTTCGACGACAGCTACTCGTATTGGGAAACTACGAGGTTCTTGGCGATTCCACTAATTTTACCTACATATATATAGGTAAGTATATACTCTTTCTTTCGGGTTCCCTACGATCAAGTTGTCGTTTTTATGTTGATGCACATTTACACTGACGTACAGTAGTGGATTCATGTAATGAGTATCTAGTGAGGTGGCGATAAGCTTGAGATAGGGAAAACGGGGAGGAAGGGGGGGGGCGAAAATGGATGCGGGAAGGCCGGACAGGTTCTAGATTTCGACGAGAATAGTGGGCTGTAACTAGGTCCTATCCATCCGGACCTGGCGCTCCCAACCTCTGCCCGACGACGATGAAAAGATCTCAATATCTTCGATATCCGTATATCTGGTTTTAAAACCTCGGTGAGAACTCCCCCGTTCTGTGGCCTTGAAATCTGAGACAAAAGGGTAACAAAAAAAGGTGAAAAAAGAAACAATCCGCTAGTTAAGTTCCCGGTGCTTATGACGGCACTATTATAACACCATCACACTGAGAAATACCAAACGCCAACGACGAAGAGGCCTTTCACACGAACTGTCTACCCATATCATTTCCACACCTCATCTCACTTCCCACATATAATCCATGTCGAGCACGATAGAAATAAAAGAGCCGCTCGTCACGGCAAAGGTGGTTGCGGTGCCATCGTCGTCATCCAACTCATCATCAGCATCAGCATCAGCAGACTCATCAGACGCAGAAGGGGGGGAGGAGTTCTCCCCGCTAGCGCTCGCCGAGGACTTCACGCCACTGCCCGCGTACAAGGCGGCCGGGACGACCGAGACAGACTTCGACGGCCTCTTGCCCGCCGGGGGGCAGCTGCGTCTCCGCGAGGATCTGAAGAATGGGTGCGGTGGTCAGCTCTGGCCTGCGGGCATGACGCTCGCGAGATATATGTTGAGGTATCATGCGAAGGGTCTGGCTGGTAAGAGGATGTGAGTTTTCCCTTTTGCTTTCTTTTTTTTTTTTAATACCTTAGTTTCTTTCTGCCGGGTCTGATGATTACCTTTGCGCTTTTCGGGAGTCATTTGTGAAGATTGTGAGTGAGAGGTAGTCAGCCTAGTTTGGAGTATCCTGCATGCACACAAGAAATCCGTGGTCATATAACAGGGATATCATACTTCATACCTATGTAGACTTTCCATCAACCGCAAAATATGCTGACGCATAATCCTCATACTATAGACTAGAACTCGGCGCAGGCGGTGGACTCGTGGGCCTCGCTGTTGCCCGCGGCTGTGATCTGGGAGAGAACCACCCTCCGCTGTACATCACGGACCAGATGGAGATGTTCTCGCTCATGCGGCATAACATCGCGCTCAACGAGCTGGAGGGGAAGGTCGAGGCCATGTTGTTAAATTGGTGAGTGCACATCTACCCCTCACCGTTTTCGTTCGTTGTCACTTCCCCGTTGACGCCAATACCTGTCTGTCTCACTGCAACGACCTTTGTCTCCGTATCTCGAGCTCCCCTCTTCATGCACGATATATTCTACGTGTCATATGAACAGCCCCCCCTTACACACACCACATATACACACAATGTTTCATACGATGGGGGGGGAACTAACTCACCAATCCTCATTCTGCCCTCTTTCTCCCCACCACGCACTATCTAACAAAGCACGCGCGCAGGGGCGAGCCGCTTCCGGCGGAAGTCGTCGCGAACCCACCCGACGTGGTGCTAGCGGCCGACTGCGTGTACTTCGAGCCGGCGTTCCCGCTGCTCCAGAGGACGCTATCCGACCTCCTCGCGCTGCGGCCCGAGGCCGTCGTCTACTTCTGCTTCAAGAAGCGCCGTCGGGCGGACATGCAGTTCCTCAAGCGGGCGCGCAGACGCTTCAGCGTCGCCGAGGTCGACGACGACGACGAGCGCCCCGTCTGGAGCCGCCAGGGTCTGTTCATGTTCGCCATCACGTCGTCGTCGAAGGCGAAGGCGAATGGGAAGACGGATAGATAGATGCAAGGGTGAGGGGGTGAGTGAGTGAGTGAAGAGGGGTTCATGAGATGGGATAGATGACGTCAAGCTACTATACACTACATCACTAGTGTGCTGTGTGACTGTAGTAGTTTGGTTTATTGTCCGGGCGGGCGTAGAGAAAGAAATGCCAGTCGGCGTGGATGGACTGGCTATCCCGAAAAATGATCTGTCTCGTTTCATTGCGCGAAGTGAGAGTCAAAGTCTCCGGGCCCAAGGCCTAGGCATTGGTAGCCGGTTGCGAAGAGGGCTTGGTCACGGAGTACGGAGTCTATGTTTAATATCTAGAGCATCGCTGGCGTGGCTTGGAGTTGGGGCGTGTGTGTGTGTGATGCAAGCTGTATGTACAGTAGAGTACATGCAGATAGATGGCTACTAGAAGGCCGGTCGGTCGGTCGGTCGGTCGGTCGGTGTTGGATTAGCGAGACGGGGGGTTAGTTGGCTGGATGGGTTATCGTGGCGTACCGTAGGACTTAGACATGCGTCGTTGCACACCGGTTGATAGAAGAACAAAAGAAACCAAAGATTTGGGACATCGTCCTTCCGCGGATGGGGCTTCCTACACTATTATCGAGTTGATCGATCTACTACCCGCACATGTACATAGATGCATTGGATTGGACGTGGTAGATATCGTCTCACTATCCGATATCCATCGCGAGCGCGAACGCAATATATGAGTCTTTGCCGTGGCGCGCGGATGGGAGGCGAAGGGTTCATGTCACCGTTTATGCAACGCAACGCACACTGAGGATTGCCGGGATGAGTACCCGTATCTGGGTAGGTAGCATCGATCGCGACGCGCTGCCATGCCCACGTTCCCCCTCCTCGATTTCGCAGGCGGAGACCCGTCGGATAGCGACAGCGCGGAGAATGTTAGATGATGCCCATCGTTTCTCATCTCGGTTCGATCATCCCGGCCGTTTTTAAGCTTATATAAATAAATACACTAGTGTAAGATCCCTTTCACACGTGCGCGGTCTACGAACTGCAAGTGTTGTTGCTAATATCCCGGCTCTACGGCCTCAACACGGCGTCATTAAGGGGAAAAGATAAACAAGATTACCTGAAGATTACCTGCCGTGTGTACTATAACAGTAGTTTACGGTAGGCGGAGCGTAGTGTAGGTTGAACACATACCTATAAGAGTGAACCCTTCCTATATTCCACATAGAGCTCGGGCTTTGTTTGCTACACCTGATGCAGGTACGGCAATTCGTTACGTTAGAAAAACCTGAATGGAATGCAACAGCTTCCGAGTCCTTAGGCAGTAAAACATATGACCTGTACAGCAACAGGGCCCGATCAGCCTCGACTGCGTACTCCGGATCGGTTTGCGCACTTCTCGAGTGAACTTTGGACATATTTGTGTTGTGCACACAGCATAAAAGTACTGCAAGGTACACACCGTGACAGCACCACAGCCTTAGTCCGCGAGCGACGTGGCCGGCTGTCGAGTCTTCGTGGCCCCCGACCCGGTTTTAAGTTGACAGAAAAAGATCATCGGACGGTCTCACGACAGGCTGAGAATTGCACAATAATCTGATTGGTAGCAAGTAGGCCTACAGGCCTGCCAAGTCATCGTTTTCGCCAGTATTTTCTTTCTTTGCGAAGCCCTAAAAAAGCCAATCGACTCAGCTCTGCTCTTGTGGCATCTCCCAGGCCAGATGGACATCAGCGAAACGGCTGAAGGGCGGGAAATAAGAGAAAGTTATTTCCCTCCCCCTAAGTGGTGCGTGTGTGCGTGGTCAGCTCTCCGGGGGCGGTGCTGCGCTGTTCAATTCAACCAGAAAAAAAGGCCTTATTTCTTACCCTGACCCCAACCCCTGCATATGCCGGGACTGGACCAGGATCGCCAGGTACGGGAAT
The DNA here is from genome assembly GCA_022495125.1 of Xylaria acuta. Classification (NCBI taxonomy): domain Eukaryota; kingdom Fungi; phylum Ascomycota; class Sordariomycetes; order Xylariales; family Xylariaceae; genus Xylaria; species Xylaria acuta. Next base: position 224,137 of record MU383146.1, on the reverse strand, counting down.
GCGTGCTACGCTTCCTGGGCCCAACAAGATCCCTGTCAGGGGTCAAGAGATGGAGTGTAATTGGCCACAATGTGCTGACAGGCGGATCGGTGCCTTGCATTAGCTGCGGGCTCAACCAAGAAAAATTAATGGCGAGAGAGGAGGGAAGAGGCAGCCCGTTAAGTGACTCTCTGGTAAAGCTAGGTTTTCATTTGTGTACGCCGCTCGTTTTTAACCAACGGTCCGGCGGGGTGGATGGTGAATGAACTCCACGTTAGTGTAGATGGCTACCACTTATCGTCGTGTTCGAAATGGGGGCAAGTAGTACAGTGGAATGCGAACCATTGATTGTGCCATCTGCACACCACACCAAGCTTGGGTATCATCCTGTTGGCGCCACCGTTGACACCAAAAAGAGGAGAAGAGAGTGAGCGAAGAAGAAAGGACAGGCAGGAAAAAGAGAGGGGAAGCCGACAACTGTACCCGATGTACAGGATACAGATGGATGTCGTACGCAGGAGGACTCAACACTTACAGTAGGTGCCTACAGTGCCTACATACACAGCGGCCCCAGGTAGTTGGCAGACTGGATTGTTTCAGCCCCAGTCCACACACCATTCGCCGGCGAGCACACCAAGAACGAAGAACGTGCCCGTTTCTTGTTTCCGTCCTCTCATTTGCTTTCCCGTGTTCCGGGCGCCATCCTTGTCCCTGCCCTGGCTCTTTCCGTGTGCCATTGTGGCTTTGATCTGATCCCACCCCGGTACCTGTGTAAGGCACTGTGGTGCAGTGTTCTTAGGTGTGCTGCACAGTGGCAGTGCAGGTATACAGTACAGCCGCAGCCCCAGCTTCAGTCCTAGGGCAATCAGCCGTTTTCCCCCGGCTGACAGGGCTTCCATGTAAGGCACTGATCATAAAGAGGACTGTAGTATTCCTCCAGGTCTTCTCTTCCTTCCCCTGCCCTTCTTCCACCTCACCTTTTCGGCTATCCATACTCGTAACATTCTTTCGACCTGAGCAGTGCTCACCCATATACATTCATTTTCCCGGACCACACGCTGCTCACCACCTTCCTTCGTGACCCGAAATAAGAGACTTGGAACCCATACCCCAGTACAAGACCAGACTGGGACCGACACTTCTCTCCTTGCCAGACAAAGACAGCAACTGCACAGTCCTTTCTGATCCTATTTTAAAGACGATACCCTCTGGCTGGACCTCTCGCACTCTGCTGAACACTTAGAACAAACAACCAACCAAGAAAACCATTATACATAACCCCCACGACCGCCAGTCATCATGAAGTCCATATCTTCTGCTGCCGTCGCCGCCCTCCTGGCTGGCATGTCGGCTGCTCAGCCTCACGGTCACCATGGTCATCACCACCAGCACGCCAAGCGTGACCTCGTCACCGAATGGGAGACCGTCTGGGAAACCGTGACCGTTCTCGTTGACGAGAGCACCACGCAGACCATCCTCCCAACCCACGCCAGCTCTGGCGCACCAGGCGAGTTCTTCCAGCCGCCACCCACCAGCACACCCAAGCCTGAGCCTCAGCCCGAGCCCACCGTTGTAAAGCCCACCTCTGTGCAGGCGCCTCCGACAACAACATCTGCTGCGGAGACAACCACTTCAACGCCACCGCCGCCACCCCCTCCCGCTCCCACCACCACTTCTACACCCAAGCCTGCGCCTGCTCCAGAGACCACCGTTCAGGACCCGCCTGCTCCGGTTTCTACAGAGTCCTCTGACGCTCCTGCTTCTGGCTCATCGTATGCCGGGGCGGACGGGTTCGGCACCTCCAGTATGGACAGCGCGAAATACTCGGGTGACATCACGTACTACACCCTTGGTCTGGGCGCGTGCGGATATGACGATTCCGGCGTCGACCAGACGAAGCACATTGTCGCCCTCTCGCACGCCGACTGGTACAACCGCGGTTCTGGAACCAGTCTCGGTCTCAACATGCCCAACCACCCCTGGTGCGACCAGACAATCACCATCACGGCTGGCGGCAAGTCCACTACGGCCCTGGTCCATGATATCTGCCCCGGCTGCGAATCTGGTTCCATCGATGTCTCCGAGTCCGTCTTCGACGCCCTGTTCGGAGGTCTTGGAGCAGGTCGCGAGACGGCCTCTTGGACATTCAACTAAGCCAAAGCCGCCAATCAACGGGGGCTCAGACAAGCCTCGCCAAGGGCGGAGCGCATTCTTTGATCGATTCTAAATGCGTCCCGGCTCATGATGATGAATCTGCTTTTTTTCGTGTCAATACTTGGGGTGTATGAAAGCAAGCCGATGCCAGCAAAATACCATATTTTACAAGACGTTGTATTCCTTCGGGTCGGCAAACATGCGTGAGCACAAATCAAAGGGCGTTGGGTTTTACGGATGGGATGGATTCTGGTAGAAAAAGGGAAGGACAAACAGCGCAGACCCAAGGCAACTTTGGCGTATCTTAAAACCCAACTTGCGCGGGGTCGAACCCTCCAGTTAAGGGAGGTCGCGTTAAAGTTCGTCTCCTAAGGTATGCAATGTCAAGTCAAACTCTATATTTGCGCGCCTTGCGTCGCCCTGAGCCTTTTTTCTCCCTGGACTGGACAACCCCACAAGCTTGTCTTAAAAGTTGCTGGGATTTATGTCTTGCCAGATAAATAGATTTATATACTTCTTGTACATATTCATCCAAATGAAGTTGACATTTATCATTCCACCTGTACATGCGTGGTTTACCTGGCTCTATACGTAGCTGTTGATATGGTAGAGTTATGGAATAAAAAAATCACATACATAAACCAAGATATCAAATTTTGAATGAATGTCGGACTTATATTATCTCGCTTTTCTAACCTCTTTTTCTCATTGTTATGAGATGTAAGTTTACAGTGGTACATGCTCCCGAGACACATTATCTATTACTAACACCCACATGTAAGTCTCGTTCATTCACCAAGGAAGCATCTGAGAGTTCTGTACTCCCGTCATGAAGCAATCAAGAAAACGAGCAGTAAGTGACCCTCAGACTCGAAGTCCCTGCACTGTCCGTAGGTAAGTGCCTTTTCACCTTACTTACTTACAACCTCCCATCCATTTACCTATTATGCATCGAAATAGGGTACTGGTTGGGTCAATTGATTTTCTCGGTTGCATAATATATGTACTAAGGAAGTAGATATAATTACAGAGGATATATTTACAGTGTCCTAAAAGCGTAAGTGCGAGACATCGGTGCGTTCGTGTCTATATGTAGGTACCCATCACATCGTGGTGCGAATGCCATGTCCATTCTGTTAAGACTATCTAGCCAAAGAGAACGAAAACACTCCCTCTGCTTACAATTGTCTATCTGGCTACACATACTTATGTCCTGGATAAACGGTGACTACTGGGGCCGGGAACTCTCGCCAGGCAATATCATGTCAAGCTACTAGTAGCTAGGTAGGCTATAAAAGGTCCGATCCGAGGAACTTCGCGTAAACGCTTCCTAAAATACCATCATAACCCCCAATCACTATCGACAGCACTACCACAGAGTACCATCAATCTACCTGGGTATTTAACAGTAAACAGGCCAGCGACCTAAAAATCCAACTCTAGTCCAAAATGTTAGCAAGTCTTGTCTTGTAGCAATGTCTCAGCAAACCAAAAAGAAGAGGCCCACAAGATTTATACAGATATATGATATAGACCTAAGGTATATATCACCGCCCCATATTAAGCAATCCTTCAATATACTTATGCGTATCAACACCGATTCCCTGCGCAAGCCGACTGGCACCCTCAGCCCAGCTCCCACCACCATTCTCCGCGTATGAGCCGCTCGCGATCCCTCTAAGACCAGTGTGCTCGCCCGCGCGACGGATGAGGAAGATCTCCTTGTCCACAGACGGGTGCGCGCGGGGGACGTCGGCCACATTAGACCCGGTCTGTCGAAACGTAGGCACGACGCGTTCCCAGGGATGGTGGTCCTCGGAGGTATTTTCCGCTTCCGGTTCTGCTTCCGGCTGAACGGTATCGCGCTCTAATATCCGCGTCCAGACAACCCACCACCCCCGGCTCGTCTTGCACGTCCGTTCGAGCTCCGAGTAATCGTTCAGCGTGGCCGCGTACGTATTGAGGATTTGATTGTGCGTGTTGACGGCCTCGGCGCGGGACCAGACGGGCGCCGCGTCCTCACGCAACACCTCGGCGGGTGTGGGTATGCTGGGTATGGTAGAATGGACGGTCATCGCCTTCGGGTCCCAGACAAGATCAAATATGTGGGACGCTTTCTCCCCCACGTCTGGTTTGATGGGTCGGTAGGCGGTGGACATTGCCAATGGCTTCCGCAGCGGCGCGAGCTGGTGGTGTAGGGATCGGTAAAGGCCCTCCCAGGCCAAAGAATCGGTCATATTCCGGAAGAGAAACGTGAATATAAAAGGTTTGTTGACATAGACGACTACACGCATCTTTTGCGTTTTGTTGCGGTCTTGACTGTCGAATTGGGAATTCGGGTTCGTGAGGTCCTTCTTGCCGGAGTTGGTTAAAGTTAACTCGGTGCTCTGGCTTCCTAAATCTTCCATCTGCTGGGCTTCCGTTCGCTCCCCACTGTCAAGTTCAACTATAAGTGTTCGGACTAGAATTCTAGAGTTGTATTCTGACGTCTCAACCTCGTTATCCGGTTGGTTTCCACATTCGCCTTCATCGGCGTTGGACTCTTCTATATCCCCCAGGAGTCCAATAAGATAATTGCCGGCGTCAGGGAGTTTGTGTGAGGTAGGTCCACTGATTTCGGCGGGTTGAGCATCTTCCTTCGTGGGCGTAGCCGAGCGTGCCCTTTCCTCCGAACCACCTAAACTCCAATGTGTCCCGTAGCCCATCTTCAGATAGCTCATGAACTTGTTCATGCCACCCTCATCGGCCGTTCCCTCGTCCTGTGCTGGCCCAGTCGGTTCTGGCCTATTAGATTCCTGCGGTGTAGTATCACGGGTCGATGAGTCGTGGCTTGGGGGTGTTGTCCTATCACTGGGTTGCGGTTGACTTCTATTGTTGTCTGTCATAATGGGAACAGATTTCCGCCTCCTTCTAGTTTGCCGTGTAGATGACGGACTATCCTTCACGCCATATGCATTTTCGCCCCATGCATAGATGTCCTCCATCCAATAGGTGATATCACATAGCGACTTCCTGGATAAGGCGCCAACGCCCAGGAAAACTGCTCCGTCTTCAGCGCCTGGTTCTTCTCCAGTCCCAAACCATTGTGCTGAGGATGTATCGGCCTTCCCATCTCTGACGGGCTCTATTTCCGATGCGGGCTCGGAGGAACCAAACTTCGAGACAACCAGATCCGTCAGGCCCTCTACTCTACCGACAAAGCCCTCAAGTACTTCTCTCTCACCGCTGCCGCGGTTTTCCTCGCCCACGCCCACGCCAAGTTCTCCACACGCTGCAATCTTAATACCCCTGACGACGTTGCTTGCTGGATTACCGTGAAGCATGACATCCCACGTAGACACGAAAAGGTCCCAGAATCGATTCAATATTTTGACGAAGTTGGATCGTCTTAACTTAACAAATAGCGCACTTAAAGATGACGCGTGATGTAGCAAGAACACGGAGTGTGCCCGTATCAGGTCACGCATGAGTAATGTGCTTGGTTTCAGTTCCCTTGACGAATACTCGACATCATTTGGTTGCTCATCTGTCTTACCAGGAGTGAGCGACCCGATTCTCGGAGGAAGGGGGATTCTGGTGAGGTCGATAGACTACATACAACCAGCAACGGATCAGTACCAACCTGCTGGGAGGTAGACATAGACATTCGTTCGTGCCTGTGTACCTACTGCTAGTATCCACCATCCGGGCTCGACTTCCTGTAGTACCACCCGGGCTTTCTCCGTCTCTATGGTACTGACTGGCTCGCCATTAGCAAAGCCACGACTGAACTCGACCATGCCTTGCGCAAGGCCAATCTGTCTTAGCCGCTCATTGCGTTCCTCCTGAGATATGTCGGCTGTAGGCTTGCCTCGGGACCGATGGCGCCGTTTTTGGGATTGAGTGTTGACAGAGGCATAGTAAACTATCTGGTCATCTAACGTCTCGTCGGTCGCTCCAAGAGACGGATTGAAGATGGCCAAAAAGCCCAATTGAGCGGGCACAACGCCCGTCTGGCTAGCCATGGCAGGCGTTGCCATGGCCAGGCTTTTCAGAGCGAGGTGGCGTAGAGACTCGGCGCGAACGGGAATATGTACGGGGCGGAACCACGCGCTGTTACCGGTGCAGCTTGACCAAGACGAGGCGGGAGGGGGGGCTTCCTTGGGATGGTAAGCTCTACTGGTCAGCTCGCTAACTTGGGTGGAATGGTGAGTGATGGCGGCCAACGACGGGCGCTTCAATCTGGGGAATACAACACCAACGCCTGGTGGCTGCTGCCGGCAGGCCCCGAGAGAAGTGAAGTCGGCTACAGGCGTTTTGGTGGACAGTATTAAGTAGGTAGGTATGTAAGATCTAGCTATCTTGGTCCCCACATGTACATCTCTACAGCACCCAATACCTATATGGCTAAGTACCTGATGTGCCGAGCTAATGTAGGTAGGTACCTTAACGATGGGGTTTAGTGCCTATGTACTTATGGCGCCCCGCTGACTTGCGTCACAACTCACAACTGTGACCTCGGCCGCTCGTCAATGCTTGTCTACATAGTAATGCGCGGTGGCTACAGAACCTAGTAGACGAGTCCCACTTTCATCACGGATTAACAGATCAAGTTTCCGGTTACGGCTATTATTTTCTATTCCTTAAACATGTCCAACTCCTTCAGCAGTGCAGTGCAACACAGTCGTCATAGCCCAAATTCCCAGCCCAGCTGTCCCCATATCGCTGGATGCATTTGCAAACCGTCTGACTGACCAGGTGGTATAACTTATACATACAATAGCCCAGAAAAAAAAGAACAGTAGGTAACCCTACTATTTTCAATTGACGCCGCCTCTTAATGCTGATAGACACGCTTTTCGCGTCAGTGTCATGAGAAAACTCTGTGATTTGATGTGGCGAGAATAGAAGGCTAACCAGCACTCGCTTTACGAGAGTGCTCTTCGTCCTCGCTCTTGGATAAAAGGAAAACCGTAGTAGTGGGGCTGTACAATCGGAGATTCGAATACCATCAAAACATTTCCACACACGGATATAGATCAAAGAACCAACAATCCCTGTCCCATTTGTCATGATTACTCCAATATAAACAACAGCCGGTCCTTGTTCCAGCTAAAAGAAACCTTTGGCTTCGGGGGGGTTGACCGCTACCTAATGATCATAACCAGCACCTCGTTGCCATGGACTGGGGCTCAAGTAGTTAGCGATTGCATGCGCCGACAGTCATGGAATCACTCACCTTGCGTTGTTTTGTGCTCTAAAACTTGTAGGAGTAGAGTTATTTTGCGCCCGAAAGGCGCTTACCGAAGGACCATACGGGCTTTGTGACCTATTTGAACTACCGCTGGCGGGAAATAGTGGTACCGACGCTTCAACGGGAGAGCGGGTTTGGTTCTGATAATGAATGCCCTGAGAACCCTGAGGGGGACCAACGGGAATACTCAGACGTGAACCATCGGTTCGGCGCCTCATAGACTCGGATGATATCGACTCGTTGTCATCGTCCAAGTCTAATCCGGGCTTGTAGTATCCGCCAGCCTTATCACCTCGAGCAGTCGCTGCTAGAGCGTCAAGCTCCGTGGTGCCTGTCAATTGAGATTGGGACTTCATGAATGATGTTCGGTCATCAGCCATGAACTGATAACGGCCATCGGGATTCTTGCGGTAGAAGACCAACGCAGTCGAAACGATGACCATGAGTAGGAGGACGGTGGCAAAAATGGCGTTAAGGAAGAAGAGGATCAGGCCAATAACACCATTCACGATGGCGGGTTGGTCGAACACATCTGAGAAGATCAAGAGGAAGACGGCGTTGATGAAATTAATGGAACAAATAGAGATGTTGAATGTGTTGGTGCTCTTGTCCATCCAAGGTCGGAGTACGCTCACAGCGATGAGAGCGCCGGCTTCGATTAGGAGTAGGCCAATTGCTTGAACATTTCCTTTGCCTTGGGCGAATGAAATGAAAAGCGCCTTAACAAACGTGTAACTGAGAACAGGGATCACAAAGTAGTAAGCCGACGCCCTGAATTGAACGTAGAGGAAGCCCCATTTGTTCAATGCGTGGGGGTCCGAGAAAAGGATGTAGGCAGGGTTGCGGTGCATCGCAACCGAGCGGCGTGCAATGCGGATAACCTTAAATGCAGCCCATCCGAGGGTAACTGTCATACCGACCAGGAAGAAAATAGCCAACACAACTTCGGCGGGAGAGTCGACCTGAGTGAATTCCCAGAGGCATAATATAGTCATCTGTGGGTAGCCAATAAGGGTCAATCGGAAGAGAATTCCCTTAAGAATTGTGAGCCATCCATTGCGGAACTCGAGGAATGTATCGCTCTTTATCCACTTCTTCTTGGCGGCCAACTCGCAGAAGCCTTTGAACGCAGCAATACCAGCAATGGTGAAGACGACCAGCAGACAGTAGAAAACCAAACCAGTCAGAAATAGGTTTGTTGTCTCGATATTGGCCCTGAACGCAACGCGCTGGATACCATAAACGATGTAACTTCCCGAACCTGTCATAATATTGCCCCGCTTCATCAGCTCAGTGGAAGCGCGAGGGATAAGGGACGCAGATCTTCGGTAGATACTAACTGCCGCGTCTGGCAAGACTGATAGAGCACGCTTCTCAACTTGGACCGAGACTGTGGTCAACGAATCGAAGATAGTAGAAGGGGTGCCACCGGTAGCGCGCTGGTACCAAGTGAAAATGTCCTGCAAGAAATCTACGTTGATGATGCCCATCGTCCACTGAAAATCCTGTGTCCAAGACTGGACAACTGGAGGGAGGTGGACGCTCATCATGCCAAGTATGGCCTGGGCTTGGAAGAATCCAAATAGGGACAGGGCACCCGAGGCGATGTGAGCAGCAGCGTTAGAGTGGCCAAGACCATTTAGGACGGCAGACGAGCAGAGGACGAGGCCGGCGATGACGGCAAGAGTCCATTTCACAGCCAGCAAATTAACAGTCTTGCCATTAGAGACGTCGGCCTCAACACAAGCCACGCTCTCGTGGGTGTCTGTGTTGTTCAAGATAACCCGAACAGTGGCATCTAGATCGGGGAAAGTGAACGCTATGCCGGGAATCTGGCCCACTGCGGACGGATCGACATCGAAATTGAATTTGAGGGGAATTTTACCAGCAGTCATAGGACAAAGACCAGCTAGTCCAAGCTTGCAGGGGTCGACGCTCTGCTGGATGATCTGGTAGCCGTAAGCAACGACAGAAACGTCAAAGCTGACGAACCCTTCCACAGATGATGTCGCGACAACATTAACGGCAGCAGAGTTATTGTTGGGTGTGTATACGACATTGAAGAGACTGGCGGTAAATTGTGAGTTCGCTTGGCAGGAGTTTAAGGAGGTCGACGAGAGCATGGGCTCTGCACCAGCACCCGGTTGTAGTGCCGCAAGGGCGGACAGCAATAATGCTGGCCGTGCGCTGGGGAATCTCATGGCGGCGGAGGGTCGATCGTTGCGAAACGGACCTGGATATTAAGAGTACGAAGATACCTCTCGTAGAGTTATCGATTACGTGCCTTTGTGACGAGGCGCCTTCGATGTTTTAAAGTCGAAGATCGTGGACAATCGATTCCATTGGCGAGCGTGGCGAAGGCTGGCTCAAACAAAGACACAGGGTGGCCGGGTGTCTCCTTCGCCGAAGTCGACCAAGTACGCCACGAAGCGTTGGATGTGGTTGGGGTGTGCGAGCGAGCGTGATCGGTGATCAAGAAAATCTGTTGTTCCTTTTGCTTCGCCGATGGATTATGAGGATAGGGTTTCCTCAAAGTTCGTAACAAGCGAGCGTGTACGTGTCGTCTTGGAGAGTCGCCAAAAAGGGGGCAACTTGGGGTACGAAGTCGACGAGACAACGGAATGGCAAACGACAAGTCCCCTTCGCAGAACGGGATTGTGGCAGTCGTGATGCAATCGTCGACGAGAATCGGACACGATCGAAAGGGTTGAAATTAGTGGAGGGTGGCAGGAGAAGAGAAACGGGGTTTCAGAGAGTGACTTTGGTCGGTGATGTAGTTTAGGTGCTTGTTGAAATGGTGTGAGGGAGGGAGCGAGACTTCAGGACCAGCGCGAGTAGTACAGCTCACTAGGTAAACCTTGGGGCGAAACTACAAGGAGCAGGTCGGACAGGAAAGGGGACGGGTGGAGACACTGGATGGATAGATCGGATGGTGGGCCAGCCTGCCTAAACCGGCTAGTCGCTAACAGGTCCCGCCCTGCACAAGTGGCGACGGTCCGTCATAGCCCTGCACCAGGACGATCCGAGAGAGCTGACGGCTGGTGTGGGTGGCTATCCAGCCAACTGCAACAATTCCAGTTTAAGTCAAGCGGGCATTGAAAGATGGAATGCAGAAGTAAATTACGCGTCTACAAGCCGCTGAAGACTAGTAGTTGTGCAGCCCCAAGATGTACACATACCTATACCCTACCTGCGTAGCTACCTACACGAAGTTCATATGTACTCTTTTCATTTCTCATAATCCCAAACTACATGTATTCGCCTACCATCAACGCGCTGCGCTGCCTAGCTCAAGCTCAAGTTGTCTGCGAATGACTCGCTTTTCTACTTACAGTATATGAAAGTTATGAGTAGACAGCGGGCCTCGCGAGCAAAGTATCGCTACACTCGTGGCATGCCGAGCGTATGCGCCAAACCGCTAGAGACCTTGGTGTGGCCGGTTTTGAACATACACAACTTGGAAGCTTGGCCAGTTAGTTTCCGCTCGTGTTGCTGACGTCGAGGGATCGGCCATGCGGCTTGTTTATCAAATGTTGCCATGGAACCTACACTACAACACGCAGTTGAATCATCGACAGAAGTATTACCGCATACTGTTGGGCAGATCCCTCCCCTCACAGATTGTATGTATATACACAATCTACAAATGCCCTACCTACTATGTATGATTGTGTAGCGCAAAACAGGTTGTGTAGCACGACGATGTCACGATGGTAACCATTGCATCATAGGACATGCCGTAGAGCATTTCTACACCAACCACCCATCGCCCAATGCTAAACAGCCCAGCCGACCACAATTCACCGCATGAAATATGGTACCGACCGCGTATTTTTAGTTAGTGTCGATGGGCTATTGGCCTTGGAGAGGCGTTAGCGGTTACTGTTGGTATGTTCGCATCATTTTTCGTATTCAGAAGTTAAGTGCCAGGTATGCTGCTGTAAGTAAGTACATTACTGTACTTACTACCTGTAGTGTAGGCAAAAAACAAGTGAAACACGAGGGCTCGTGACAGTACCTTATGTACTTACTTACCTAACCTTGAAAATACGAAACTTCAGTCAGCAGCCGAAAGGCTCTCTTGGTCTGTGACAATGCATGTTTGGGGAGGGCGCGACCACGGCCAATAGCGTCCCGCGATAGGTAGCATCTTCATTTCATCTCAGGCTTGCAGCCGCTGCACTGCCACCCTCGGCTTCTTGACTGTGTCGAACTGCCGGGATTGCGCGGGGCCTGTCAACTCCCTGACACTGTCCCCAGTGGACCACTGCCAATCATCATAAACGAACTGATCCTTTCCCAGGAACCGCCCGGGGGGTCTTCTTAGCTGCACCGCCAAGCCTTTTAAGGACCACAACCCTTGAATTCTACAGTAGTGCAGACTTGATTATTGCTTCTACCTACAGTACGTACACGCCTGGGTGCTTCAAAATTCCATCTGGACAACGCCAGGTGGAATCCTATATGCATGTATATATATAAATATATAACTGCAAAGACTACCTTGTTTCTGAATGCACTCACAAACACCACTGTGAATCTACGAATAATCAGGATCAGGATGATTCCCCCATTCCCTCTCCGCGGCTCCGAACACCGTCAGGGTTTCGGCTTCAGGTTCCAGCTCCAGGATCACGACCTCGTTCCCCACCGTCCTGGTAAGGGTTCCTGGTAAGTATAGCGACTGCTGCGGCCCGATGATCCAATACCGGCCTAGGTTGAACCCGTTTACCCACACGTTCCCCTTGACGCCGCCCGGGACGCTGAGAAACGTATCCAGTGAAGCCGGGCTCGTCTCATCACCCCGGCCGGCGTCGAACGTGGCACGGTAGAAGACGGGCGGAGAACCAGCCGCGATCGTGTCCAAGTCGTGCCGTGCTTGGTTCTTACTAGACGGGGATGGGGGCGACTCGAGGGGTAACGAGTATATACTCCAGCCCGAGAGCACCTCCGAGCCGACCGTGACGTCTCCTTGGATGCCCTTATACGGGTCCTCGAGTGCGACGAACGTCCCGGACTCCCGAGACCAGTAGTCTACGCGTCCGAGGTTCTCGACGAGGAGCTGCAGCTTGTCACCCGGCTGCAAGGACACGGAGACCTGCGCTGGTCGGGAATACGTGCTATCGATTACACCCTTTTTTACGCGGTTCACATACACTATCACGCGATCTCTGGCCCGGTCTCCAGGCTGTAAGATCCCGCTTAACGTAGTGTTGACCGTGTGCTCGTATAGGATGAGTCCGTACGCCTGTCCCAGCTGTTCCATAGTCAAAGGCGTCTCGCTCACCGTCGCATTACCAAGGGTATCGAACAACCCAACCAATGGCGTGAGCTCGAACTCAGGGATCTCCAACCGGGGCAGGTTCTCGGGAGGTTCCGGGACGGTGTCCGGCGGGACATATTTCAAGATGGTATCCCGCAGGGTGAAGTAGAGTTCATTCGTGCGTCCGCTCTCGTCAAGCGGGGACCCGTAGTCGTAGCTCGTGGTGAAGCTCGCCGTGAAGTTCTTCCAGATGGCCCCGTTCGAGAAGCCGAAGTTCGTGCCGCCGTGGAACATGTACAGCGAGATGGAGTTGTTCGCGCCAAGCACGTAGTCCAGGTCCGCCACGAACTGCGCGATCTGGCTCGGGCGTCCGACCGTGGTGTTATGCACGTTACCCGCGCCCCAAAAATCAGGCGCGAGAGTATAATACTCACCATCCATAAGCGGTCCCAGCTCGCTCTCCCTCGTGATGTACTTCTCCCGCGCCGCGAACCCACTCCACGGGTCGCCGTCTATCTCCGCCAGGACCCCGGGCACCTCGCCGCCCGCGAGCGTCCAATCTACGCCGCCGTCATTCGTGTAAAGGGGCACCTCGAAGTTCTCCCGCAGGATGTCCCGCAACCCCGCCGTATACAAGTGGTCCTCGCCGTACGAACCATATTCGTTCTCCACTAGAACACTCGAAATTAGTTATCGCCATTTTGGGCATCATTTGTGAGGGTTCCAGAAGCCTTTCGACACTGTCTTGGCCCAGGAAGGAAAGCTTATGCTCTAAAAGTTGCCAAAACAAGAAGAAAATATTTCCGAGAATTACTCACCCTGCACCATGAGCAGCGGGCCGCCGCGCGTTACCTGCACGTCCCTCAGGTCAGCCGCGAGACGCACCAGGTACCTCTCCGCAGCCTGCATAAACCGCTCATTCGACGAGCGCACGCGCATCCCGGGGACCTGAGCCAACCACCTGTACAGCCGGAGTTAGTTATCGCCACTCAGAGCATTATTTGCGAGGGCTTCGTAAGCTTCTGGACGCGATGTTGGCCCGAAAACGAAGCCCTATACTTCAACAGCCGCCAAAACGAAGAAGAGAATGACTCCAAGAAATTCCTTACGCCGGAAACCCGCCCCATTCGCGCTCGCCGCAGATATACGGCCCCGGGCGTAGGATCACGTTCAGCCCCTCCTCCTGCGCGATGCGGAAGAACGCCGCGACGTCGTTGCTGATCCCGCTGATACTCTCGCTCCTTCCCTTATCTCTGTCGTTCTTCCACTCCCCCGGGCTCGGCTCCAGTAAGTTCCAGTACACGTAGCTGAAGACGGTGTTCAGCCCCATCGCTCGCGCCTTCGCCAGCCGGTCTCGCCAGTACATGGCCGGGATGCGCTGGGGATCCATCTGTCCTCCGACGATGACGTAGGGCGAGCCGCGTAGGTAGAACGACGCCCGGTCGTACGTGAACGCCGGCGGCGTCGCCGATGCAGTCGCCGTCGGCGTTGGTGATAGTGACGGAGACGGTGCTGAGACGCATAGGTTCGCAGCCGCGAGAAGCGCCGCGAAGCGTGTACTCCAGCGCATCTTCACGAAGTCTTAGCTTAGAAAATACCAATTGATGTAGTTGTCGAGTTTCCGACTGCCCAGAGACCGAACCCTATAGATAGCTCTAGGACATCATTATAACCAACCCCGTAGAATCGATAGTTAGGTACTTCGGTACTCGGACCAGACGTTACTACAGTACCTATCTATAAGTATGGCATCTGGACCTTGCGATAATTATCAGCAGCAGCACTATATACAGTACAAACTCGTAGATCCCCCGCATCAAATCCCCTATTTGGCAAAGCGACATGACGAGGTCGTATCGACGAAACCCCCTCCTCTGGCTGGCTACCATTGCGGGAAGATGAATTGATTGATTGATCACACCACCGACATCTATAGCCGAGATCGTCGTTGCTCGAATTATTCCGTCCTTTGGCACCCCCCACTACCACTATCATTATCACGGGAGCAATGTCCCATTCCGTACCAATGAGGGACGCAAATAGGGACGTACATATGTGGAGATATTAAATTCTATTCTCTCTAAAAAGAAGTTCCCATCAATATCTTGAGTTAAGGTGTTGAATGCTCTAATTTGTAAATAAATAAACCCATAGCTATCGCCATGGCCTGGTTCGTGAAACGGTTACTTTTTATATCCCGCTCCCCCAATAAAATAGATAAACACCCAGCGCCAACTCCGTGCGACGAGCCGCTCTCTTCAGCAATGCTATCGCTCCTGCAATGCCGTTTGAGGCGACTTCGCTTATGCTTAACGAATCACTCATGCTCTATGCCGGCCCCGAAATACCGGAATTTATTCTGGTACGTCGAAGATTTTCTCAACGCCCTTCCAATCCCCCCTGCCTCGTTCTTCCCAGTAACTATCTTTCCCGCCCCTGAATCTCCAGAGCTCCTCGCCCTCCGGCGTATCAGCGACCTTGTAAAACCATTTCGGCTTGTGGTCTTCTCCCCTCTCTTCCATCTCTCTTCGTCTCGCGCGCTGCGCTTCTTCGAGCTTGACCTTCCATATCTCTGCGTCATCGAGCTTTCCTTGTTCCGCAAATCGCTGGTCCTGACGAAGTCTGGTGTCCGTCGGGGGGAGACGATTTTTTTCTACCTTGGTAATCTCATTCAGACCAGCGGCGAACGTCGTCATGCCGTAGGTATTCGCCGCATTGGGGACTAGTTGGCCAGCTTTCCAGATTTCTTGTCCGGTGCTCTTACCGCCCTCAACCACCTGCAGTGATTTCGTCCACGTTCCTGTGAGGCCTACTCCAATGGCCGCGCCATCGGGTCCATATGTATCGACTTGGACGTCTTCACAGCGCCCGCCGAACATGCCTTTAGTTTTAAACTCAATGTTTGCTTTGGCCCCGGTCGACTCGTTCGATACTGTCATATTGCCAACTGGCTCAACGTATTTCTCGCCCATCACCACGTTCCGCAGAAACATGGTACCGATGTTCCAAGAGTAAAGCTCGTCGGTCCCATCAGATAAATGCAATTCTAAACGCACGCGACCATCCGTAGTAATCTCGGCGCTTTTGCCCCAGAACTTTTGGCCGGGAGCCGGACTCTGAGCCAACGACCAGTTCTCCGCATCAACTTGCATAGCCAGCCGAACTGGTCGATGTGTAACCTTTTCCACAAGTAGGCGGAAGCCACCAGGCGTCTCGCTCTCCGTACGAAGAAGTTCAAATGTTTCACCTAGGAGAGGGTTGAATGGTTTTCGCATGGCTCGCTCTTTGGCACGGTTGATACTGAATGACGAGATGGCGAAGGCCGTAACGAAAAGCAGTCTATCTCTCGGGATCTTCTGCTGAGCTGCTTGGTCGAGGAGCTGTGCATACTCTAGCTGTTCTGCCACTCTTTGTAGCATTGAAGTTGGCTCATTGGCTGAGACAGGCATACTAATTGTACTGAGGTCCTTACCAACGTTCTTGCGGAAAAAAGCAATGAGGCTGGGTGGAGGGACAGTAGCTGAGGGGATAGTGTCACGGCGATCAACAGCTATGTCGACGGGTAACGGGTGTAGACTTTTTGGTCTCAATGGGTAAAGAGCGGCCACACCGCTTTTGTCGGCCAATTCTGTATCGCTCTCAATAGAGGAGACCGACGAGACATCATCAATAGAAGCCTCGTCCGCTACCGACTCAGGAGACTCCGCATCGCTTTCATGGCGATCAATAACCAGTACGCTTCCACTATTATTAGGTTCTCCTGCTTCTGCATCGAAGAACTCATCGGCAGATAGAGATGACTCCATGCTTTTTCTTGCTGTAGAAGCCCTAGACAATGGCGATCGGCGTTTTTTGCTATTGGCGATAACGTTGGTAAAATCGGCGACAACGAGATCCAAATCATTAAGAAGTGCGGTGCAATGGTCCTCCGTGCTTCTCTCCGCTTGACCAGCACCTTTAGACAAGCGTTTCGAGAGAGTCCCGTTGGACTTGGTGGTGGCAGCAGAGCTTGGCATCGGTACGGCTAAAGATGACGACACCGTGGGTGCTAAGGAACCTGGTGAACGAAGTGAAGCACTAGATTTCCTTTTCCAAAAGGACCGCCTCTCTGGCTGCGGTGCAGCGAAATAGCCATCGCCTTCTTCGGATATGTCTGCACTGCCAGGTGATAAATGGGAACTCACAGGGCGCTGCGACTGCTTCTCGGCAGCCATGTCCTTGACGAGACGGCGAAGAGCATCCCGTGTTCCCACTATGCGGCTCACGAGGGTCTCGACCTGTTGCCAATCACGATCCTCCTCTTGTTGGGTGTTTGGGGCCGGTGGATACTGGGTATGAGGTACAGTTAGCCTTTCGCGGTTCACTTGACTCGACTCAGGTGCCGGTTCAACCCCTCGCGCAACTCTACTAGCCCTCTCGAGAGCTTGCGCCCACTCCTTAAATTCTCTGTCGTTAGCTGCCCGAAGGTGCCAAACTTCAGCACCCGAATCAATACTGATCTCCCGTCTCCGCTCATCGGCGGCAATGGCAGCCAGGCCGAGGGGAATGGCGCCCCTGAGAGCCGAGCTATTCCGATTGTGGTAATAAGACAATGTGCACGAGGAGTAATCCAACGAGAAGAAGCGGCGAGCATGGCCTTGCCCCTTCTTTCTCCGTCTCTTATACAGAGTGCCGGTGTGATACGGAGCCGCCGAACCTGTCGCATCGCCTCGCCCAGCACCTGACAGTGCCCCCCCTCCGCCTGCATGGCTATGGAGGCTCTCAGCAGAGTCGGCGGCGGCGCCGAGGTGAGGGCTGGGTTTCCCTAAGCTTGTCCTGCTCGTAGTGGCGGTCGAAGCTGCCTGCATATTGGGCAGATAGTGGGCACCCTGGGGTGGTGCGCCGGTAGGGTACGTGAGTATGACCAAAGTGGCTGTCTTGGAGATCTGCTTGGAGAAGGTGTTGTCGAATATCAGGCCAAACATGCCCCCTTGGTTGGCGCCCACGTCGTGTGTGCCCATAGAGACCTTGTCCGCCTCGCATTTGCCGTGCCATTTCACCAGGATGAAGCCCTTGCTGGCCAATTGTTCGCGCGCCGTGCTGGCATCCTTCTTGGCGAAGAGGCCGCTCTTGCCGCCACCTCCCTCGGAGCCGTCGAGTTGTTCGAGCGAGCTATCGAGGTCGCCGGGGACGGAGTGGAGCTTGGTAGCCCCAGAGCCAGGGTGCTTGACGATGCCGAAGTTACTGTGAGGAAAGAGGGCGCACTGTTAGCAACCGACATGAGGAAACAAAGAACCAGATGGGAACTTGTCATTACATGGACTTCTTGTCCGGTTGGATGCTCCAAGACAGAGTGTGGCCTTCTTCGACCCTGACCCATCGCACAATATAGGACTACAAGACACGACTGTCAGCAACGCACGATGCGCGCTCCCGATGCGACGGGTGTCCAGTCGCACCTTGCTGTGGATTTCGAGGCGCTCGATCCCCGCCATTTTCGATATCAGGGGCGCGAGCGAGTGTCGAGACGGACGAGCGGTTACGTCAGGGGGGAAATGTGCATGTCCATTAGGAAATCCGGTTCGCGGGTGTTGGGTTCGATGTATGTATGTATGTATGTTCGGTAACGAGCGAAACGACTACCACGCGACGGGCTGGGCGAGAGAGACGGCGGGCGGTCGGTAAGCCTGGCGGAGAGGACAATTCTGGCGTCGGGTGAAGCAAGCAGGCAACAGTCAATCCGACTTCTAATTTGGTTGCTCGACGTCGGGAAGTACCTAAAGGAAGGATCGCGATGCCGATCATCCGCCCAGCGCTGGGTGGGGTTGAATGAGCCGCTGTAGCGGCGTCTGCCAGTGGCCGCTCCTCTGCCGACTCCACTATAATTGGCCTACCTAGTACTATGCGGGACTGGCACGCTGCTTACATGCCTGGATTCAGGCGAGGCGTTTTCCCGAGTTCCAGGTCGGTTCATCTGCTGATTTCTGCCTGTATCATAAAACGCCTCAGTTTCATATACCCCCACGCATGAATTAATTTCATTCAGTTCACCAATATGCAGGCCTTTGCTGTAGGCTTTAGGCACGCCGTCGCCGAGCATGTAAAGCTGGCATCTTTCGTTGCCCCTCTCTTAAGGTCTAAAGACGTACAGTAGTTGGAATTAGCCATTTTTCAGCCCGCCCATCCCTCCAGACTCTCCCACCGATAGAATGGAGTCGGCCAACGTTTGAGAGATATTCGCCGACCAAAACTCGCGGCACGCGTTATCTAACTCTACCGCTACATGTCAGGTAGTTGAGTGACACTCGGGCTCCCGGACTTTCCGGAGTGGTCAGCCGACTCTGCTCGCTCCGTGTATTCCGGATGTGTTTTTCCAATCAGCTGTGCCTCAGCAGTTGGCATGTCCGGTTCGGTAGCACCTCCTCGAGGACGCCATGCAGCAACGATATCGGTGTCTCGCCAGCACGTAGGTAGCCTGCTTAGGTGGGCGGGGTAGTGCAATGCTTCATGTTGAAGACTAGACCGTAATCAATTGGATAAAGCGCTACCATACCTCACACTATATTAATGATATTCTTTATGTGGTCCTAATATGACATTCTCTACATTAGGCCATATAAGTTATTGATTACCAATACCTAAGCTATTATTGTTAGCTTTTTCTGACATTCTAGAAGTTAAGCTGGCATAGTATGAATTAATATATACCCCTTCTTTATCAAGAGTACAAGCCATAGTAGTCTAGAGATTTAGCTATATTTGCTTTGCACCTATCAAGGGTAAATAGTTTTCTAAGAGCTATTAATTTTGTAAACCCAATAGTTAATATGAGAACTCCTAGTACAGACCTACACAAATGCGCTTTATTTGGATGAGTTGTAATCATTACAGCTGTACTATTATTGTTATTATTATCATTATCACCTATACTACGAGTTTGATGATGACTTCATGTGGAGGGAACACATACGATGCTACTTTGGCCCCAACACTAGGGTTCTTTGGTGAAGATTCTTTTGGGGGCCAAACAGCATGAACATATGAGTGAAAGACTGCCTACACAGTCATGGCCATATGCTATAGGCGGCAGACACCTAGCATGTTAGGCGTTCTCGTGTGCCTAGACACAACATGGTAAGCATAGCCAGCCACAGCGCGACCACCAATGAGGCCAGGCGAGGCTTTACCCCTCGCAGAGCTGCAGCTTTCTCAACCCGCGACTCTGAACGATTTAGACGAGCATTCCATTTCATCTCGACATACTGGTCACTGCCCTACTATCTTCCCATGACGATCGAACGATATGGCTGATCCCCTCTCAATCGCTAGCGGTGCGTTGGCAGTAATCACTGCGACGCAGAAAACCGCCTCCATGATCTACAAGTTCACCCGAGACTGCAAGGAGGCTCGTACAGATCTTACCCAAGTGACAGGAGAGTTATCACAACTCACCCTAATACTTGAGCTTATTAGGGACGACAACGCCGCGGCTACGGAGTACTGTTTACCAAATGCACTACAAGCCCAGGTCCAAGCCATGTTGACGAGTTGCGCGACTACTGTGCAACAAATCGAAAATATCATTGCTAAGTGCCACAGAAGACCTGGGCCGTTGCGCTGGACGATACTCGAGAAGGACAAGGTGACGACATTGAAGGGCTCACTCGAAGCCTTCAAGAGCGGCCTAAGCCTTGTGCTAGAAACTATCAATCTGTTCGTCGAGTCCTTATACATTCTAGTTGCGAGGTCTTCGTAGCCATCTACATCAGGCAGATAGTCTAATGCGTCTTTAGGTCCATAATACGAGAGATGAATAATAAAACGAATGCGATTCAAGACATTACTCTCGAGACCAAGCGCGATACTAGCGAAATACTAGACGAGATCTATAAACTACGGGATCAATTACCGCCTAGGTATCCTTCAGACCAAGAACGACTTCATCTCGAACAGTGGCTCGACAGTCTGACCCATTATGCGGAATCAGTCGTAGCCAATGAAGTACCTGGAGAACTTTTCGACGCAGCTAGCTTCCTTGATGACATCGGACAAGGGTCAGATGGCGATACTGGCCACCCTAAGAATGCTGAAGAACAAGAGGCGTCAGATGATGAAGTTGCCAGCCAAACATCAGCATCTATAACCTCAGATGTGGAGTTAATTGATGCCGGCGACGCTGAAACCCCGGAACGCCGCCGCGGTATCCCGTTGGCTTCTGGAAAGGACCGAGTTGAAAGCGAAAGCGGAAGTGGTCGTCCAGATTCGTCGAGAACGGAGTCTCCGAAAACGCGCAAACCAGAGGTCGAGAAACACACACAGAATAAACGTGGACCCGACGAAATACCTTACCATATAATCGGTTCGATGCCATGCAGTTCCAAATTGGTGCGCCTTGCGTACTGCATGGCACTCGACATTTGGGCTACGCTGCACAAAGATCTCATTCTGAGATTCTGGTCACCCCACAAGGCAGAACTCATTGTGTCTCTGCCAGTTCTTCGCAAGCACTCTGGTGACCCAGACGTGGATACGGCGAAGCTGATGGCTAATGATGTCGTACTCATCTTCTGCCCCGCAAAGCCCGAACTTATTCTGATCCAAGTGCGGCGTAGTAAGTTGGAGGCGTGGAATTGGAACGAAACCCGCAGAATCGCTTTAGCACCGGACGCGCAGACAAGCTTCCTTAAATATATGTCTTGGGTGTGGTTTGTGCCTCAGTCTACGCTCGTTTACTTTTATGATGATGAGGACAACCTGATGATAGTGGACCTTGATGAGCCATTAATATATCAAAAAGTATCACTGGCGATACTAAGACGACGAGCGCAAGTAGGTTCCAGGCTGAAGATACCCGGATCTAATCTTGCGCATCTATTACCAGGAAGACGAGCGCGAGTAGGTTCCGAGCTACATAAACCCCGATATGACTGGATACATTTCGTATCTTACTGCGAAATTTGCATCTTGTGGAAAGGATCGATCAGGCGACGCGGTTCATCCCGGGACGCAGCATCGCCATATTTAACTACACTTATTCGTCTACCTTCGACAACACTTAATTTAAATCGCCAGAGGGTGTCCGTTGCCACAAGGTATAGCGATGACGTTATTAAGCGGGCCCGTTTGACAGCGAGATATCAGCCCCCACGACATATCCAATCTATACAGGGTGACGCATTAGACCATGAAACGCGAAGACTATGTTTTATAACCGGGCGCGACAAAGAAAGGGATAAAGGAGAGCATCATTCTACGACAATATACGTTCTAGACTTGGATACGGGTACCCAACTATTTGAATCCTTGATTCAGGGAGGCTATTGTTTGCCGCGCCCCTTCCAGTATTTTTTCTCTAAGAACTCGACCACTGGTGTATACAGTGTGATTCGTATGGAAGATAGATCTCACCTGGGTACGCTCCCACCATGGGGCTTTCGTCTCACTAGGTCTGGCAAGGCCGCCTTTCTCAGGCATATGAACTCGCATGTCGAGTTCGGGATAACGGACGTCAGTTTGGATCAACTCGGAAACTCGGGAAAGTAATGACGAAGTATTGAGAGGCATTGACTAGAGGTATTTGCAGATTGCAGGGCTCGGTGAATGAACCGATAGGAGACGGGTACGCTACCTATCGCCCCAATACTGTGGTCCAATATCTTCTACCACAACAGCGGTCTTGGTTATGTTCTCAGACTTCTTCAGCGTGACTTGGCTCCTGACACCCTGTACATCATCGAGCCGCATTCACGGGCCGTCGCTATTCGCCCTGAAGACCTCGGATTTCAATTTCCCCAAGGGTTGATGTTACGGTTTATGAAGCCTCGTTTATTGAGGCGCTACCTGGGATGTTATATTTTGGAGGTTGAGACTTGCCCTTCTCAGGGCATACGAAGTCTCACTGGCACACGATACTGTTACTTATAACAACTGTTTGGAATTTCAATATACCCACTTTACATATTAGGAGATGCTCTAACAAGCGCAGCTTGGGAGGCCTTCAATGGATTGCTTGTTCGATTAAGTCCCATCACTCCTAGTCATTACTATGGGCTGTGATGAAGCCCCTATTCGCTTTGTGACCAGTTCCCTATATCAGATATCGAGCAACGCCCGAGGTACGAAGAATTCTCGTTAGGCGACGGTTTATAAAGGTCACAGGTAAGACAACGGGTGTAGCAACGATAAGGTCACAATGACATCTGATTAAGACACTCTTCGCGGAGCTGCAGGCTCAGCTCCTGCGCTCGAAAGCCCGGGCTAACTATCCTCTTTGAAGAATGACCTCAAATGCAGCAATATAATTGTATTCTAGACGAACAGAGCAAAACAAAACCATAGGACCTGTTTCATACTCAACTAGATTTTCAATAATGGGTAGCTACTAGACGTTGACGTCGGCGGCCTGAGAAGCGATCGTAGTTACTAAATCCTACCCTGGAACAATAGAGGATTAGAAAATGAGCAACCCGGATTTTACGATTGTTAGAATGCCCCCAATACGGATAACGATAATGGTATATGCTAGTCGACTCGATTTAATCAATGTTATCACAACTATCATAGCATCTAGTTTGCACTGTTGCAGGAAGTCCTGGAAACCTTAGGTAAATGACACAATATTCTTGCGTTAGAATGCTCTTGATGTAGGAGGACACCAAAATGGCCGACAAGTCAAGGACATTCAATTGTTCGTTTCGTTATTCGCTCTAAGTCCTCAACATGCTGGGTTAGTCATCTTAAATAAGCAAGCCTAGAGTAGTATAAGTTGTCAGATTACCAAAGTACATAGCTTCCATCACCGCCAACATGACTGAGATGAAGTGGCTCATGTCGAAGATCGTAATGGAAGAATGATGGGCTTTCGAACTGCTACAAAGGCACGAAGAGCGAGATATAAAGGATTAATATTTGCTATGTCTGTTAGTATGCCATAATATATCGATAGTATTGATTCATAATGTAGGAGTCGGGACTGGCGGCAGATTCTAGTATCTAAATATAAATATATCTGCCAGAGCTTAGTGCAACCTTTACTAAAAGGATTCCACTGGCATTCAGTACGTTGATTAGCGGTGCTTTTCCTAAAGGTATGACAATCCTTAAAACCTGAAAGGTTCCTTGGTAGGGATATCTTGAGCACGAGTGTTCTCGTTGATTTAGAATCACAGTATCCAATAAATTATTGTATCGTTGTGAAATCATCGAATTGAAGTCTAGTTAAGTTGTCTCAAACGATAATAATAATCCTCGCTGTCAGGGCACCCTCTTCGTCGTTTCAGAGTCAAGACTGCCTGCATTGACGCGGCCTTATCGGCGCCCCGAGCAGCCTGTTCAGCAGTAATCTGATTCTCCCATCCATCAAGTTCGCGCCAAGTTGCTTGAGTAATGTTGTCTAGCTTCGGCTTGCTGGGTGTTTGTCCCTTGGTTTTCTGGTTCTCATGGTCTATCCACATATGTTAGCATCCAAACGAACTCAATCAGATCGTTATGGTTTATACCTTGTCGAATACTACAGCTTCTCGAAGTCCCAGAATAATAGTTGTTGAAACAAGCACCTGTTGCTATATTGTCGGCGGCTGCGACACATTCCACGAAAGGACCCTTGCTATTGCGTGCTTGACATTGCTGGCATGGTTGTTTATTGTTCTTCTCTTCAAACAAGTACCATGCCGTAGCACGTTCCCGTTCTCCCCGGGATAGGTTAAGTTTGGCGTTCTGTTTGATACCATGTTCCCAAACTTGCTTTAGCTGAATAGGTCGAATAATGTTCTATGCTAAGTTAGTATGATTACTATTATATGTTATGACAATCAAGAGTATGTGCTTTGTGACTGTCCATGACTTTTCGCGCATATTGCTCGTATTTGCGAAGGGCGTTGACAACATACGCAGTACGGTCGGCATTATCCTTACAGTCCGTTAAGGACGGAGGGATTTCCTTTTCATTGCCCAATGGCTGGTTACCCAGCTTGTACTCAGTAAACGGTGTAGTAGGCATGGTAGAATGTTGGCGGGGTAGAAAGATCTGAAAGCTGGTTTGAAAGATTGCGTATCGGTGGTCGGGAGTTAATCTGGACATGTATAAAATTGATGCACAATATCCAAACAACTTGGAAGCTTGATTGGTTGCGGATAAGACGTGCCCGCGATGGCACAACTGCAGCACGCCAAAATGATTTAAAATTCAAAGAGAACCGTAAATGCGCTCGTTTGCCCTCGTTTGTAGAAGGTTACTTATGTCGAACAATTTTTCACCGGCAGCACCCCGTCCTAATTACTTAGGAAATGATCACTTCTTATTCTAGGCCGCATAGGCCACATATACATATACCTAGTACAGCGGGAGTACGGAGGTCCAGGCCAAAATTGACCAGTATCCTTGGCAATGGCCCATAGTGTGAATAAAAGATCACTGACTGTCTGGGCACCAAAACAACCCAATCTTGTAGTGCCCCGTTTTCTACCTGTGTTTCTTTTCTTTCGTGTTATCAGCAATCCAAGATGGTAAAAGAATTCGACCTCGGAAAGCGGCTTCAAGCCCTCACCCTTCATTCGGAAGGCTATTCACGAAGCGCAATAATAGAGAAAACAGGGTACACACCGAGTGGCCTTAGTTATCTACTTACTACGGCTAAAAAACGCGGTTATGAGCCTAGCAATGGCCTTATTTTGCGTGAATACGTTGAAAATAAGGCCGGTAGAGGCCGCCTGCCTTTATTGTCAGGAGATCAGAAGAATAAAATCCTCGAAATTCTTACTTCTGATAAGGCGTCACGCAAGTTTTCTACCCAGGAGTTAGCCAACAAGTTCAACGAACAGAGCGGAGATCGAAGCGTTTCTCGAAGGACTGTAGCAAGGCTGTTAGAAGCTGAAGGGTTTAAGAAAGTCAAGTATATCACCAAAGCCGGCTTGGGAAAAAACAGGACCTAATCAAACATTTAAAGTAGTGTTTGGCAGTTAAAGACTGGAAGACGTATCTGAGGTAGAGATGGAGGGGTCGTCGGATTCTGGTAGGGAGACGGGGCTTTGAGCGGTTTGGCAGTCTGGCAGTTCGGCACGCAGTTCGGCACGCAGGGTTTCGGGTCGTTGACGGTCTGGCAAGGGTTAGAAAGTCTTTGAATGGTCTATTGAGTGCTACGGAAGCTGAATCGCTCGAAAACACAGTATTTGCTATCGAGGGCTATTGCCAAGGATCATGGTCAATTTTGGCCTGGACCTCCGTAAATGTTCAAAGCCACCTAAGCATACCCGATGTTCCGCAGAGCAACCATCGTCAATGCTCGTGCAGGAACTTTGCAACACATATTAGGCTTGTCCGCGAACGGTACTAACCTGCTATACATACATCTACAAGGAATTTGTATTTCCGATTGGGATACGAGTACGAGGCGCGAGGTTACCAAGCCATAACGTACTTGACTCGGATGGCACAAGTATATTTCCTAGTAAGCCTAACTGTTGCCTATAATCTTTGGGGTGGCGTTATTAGATATACCGAGAGATGACGGGTGGCGCTCAACTCTACAGCAAACGAAGATAAGTCACGGCAAATCGACGACAATCCAAGTTATCTTCAACGCATCGCCCCGTCGGTATTGTGTAGGGGCAGCATTAGACAATGAAGTTGAGACGCTACATATATCGAGCCGAACAAATAAATTATCTCGTTCTCTCAAGGGTTTCAACAGTTGCTGTGCGGATACCATTCGCGGGTGTCGAATGATAGGACTGCGAGGACCATTGCTACAGACTCTGGACCTCAAATAGATAGATAAAAATGTACGCAAACTAAGCCTACACCCTCAAATAGGTACCGATAAGTAGGTCTCAATCATTCATGACAAAAACATAGCAAGTCATCACGAGTGTTATAAACTCGATTGCTACTTAACAGGAATGTATCAACTCCTGATAACGTCTTTGAGGGAGCGCTGACGTTTCATAGGTGACGCAGGAGGGAGTGGTCTCAGCCTCTAGCCGGACTTGGACTCCTTAGCTAGGAGGTAAGTATGATTGACCCCATTATCATACGCCTACCAAACTGCAAGATAGTGTACGAACTTCAAGCACGGTGTATCGACAAATCCCGCATGAACTATTCTTCAGTTATGGTCCTTGACAATGAATATGCTAAAGGCAACACTTATGACTTAGTCGCAAACTTAGGTTGATTGCTCGGGAGCAGATACCCTTCGCCTAACAAGTAGCTCGCATCATGGGTTCAATCTCTAGATAGCCTAAGGAGTCCCGGTAACTATGGTTTGGAAAGCACACTCTCCGGAATCGGACGGCAAATCACACCCTGTGCCGCCGGCCTGAATTCGAAATGACGGTGCTCATCGCCA
This sequence comes from Xylaria acuta, assembly GCA_022495125.1. Lineage (NCBI taxonomy): Eukaryota > Fungi > Ascomycota > Sordariomycetes > Xylariales > Xylariaceae > Xylaria > Xylaria acuta. Next base: position 197,184 of record MU383146.1, on the reverse strand, counting down.
AAGAGATAGATGCCAGACAAATACAAAACCCCTAACATGCAATAATGAACGACGTCGTTATCCTACATGTGCTTCGACCCTCCCCTTTCTCATCCAAGACTGGGGGCCGCTCAGCGTTGCGGCTAGGTAGGTATTATCAGCATGTAGAAGGTTACCTGGAACCGATAGTCAAAAGACTTATCCTCAAATGCATCATTTGGCTTCGCAGAATGCTGAGAAAGTGCGCCTATGGAGGACTCAGTAACAATATGCCTAGATCAGTGCTTGAATTTCGTACCTCCAACATAGCTATAATAAATAGCCTAGACGAACGCAGATTTACTCACGTCAAGGTATGGGGGACGCCAGGGACTGGCTCCTCACCTACCCAGTAGACGAAAAACTTGCCATGTAGAGTCGCCATCAAGGTCAAATCCTGGCTTCACGTCACAGGTTTTATCAGCTCGAAGCCCAGGCCTTGACTGTCACGTTAATACTCCGGCACCAAATCCTAAGAGGAGCGGTTCTTTAAAAAAAGCCATCAGCTCGATTTGTCTCGTAGTTATCTTTGTATGAATAGATATCGAAGGGGACAACTATACAGCGGAATGATGCTGTTGCGGATCATCAGGGTCCACCTAGATAGACAACCCCTGTATGCGTCCATGACGCAAAAATATCATTACATGTTTTTTCCCTCCTTTCTCTAAGTTTATCTGATTTCACTCCTCCACCTAAGACCAAGGACATCAGCGCCAAAGCCATTCGTTTTCTGAGAATCGATGACAAACGAAGTCATGACCTCTTTGATCTTGGGGACTGAGAATTTTGCCTGTTTCAGTCTCTGTAAAGGGGCGTTTTGTTAAATCCTCAACTCTAACGAGACTTCTCTTTTCTAGGCTGAGGGCCGTGCAAATTAGTCTGTAATCACACACCTTGCCAAGCATGCTTTCGTTACGGCTCGGGTCTTATTACTCAAACAGTGGAAAATACGCCCGCCGCTAGTAAATAACACATAGGTAATAATAATTCATCTCGTAGAAAATGGCAACCGTACTATCAGGAAGAGGGATGCGAGAGATATTCCCGTCTCTCTATCTTCTCGTCTGCTGCATCCTTGTGATTTCACTGTGAAACCTCAGCTTGAACCCGTTGCAAAGAGCCCGCATGTCGGGATACTGGTTTTTCATCATCTCAAAGGCATGGGGAACCACCTTGACATTCCACATGCCGATGGCAGAAGTGCGACTGGCCTTGAAGCATAGGTTGAAATAGCCAGGATACTTGGGATTGATGCAGAACATATAAATAGAACGGTTCGGGTTGGCGTCGGAGTACGAGGTCAACCAGCGCTCTGTGGCTTGCTGTTAGTAGGTGGTCCTAGGCGAAATAGTTCGATGGGGAGACAAAATTGCGTCACTTACCTAAATCCGCGAGGCTTCCCTTCTTGAACTTTTCGTGACCCATCAGTTCGTCGACTTTCTTAGCCATCGCTTTCACATGGTCCACAATCAGTTCGTCCAAATCGCTATACTGATATTTGCCACCAATACGCAGTTGCCTCCCAAGAGTATACTCAGTCTCTTTGTCCAGCTCGAGTACGTCGATGTGTTGGAAAACACCATCCGCAACTTTCCAAGTAACAGTCAGGTGATCGTGTCCCTTTGATGAAGGACGTATGACCACATCGCCTGATGCTTGGGATCCGAGATACTCCTCGGCCTGCGTGGAGTTGAAAGTTCGGAACAGGGGATGCTTGATGACTCGCTGGGTGCGTCCCGTGACCTTGTCCTTCTCCTTCAAGTCTTCCTTGTCTTGATCTTCTAATTGACTGTCCCAGGTACCGCTATGCTGATCATATTCTGAGGGTCGCTTGTAAGGCTTTTGCACTATCTCCTTGCGCACTGAAAGTTTGGCGTGGAAATCTTTGCGGTTAAGATCCAGAAGCTTTGCCTGAACAGTTTGACCAACGTGTATTGAGTCACGCATCGACCCGTTCCGTAAGTTGACATCGTGAGCTTCAATCCGCCCTTCGATACCACAGTCGAGTTTAGCAATCGCAAAATCCTCCTTGACCACGCGTACATTGACAGGAATGTTCATCCCCTCTGCAAGGGAATCCTTGGTTTCACCGGTGAACATGACAAATATCTGGTCGGGTGAAAGGGGAGAAATCGGTCGCCGTAGCTCTTCGTACGGAACCTGTAATTCTGCCCTGATCGTTTCCAAGGTAGCACGCTTTCTCTGGTTGAAGTTTTTCTCCAACTGTTCCGCATACTCTTCGAGAATCAATTCATTGACCTTCTCTTGTTCATCATCTCTAAAGAGCTTGCGAACAATAGCACCGGGTCCGTTTTCATCTGTCTCCGCCTTGACGTCCTCTTCATCTAACTCTAGAGCGTCCGCAGCCATCTTGCGACCAAGTTCATAGTCTTCGGGGTGAACACGTGTATTATCCAAAGGTTCCGATGTAGGGTTCGAAGAATCGAACTCGATTGACAAGAAGCTAGCACAGTTGTTCCATACCCTTGGCCCGACCACTGGCAGCTTTTTGTTGTCTGGATCACCAACGAGCTCTTCGCGGGTATTGACAACCCCACCATTTGTATTAATAGTCTTAATGACACTGGTGGCTTTCCGAGGACCAAGGCCAGCCACATAAGGAAGTAGATTTGCTGTGTATGGGTCACTAACGGCTTCGTTGATGTCAACACCACAAAGGTTAACCATATCGACCATGGACGTTTCGAGGACTTTCCATAGTTTATCTTGCGGAAGCAGATGCTGACACGGATTGTAAAGCAAAGTGGTCACATCTTTCCCCAGCGCGGCGTACTCCTTCATGGGATTCTGAAGATATTTAGCCAGGGCGATGCAGTATCTCGTGACAGAGCCCAAGGTGGCATGTTCTGCTTGGGCTCGCGGACTATCTTTGTAGAGGCGAGCTACTTCATCGTTGACGACAATAATGTCGAGTGGGTCGGTGCGGTAGTCGTCTGTCTCCGTATCTAAGTACTCCGGTCCCATGAGACGCTTCTCTTGGACGAGTGTCTCCAGGTCCCGAATTAACCTGTGCGTTTCGGTCGAGAAACCGGAGACACTGATGACGTCTGGCTTCCGATGCTCGATGAGGTCCGCAAAAGCCTCTCGCTGACTTTCATCATGAGCAAGATTCATGAATTTGCCATGGTCAATGACTCGACCGTCTTCCTCGACCCAAGCCCAGAACACAGGATCTCGGTTCGGATCGCCCATTCCATTCGACAACGCGAGGACACGTGGCGTAGTACCTAAGATCATGCCCTTGGGTTTTAAAGGGGCTTGGTCGAGTCGCTTTAGGTATTCTTCACGGCATAGCTTCAATATCTCCTCTTGACATGCCGTACGAAGTGAATCCTTGACTCCTTTTACGACGACTCTTTCGAGCTTTGGAAAAGCGATATCGAGAACTTTCAGGCGCTCCTCATTCCAAGCATCAGCAAGTTCGCTGTAGTTGTCGGACGCAAACTCGGCATGCAACTGGCGGCGGAATTCCCGCTCGTTTTGTAAACGAAGTGTGACCTCGACTAAGCCCTCCTCTTCAGCTTTCATCATCTTCAAAAATAGTTCTGGTCGGCGGGCTAGATCTGCAATGGTCTGGTTGATGAGATACTTGATCTCGTAGTACGGATGTGCCTCGTCAATTCTGCGGAGTCCTTTGTCGGTTCTGCGACAGCTGACCTCGCCCATTTGATAGTACAGTGCTCGGAAATGCTTGCGCATTCTTGGACTCATGAACAGTTCCTCTGCATACGTTTGTCTAGCGTGATGTAGAACCTGGTCGCCAGTTGGGAAATCGCTGTCGGTGAGACTATCGGCTAAGTCAATCGGCAGGCTTTGCTCATCGTCTGGCATAGCCTTCCTTCCCTCACGTAGTGCATTTTGAGCAAGCCTATCTGGGGTGATGCCGTATGCCTTAACCATCCTGTACGCCCTAGATTTTCGTACTCGGTCAAAAACGGAAGACTTAGCACCTGGTCGTTTGGTCGCCTTGGTGTTTCCATTCATGGCAGCGATGTCTTTGAGCTGTGGTGAGTATTGAAAATTGATGTAGTCTTGCAGATCTTGGAGTTGTTCCATATCCACAGCCTGTGCTATCATTGTCGGAACCATATCATCCTCAACATCCGTAGCAGCTTTTAGGTTGTCGTACATCTTTTCGAGGGCATTTCGTTTTTCGATGAGGGAACGAAACTTGATATCCAGCTCCAGAATACGCCAAAGGTCGTCTTGCGTGAGTAACTTTTCGGCGTTGACGATGTACTCAGGCGCTTCTGAATCGTCGCGGTGGTCGGGATTTCGTGTCTTGCGAGCATGAATAAGATAGTCCTTGCGGTGTTGGAACACATAAGGTACTTCAAGCTCTTCTACGACGAAATATTCTAAAACTTTACCGACGGCCTTGTGAAATGGGACTTGTAAGTCGCCGGCAAGTTGCTTTTTTGGCCACATAAGATTGGCGATCCAATGCGATTCTTCCTTGAACTGGTCGGCAGAGATCTGTAGATGCTTGAACGGCTTGCGATCTAGTTGGAATCGCTCGGGCTCGTCCGTGAACCGGATTTCATTGTCTTCGTCGGTAAGGAGCTTCTCGGCTAGCTGCGATGGTTCGAATACATCCTTGAGCTCGAGGGTCTGCTCTTCTTGCTTGCGAACTTCCTCATCCTCCTCTACCTCGAGGGCCCAGTCATATTCAGCGCCGTTGCCAAAAATGGCATCCATATCTTCTAAAGCATCTCTATCGAGTCCAGTTCGATCGATGACTCTACCGGACATGCCCTTATCTCTCGGTCGAGCAACCTCCTCATCCTCTCTTTGGCGTTGGAGTTCTTCCTCGTCCTCAGGATAATCCTCCTCGATGAAGCCTTCGAACTCATCGGCAGCGGCGCGGTTGGATCTTCCGCCGTACGGCCGGTCCTCGATGACTTCCTCGTCCTCGTCCGAAAACATTTGGTCGAGGCCTCGACGTTCGGCGCCACGAGTTTCGTCGTCGCGATGACCACGCTTTAGGCGCTTGAATTTACTCTTTTTTCGGTCACGTTAGGGTATGTTTGTAGGCATATGGGTCGTTTCCTCGTACCTGAGAGGGCTGTCTACGTTCCCAGTCCGGAACGGACTCGCCGATGAGGTCGAGATCTTCCTCGTCCAGCTCCTCTTCCTCTTTACGCTCCTGGCGGCGCTTGCGTTTTCTTCGCTTGCGTTCTTCGTCGGAATTTTCGTCGACTTCTTCGTCTTCATCTTCGTCGACGATAAAGCCTTCACGAACCTATGACGTGCCTGCAATTAGCAATCACTTCAGGAGTAGAAGGACGGCAACGCCGCTTTCGCTACCTTTTGCATTTCCTCTTCATCGTCATCGTCGTCTTCTTCCTCGCTCGAGTCGTTCATGTCCTGGTCCCGGTTTCGATTCTTCTCGCGAGTCTCGCCGGTTTCTTCATCAAAGGACTCGTCATCTTCTTCTTCATCGAGTTCGGCCTCGCCAATAACCAAGTCCCGCATCGAGTTGCTCATGCTGGGCGACGAGAGCGAACAAGGTAACGTCTAGAGGCGAGATGGGCGGTGGTGCACTCGGGTACGGTCGATTCCAATGGCCGTGGGTATAGTAAGAATTAAGCTCTACAAGAGGAAATGGCGGAAAATTAAAGGCCTAGCGAGTGAAATGTAAGTATTCAGAGTGGTTGGAATGTGGTTTATGTGTAGTGGGAGGGAGGGAGGTTTGCGAAGAAGGTTAGAAGTAATTGTTGGGAAATTTGTCTGGTCGCGTTGACCTTGCAGGAGTCTCTCAGCCTCGCGACCCCATCAAAGCTTGTCAGATACAGTGCTTACATAAGAAGTTAGAGGTAACGCCACAAAAGAAGACGCGCCACAAGCGTACCTAAGGTACGTAGACCCATGCTTAAGTACTTCCAGTGACATACTTACATGCCCTAAAGGTACCTACCTAGGTACCTAGAAAAGGGGATTGCCAGCTGCCTAGGTGGGGGCCTGTACCTCAATGCAGGTGGCGCAAACCCCACCCGCATCTACAGTACGCTACGGTAGGTACTTAGGTACCCACGGGAAGATATCGCACCCCATCGTTCATTCAAGCTGCATCTCAACAATCATGAAGTGATGGAGCCTATCTGAGGCGCATATCTACGGCCTTCGAACCCCTCACGGTTCCCTGTCGTAAACGCGCATCCGGCCCTCCAGTAGGTAATATCCTATTGCCTGTGCATTTGATAGCATGGCAAGGTATGAGATATAGTGCATGTATAAGCAGGTACCTATAAGTAAGTCTTATCCCCTTAGCCGGGCTGCTGGGGTATTCAACTGTGGGTGGGGGCTGTCATGCAGCATGATCTTTGTCTGGCATGGCCCTTCAGCAAGTCAGAACTGCTGCTCGTTGTCAAGAAAACATGCCCTATCGTAAAGAAAAGCAAAAGGACGTTATTTATCATATAAACTGCATGATGCTGGCCGAGGTATAGTGTAGATACGCATATTGCTGAGCCCGTACCTTGCTGACCACTACTTGACTGTGATTGATTCGTGATACGCCACAAACGAGGTGCAGATTCATTGGCTTGGCTCAGGTGCTGTACAGTACTGTGCTGCTGCATACCTACGCCATTTTGTGGTGATAATTTGCACATGCAAGGAGGAATGGAACGCCTTGCTTCAAGGATCATGACAAGGCTTCATCTTCGGTTTAAGTGTACGGCAGTCCCCTGATCATCAGTCTGCGAAATCTCATCAGCACCCTCCACTTGCCTTTCTCCTATTTTTCCGTCTTCAATTATTTGCATAATTGATTAGAGTCTTGGTTACCAGCGAGGAAGTATCATCATATCATGACTGCTGCGACCGTTCCATGACGAAAACCACCTGCCCAACCATCCGCCGTTGGCACCTGAACCAGCCCAAAGAGACAGCGTACATGCATGTGGTTAGGTAGGCAGGTGAGGTACTTAGGTCGATACCTACGGGCTACAGGGACTTACAAGGTCAGGGGACCCGCACCATCCCACCACACCTTCACCTGCGTGCCACTAAAAGTTGCCGTCACCGCCGCTGTCAACCACAAGTTACAACCGTCGCTACAGGTATACCGACATACCATACTGCCTCCCCTCCCCCCCTTATGTACGACCGAGCTCCCTCTTCAAGTTCCCGCCTCCTCCTGCGTCCACATCTCCGATCATAGACTCGGTGCTCTGCTCCGTCCGACTCGGCCAGTTTTTGGATTAAACCACGGCGACCGTTCCCTCCGCCTGTTGTGCATACCCCGTCGTCGCTATCGCTCCCTACGCCGCCCGTCGCTGGTGCTTCCCCCTCCTGCCTCGCCCTCCCGCTCTGTGAGGGGCTAAAAGGTCAGGTCAGGTCAGGTCAGGCCACGCACCTCTGTTGCGACAATCCTGCGGCGCTTCGGGAGATGCGACGGTGCCTGTCCCTCGACACCTGTGCCGGTATCATACCTGTCTGCTGAACTGTCATTGTTATATTCTACCCAACCGCACTTTCTTGTCCCGCCTTGCTCAGTCAACCCCCTGGGCATTTCCCGCATCGCCAGCCATGTCCGAAACCAACTTCGCTCCGCGCTCCATGAAGCGCAGGAATGTCAAAGGCCTGGCCCTCGGCCCCCCAAAATTACCTGCTTCCTCGGGTTCGGGCAACAGCTGGGGCGCCGGCGGCTCAAGGGCGGAAGATGTTGGAAACGAGGCCCAACTGGAAATTGGTATCGAGTTTAACCTGGACATCCGCCAAGAGGATCTGGAGATTGTCAAAGAACTCGGATCGGGTAATGGCGGTACTGTGAGCAAAGTGAAGCATTTGCCTACGGGCACCACGATGGCGCGAAAGGTAACAGCCTCTCGCAATGATTCGCTACTAGGCGAGACAAGAAGCTCTGACTCGGGTCCAGGTCATCCACGTCGAGGCGAATAAAGAACTGCGAAAACGAATCGTGCGCGAACTCCAGATTATGCATGGGTGCCAGTCCGATTACATCGTAACTTTCTACGGTGCCTTTTTAAACGATCACAACGACGTCATAATGTGCATGGAATATATGGATGTTGGGTGCGTACAACGGGTCAGCCGTGCTGTCAACTTGACTGACTAGATGAACATAGGTCTCTAGATAGGGTGTCGCGCGTTTTTGGGCCCATCCGGGTCGATGTATTAGGGAAAATTGCCGAAGCTACGCTTGGAGGTCTGACTTACCTGTACTCGAAACTGCACATCATGCACCGTGATATCAAGCCATCGAACATACTCACCAACTCCAAAGGCCACATCAAGCTGTGTGATTTTGGAGTCTCGGGCGAGTTGGTCAACTCGATCGCCGATACCTTTGTCGGCACCTCGACGTATATGGCCCCAGAACGAATTCAGGGCGAGAAGTACACGGTCAAATCGGACGTCTGGAGTTTTGGTCTAACGATAATGGAGTTGGCTATCGGAAAGTTCCCGTTTGCTGCGAGCGAACAGCTGTCTGACGGCGATGGCGCACCCGCTGGTATATTGGACTTGCTACAACAGATTGTCCACGAGCCTGCCCCCAAATTGCCAAAGAGCGATGCGTTCCCGGCAATTCTCGAGGATATGATCCAAAAATGCCTTTACAAGGAACCTGAACAGCGGCCAACGCCTCAGGACCTCTTCGTATGTCATGCTGGGAGTGTCGATACTGATCTATAGCTAATAAGCCGGTACAGGATAACGATGCGTTCGTTCAGGCAGCCAAGCGGACGCCCGTTGATCTCAGGGCATGGGCTGTCGGTATGATGGAGAAAGACAACCGCAAATCACACCTCGCACCACAATTGTCCCCAGCTACTCAAGAGCTTTTGAGATCTAGCGATTCCCCTAACCAGCAAATTGATAGCAACCCGGCTTATACGCCGACCTCTGGCGAGATCCCTATCGCGGGGGCCATAATCTCGCCTAGAGACCATCACGGACATATACCTAGCCGGTCGCCCACAAGAAATGGGACGGGAAGCGTTGGACGAGCGGGTGGATCGAGTATCCATCCGGGCTTGGGCCAGAGATCAGCAACATCAGGGTCCGTACCTAAGGTTGGGCACTCGGATATCTCGCTTCCCGCTAGTGCGAGTGCCGGGACGTTCACTCTACCCGTGAGATCAGTACCTGGCGGACCACTTCCTCCCCCCCCACCAAGAAAAGAGACACCAGACGATATGAGAAGTGAAAGCCGCAGACAGGTAGCATACCCGCCATCGAATGGCAATTACGGCGCAATGGGCTATCCTCGAAAATAGTGCTCATTGCCTAGATTATGCGACTAATGTCTGGCTGGCGGACAGCATCATGAATCGGCGCTAAGTTCTGAGGACTGATGGAATCGATATGCTTAACGAACCATTATCGCCTAGGTACAAAAGGTACAGCTAATGTGCATAGAGTTGAGTCACCAGTGATGGGGCTACCTAAAAACAAGGCATGTCTGAAGTCTAGATATATGTGATTGCAGATATAAGTGCTTTCTTCGCTGCATGTCCTGTTTACTACAAGCGTCAATGTTAAGAAGAAACCAGATAACCTTTGGAGAGAATATGGAGGACACATGTATTAATACATAGAAGTGCAGGCGAAACTGTTGTTTCTGTTCGCTTCTTAGAGGTAGCGATAACTGAGCGCGCTTGATGCATGGCTCAGCGTACTATGATAGAAGCGATCTCTAAAATGAATGGTTTATGAGCGTTGCCTTCACGGAAGAATTACCTATTTCACCATGTCCTTGTGAAGCCTAGGCCCATACTTGAGAATCTCATTATATGCGTAGACTAGCTATGCTTGAGCCCAATCAGTGACTTGCATATCTATCAACCGCACAAGACTGGCAGAACACCTCATTATATCAATACATGCATTGCGCTCGACTCGGCGATATGCCGAATGTTTATAAGACAACTATAGGATTTCCGGGATATTATTTGCCTCGAATACATTCCCGCCCATAGTGCGCAGCTATCTAGCTACCCCCCTTACCTGAGCTAGAGGCTATTCTATCGGTATCTCCCTCCCCATAAACCCGGCATCTAACACGCCGACCAACTCGTCCAAACGTCTGATGGCCAAATCCGTATGTGGGTGCTCCGCCAAGTGCGCGTTCTCACTGTTGACGAGCAGCACCGTCGCCGCGCCCGCGCGCCTGCCGGCCGTTATGTCGTCGATGGAGTCGCCCACCATGATAAGCGCCGAAGCATCGCCTACCTCCTCGACCTTGTTCACGGACTTATCGTCGCCCGTGGGCTTTTCCCTCGGCCCCCTCGCGCCCCTGCGCTCGGACTCAGTCCCCTGAGCCGCCGCTTCCAGCAGTGCCTCCGTGCTCGGCGAGCCGGGTGCCGCGTCTGCCGCGGCGTCGTCCACGTCGCGCACGAGCCCCCACTCTCGCGCGATGAACAGAAGGCCGGCGGGGTCCGGCTTCGGCGGCCGGAAGTCCCGCGTCACGATGGGCGAAAAGTCTACGCCGACCAGGAACTTCTCGAGCAAGTGCGTCACGGGCTGCTCGAAGTTGCGCGTGCAGATGGCCTTGCGGACGCCCCGCCCCTGTAGATACGCCATCAGCGTGCCCAGACCCGGCTGCGCCTCCTGCGACGCCATCGCCGAGCGCTCGATGGCCCGGATCGCCTCCATGGCCTCCTCGCGCGCTGCTGCTGTGGGCAGGGAGGAGATGTGTGTTAGGATGTCGATTGGTCTTGGGATCCCCAGCACGGCGCGCATTTGTGTGAACATGTAGTTTTGTGGGAGACTGGATTTACCCGTTAGTTTATGAGGTTGGATGAGATTTTGAAGTGTTGCTTGGTCTGGTGCTGGGGTGTAAGTGTTAAGGATGATGAGGTGTAGTATAAGTCATTTACATGAAGCTGCCTCCGTAATCACTTGTAAGACGTCTGAGTCTGAGTGTTCCTTACCAGAGTGTCCCGTCCACATCGAATATTATGCCTTGTAATTTTGGTAAGTGCGTCTGCTGCTGTCCTGGTGTATGCTTCAGCGGCGCAAACTGCCGAGGACCTGTTTTGGTCATGGTGGTGATGAGTCTGCGCAAGGATGGTTGGAGAATTCGGGCTTTACAACATTTCATATTAAGTAGTTGCATAGTAGGTATAATGCAGCTTCCTTCGATACGAAAAGCCTGTGAGACCTATAACTATGAGACAATTAATTAATACATGTACGTCGACTACCTCCAAGGTACCTCCAGCTTCAGGTAGGGACTTTAGTCATGTACTACCGTTATGCTAGCCTGTAGGCTGCGGGCAGGGCCGCGGTCTTAGTTAGCCCAAAACCGACAACCTTCCGTCGTCGGATGCTGTTCATGCCACCGGACGGGCATATGGCCCGTGCACGCCCGTTGACGTTGGAGCTGGCCGACACGGGCCTTGGGACACGCTGCAGCTCCAATTGACATAAGCGCAACCCCGACGACCAGCAATTGACCCATTTGCTCGACACGCCCGGTTCTAAATTGCCAAATTGACCTGGTATTGTATGGGATCGCTTGCATTTTAGACTGCAATCTACCAACTGGCCAGCTTCATCACTATTGAAAAATGGCCGACAAGGACCTGACAGATGCCGAGAAGGCTGAGAAGCTCGCCGCTGCCAGGAAGCGTGTATGACAGCTCAACTCCGCAACCCGCCGCTGACTCTGCTCAATTGCTGATGTTGTAGGTCAGGTTGAACAAATGAAAAAGAAGTCGAAAAAGGCTGGAGGCGCGAAGAAGGAAAAAGAAAAGGAGGAAGCTCCGACAGAGGCCAACTCCGAGGCAACGACCAGCGCTGCTGTCGACGAGGCTGCGCCCGAGGCCGCCGCCGACGACGCCGCTGCGGAACCCTCGTCTCCGACGCAGACAACTGCATCGCTATCACAACAATCCAAGCTCAGATCCTCGTCCTTCCGCCAGGGACCACTGTCGCCCACGTTGACCCCCGAAGGCGAGACCGCAGCCGACATCTACCGGAAACAAGTAGCGCGCATTGAGGATCTCGAGAAGGAAAACAAACGGCTCGCCAAGGAAGCTAGCGATGCGGAGAGGCGGTACAAGAGGGCAGAGGAGGAGCTTGCCGATCTTCAAGAGGCTGATCAAGACGGGTCAGACCATAGTCAAATCGAGAAGCTGGTGGGATGGCCGTACATTTCTTCGTTTTGGGCCCCTGGCTAACAGATCTCTACAGAAAGCCGAAATTGCTGCCCTTCAACGGCAGAATTCACAATTGCAGTCCGCTGCTACGAAACGCCATGGCTCTTCGCCTTCCCTGGCTGTGGCCACACCAGCGGACGAGCTCCAGGCACAGCTTGCATCTAGGTCCGCGACAATCGAGACAATGGAATTGGAGATCTCGCGCCTCCGCGCCCAAGCCGAGAGGCAGGCGACTGCGGGGGGCACGGATCGAGAGCAGATTGTAGCTTTGGAGGAAAAGCTCGCGCGGTCAGAACAGGCTGCGATGAAGGCTCAGCGGGAGCTGACCGACCTCAAGCGTAATCTTGAACGCACGACCGAGCGCGTCGTGAAGGAAGGCAGTGCGCGGACGAGCGCTGAGACCAAGTCACATTCGCTTGAACGAGACGTCGAGCGCATCACCGCTGAAAAGGCCGAGTTAGAAAAGAAAGTAGAGGCCCTGGAGAAGAAAGTCGCTGCATTAGGTACCCTGCACAAGGAGCATGACAGTCGCTCCCAAGCCCTACGGAAAGACAAAGAACGTGCCGAGAAGGAGGCGCAAGAGGCACGGTCTAAGATCGAGAAACTCGAGGGAGAGAACATGCGCCTACGGAAGAAGGACGCCGCAGAGGGCGGCGGCGACGACGAAGGCATGGACGAGCTCGAGAGCGAGGAGCGAGTACGCATGGAGAAGAAAATCCGGGACCTCGAGAGCGAAGTCTATGATCTACGCCGGGGCATCTGGCACCAGCGGCGGCGGGACATGGAGCCGGGTGCCGAGGGGGATTTCACGAACATCGACCTCGACAACAACGGCCCGCTGTCGCCTAACTCGACGCGCAAAGCTGGCAACAAGGGCTTCAGCGATTACCTGACCAGCGGCATCAACGCGCTGGCGGGCGTCGGCGCCGAGGAGCACGACGAGTTCCTCGAAGATGACGATATGGAGTTCGACGAAGAGGCGTTCAGGCGCGCGCAGCAGGAGGACGCTAAGCGAAGACTTGAGCACATCAAGGAGCTGAAGCGCGGGTTGAAGAACTGGGAGGGCTGGAGGCTGGACCTCGTCGATGCACGTAGGGGAGGTGGCGGGTATGGTGCGGGCGAGATCTTTGAGATCTGACATTGCGCGATCGACGAATACGGATGGCGAGGGTTGGGTTTTGTAGGATACGGGTACGACTATAAGCGCAATGTTACGAGATTTGTTATGATATCCTCGTGCAGTGGTGGTATGTGATTGCGGTGAAACGGTAGCTATGACCTTGTGACTCTGTTACAACGCCGGTTGGACCGAACATTACCTGCCCCGGCGATTCAGGTTCTTTTGGCTTACGAAAAGACAGGATGAGGAACTTATATCTATCAAGGCAGCTGGCTGAATGACGCAGTATACATTTCAGCTACTACTGTTCCCGATCTCGTTTTCCTAGCCTCAGTTACCCTTTTGTCGAGCTTCGTTTTATAACGCGGTGTGGTGATTTGAAGTGTTTGACTCTTCGGCACGAGCGATGGAATTGATCGCTCAAGCTGTTTACCTTGTTCTATAAACCCCTTAGAAAAAAAAAAAAAACTATCTTGATTCCCTAGGACAGGTTTTATCGGCCCGTGTATTCGGAGCTACACACTCAGGATGGCATCTCACCTAGCTCCACGTTCCGAGGTGGCATAGGCATAGGCATGTGGGCTATTGTCATCCAGTTATAATGATACGATTCATCCTCGTGCTCTGTTCTTGAGAGGCGATGTCTGAGATGTAAGCAGGGGCCGCACCCGTTCGCTCGCTCATTCGGGTTTCGGGCCTTTTGATAGACTCCAGGACTTTGGAGATCCCACGCGCTGGGACTGTGGCCATCTTCTTCGGTATCATTTTTACAACTTTTATTGGAAAATATACATCGCCAAGCCTGGGCGAGTTGGCAGAAGTTGAGTCGAGAAGCGTCTCAGTTCAAGACGACCCATGTCTTGGCATATTGTGACCTTTTTTAATTTATTTTTTTATACCCTACGTCTTGCCGTGTGAATATTACTGGGATAAAAACAAATTGGGCACATCAAGTATAACGCGATCAACGGTTTGAAATAATTTATTGAGGAGCACCTGGGCACCGATTCAGTTTGTTAGACGCCCGAGTACGATAATGAAAACGTGGTGCTTAGGATGAAGTGGCAGTAGTATGCTAAGGCTTTAGCCAGGGCTATTGTTGCTGCTGGCTTTGGCACATAAATACCACATTTTGCTCATCCCCTCGAAGGATGCGACCGACCAGCGGCCGCCAGGGGTGATCCTCCCGTCCCGTGCGGCTCTCCTGGCTCATGCAAGCTAATTGAAGCTTCATGAGGAAATCCCTCTCCCGGACTAGCAACGAGAACATTAAATACAGCACTAATACGATATTAAAGACAGGCCCGCTACTTACTATAGTCGCCACTATAGGCATTACCCCAGGGATCACGATCTCCGCACATGTTATATAGCTCCTAATTATTTATCACACTAGAATTAGTAATGTTCACTTCTGGTAACAGTTACCCAGGGTTTCGGGAGCTCGTATGAGTAGCAGCACTGGAATATGCCTGTTCGAATCTTTGAGGCAGGCTAAGAGGGGGAACAAAAGACTTCAGCGCCTAACCTGGGAGACACGGTAAATAATATCGCGACCGCGCCATTGGAATTCAAACGCGATCGACGCTGGAATTGGCGTGCCGCATGTCCCATGTATCAAGATATAAATCCCTTCCGTGAGATCATCGCGGTTGGGTCCAATCGTGATCGCCCATGTAGCATGGATGGTAGAAGAACCCGAGACGTGTGGAGCGATCGACCAGTCAGGGTTGTATCCCTGCGTTATCGTAGAGCTGACGCTGTAGAACTCGTCTCCGGGGACTGGTGGGCACACATCCTGCTGTGGTTGGTATACTATCGAGTAGATGCAAAGAAGGAACTCCTGTCCTGGTACCATATCTGGATGAAATCCGATGACGGTGGCGGAGCCAGCATTACAGTCGAGATAATTCATTGTTTAGACGATCTGTTTATGCACGGGCGAGCTTTGTGGGATAATTGTACGATATGATTTTAGTTCGATAGAAAGTGCACATGCGGTAAGGAGAGGATAATCACTCATGCGTCTGAAGCGAAAGGCGGGCCATATTTATATTCGTGGGCGTTGGTTGCAAGTCAAAGCTCTTGGGGGGAATGATGGATACTAGAAATAAGAGCCTACTTGGTAGAGGCCATCTATTTTCTGCATGGCGTTCAAGAGACTACAACTATGGCCAAAGAAAGCTCCAATATCTTATTCCTGTACGAAATATGCGAAACGAGGGATATTTGTGTGACCGGACATATCATAATGGAATTTTCCCTTGAACTTTCATTGGGAGATGCTGATGATATTTGCCCATATGGCAAAAGCCACCAAGCACTTCGAAGCAAGGAAAAATGAGTTGCCCGCCGTAGAGACAAATTAAGTTTGGAATTGAAGCGTCGAGTGCCGTCATCCCATACTCCACTGACAACACACTCGCCTATCTGTGAGGGACTTCCATTACCTGAATGAATTAGATGTTAACTAACCATTGAATCAGTCATATAGGAACTCCGTAACCAACCACTTCTTATAGCTGGCCAACATGGATGAGACATTGTAACGTTAAAGACACTGCTAGAGCGTGGTGACTTGCGTCATCGGATTTCGGGCTAAAATGAATTGTTCCAACGAACTAAACTGGTTTATTCTTCTGTGGTATGGTAGGTACATTAATCGGAGACAGGTATTGCTTATGTAGTTGAAAAAGAGTGCGAATGCAGATCGTACAGAGAGATGTTCCCTGAGACTGCTGGTAGTTGGGCATCCCCTTCAGAAGAACTAAATCCAAGCCCCTAAGACAAGCATGACGACGTTTCGACTACGAACATGAGATCGAAGCTTAATCATTACTGTTTTCCCTAGCATTTTTACACCTTTCCCCTTTCCCGCTTAATTCTCGAATACCGAGGCGCGACGGGTACTATTCGAAGCGCAAACTATAGGTGTGGGTTAAAATTATTGTTGTTGTCGTTGCGCGGGGAGCTTAATCACGTTCGTTGGCTAGCCGTGTCTATGCCCTCTGATTCATTTCGTCTACAGGCGTAGGATCGTAGTGACTCGGTTCTAGTAGCGCTAATAAATCCTGCTCGTCCGTGCCTGGCAGGTTAAGTTAGCAACACTATTAATTCCCCAATCTCAATACCAATTGTACCTACGATATTGTGTCGGTTCGGTATCTTTGCGGATTTCGACATCAAATGTCTCTAGCCCTCCATACAGACGATGGCCCCGCCTCCACGTGAGTCTGAACTTGAGTTCAACATTCCCTTGCTCCCTGGCCAAGATATTGAACCAGACATAAGTAACGCGTTTCCCATTGTTGTTGAATCTCGGACCAGCTTCACAACAGTTCCCAAGGAATCGTTCGCTTACACCACTCAACTTGTCTAGCATGCAAGCTTCGTAGACTTGGGGGTCAACTATACCATTAAATTGAGCGACAACCGTAAAAACGGACTCTTTCTTCACTATCGAGGGCGGTAATATCGTCCATTCAATTGGATATTCATAAACGGACACATCAGCCATGGTGACTAGTAGTGTCTGTAGTAGGCTGAACTCGACAACCAACCTCTGCGAAACGAGAAGAAGAGCGTTGTTTGACTATGAGACAATCTCAAGGCGGAAGGTGGATGCAGACGTGAATTGCCCGGCTTGTCAGTGTACCTGTTGCGGTCGGCGCTGAACAAAACTGGCCAGCTCCAATAAGTTCTACAACGAGGCGCAAAAATGTAAACGATAAATCCGATTGAAGAAGAGATGATAGAGATGCCAAGGGAAGGTTTATAGATAATGGCGTGGGAGCGTGACTCGGTTTTATGTTGATTCTTTTGGCAAATTGTCGTGCGACTCTACCCTGTGGTTGTAGAAATCAACATACCACAAGACGGAACGAATCATAACATCATCCGACCATGCTTTCCTGACCTTTCCGGGTGGTTTCACCAACCTGATTCTCCCATCCCTTCCAAAACGAAGGAGGCAAAAAGTATCACGCAACACACCGCATTTGACTGGTACATACTTAGTTAAAGAGGGCGCTAAGACGGCACTCGCTGCGTTCTTTTATTGGCGTATGAAAATTCAAATTCATTGAAATTTAATCCTACAATACGAAGTCTTGGCTTTGTTGGCCCTAAGCGCCTGTGAGAGTGACCTGAATCCAGCCACCGAGGCAAGGGATCGAGGTTGAAAGCGACGCACCAATATCCGTAGACGGCGTTTTTGGGGCTAATTGATAACTACTACGTATGATGTCGCTTTGTTTTACCCTATATGAGTTCGCGCCCCGTCAATAACGCGGCTGCTGCCGCTGGAGGTTCGATTATAGGTAGCGTATCCGACCGCATACGGGCCGGGGCCATTCAGCTTTTCGGAATTCATCAACCATTAACCCAAGGGATGAACTTGTATTGGGTCCTTCTGTTGGACATGATGTGGTTGCTGAAGAATGATCTGATGTCGAGAATTTCCTGATTGAGGTTTGTTGTTCGTGGTACACCAGAAAAGAAAATCGTATTCGGCCCTGACAAACCTCTCAAGGGATTGCGTGTTCTCAGCGGAAGGTGTGGGTTCACATGTGTTGGACAGGCTTGACGCACGGAATGAAAGGACAAAACATTCCCGTCGCGCAAGGTGGCAGTAGTTTGAAGTCAATATCAGGTGGCCGTTAGGTGGCTCGACAACCAAAGAATCGCGAGGCCCAGGACCTTGTTACCGACATTGCTATTTGCTAGTGATACAAATATTAGCGAGTTTGGCGGAATAATTAAGCACGCACTGCATGCGGTCTCTAGTTCTAATACTGTTCGATTTGTAGCATTGCGATTGCAGAGTCTTGTTGAAACCGGAAAAGAACATTCTTGTGCTACTGAACTTCATACCGTGCTGACCATCTTCCGGCCGGGAGGGGGGGAGGTGAGTGGCTAATGGTCTGTCATAATATTTTGAAACCAATTTCATTCGACTATGAACGTAGTAGCGTCTACATAGTAGACAATAATCCTTACAGCGTTGTAACTGACAATAATATCGCGCAGGTGTACATTCCACGTTACGTAAAATGCTTAAATCAGTTCAACCAACCGATGATTTCTTGTTGTTGTGCCCAGATCGTTTCCGAGAATTTGAGTGGAATCTTGGAGTATTCTGAGCTGGAGTGAACTAGATCCTGAATTAGATTTGGAACGCCGTAGATATTGTTCCGAAAGCTGGGTCTGGCCACATTGTGGCGGATGTACGAAGCATGCTGAAATACCTTGGTTGGCTAGGCCTTATTTACGCACTATCTTCGTTTTCTCCGGCTGGTTATCAGGACGTCGATTTACCGCTTAATGCTTATTGGAATTGCGATAGGCTTGTAAGGCGCTCGTACAAGAGACAACTACTTTCGGCTAGTCATACGCTGCGACCAATTGGTGGACATGTAACCGCTTGAAATTTGAGCCTTACAATGATTTCGTAGATCATATCCTATCCTCAGCTATTTCGCTTGAGACTGGGTTGGCAAGGTTAGAACTCCACCCCAATCAGCCAGAGCAGTAACAATTCGTTATGAGGCTGAGATCAGGCAATTTGATGAACCCCAATTCACACTGGAGGAGCAGCTAATACAACTTGCTTTTCGGGGCTTGATAAAACCTGGTCCGTTGCCTATTCCAGGAAGTCCTCGCATATGACGGAGGTTTCGCACTTGTTTTTCTAGAAGTAGTGCGCGCCTATGTATAAGACTCCGGTTCAGTATTCTATAGGCAGCTAAGGCTAACGCGCCCCGTGTCCCCAAATTATGAAAGCCAAGAAAGGACGACCGAAAGTCTTCGTCTTCTATGAATTAAGGTAGGTAGTTATCCAGAGAGCATTTTATAACTGTAATCGACTCTTCAGCCTCCATTGAGTCGACAATAAGTTCAGATGCTCCTTAAATAAGCTACACTTTACGGGGAGCTATTACAGAGCATCTTGATATTATCCTAGCAAGATTACTCCGAGTCATCCCTACTGGCAATGATCTCCTTGGGCACTGTTTGCGGTCTGTGAGTCTCAATGTAAAGAGAGCTTGACGCTCACTAGGCGCCACACCTTTCTAAGTTAGCAATCCTCACAATTTATGCTTCTAGCCCCAGCTTCTAGTGCGGGAGAGCCACGCTGAGGAATAAGGAGAACAGCAAATTTTTAATCGCCTCTAATTAGCTAAGGAGAGTACTGATGGTTGAATGTGATTTACATAATTCACCCCGTGACGTTTCAGCCATAAGCTATTGAAGTACTTTCCAAAGCCCTGGCTGCTCACCTTATGTTATCTGAATTGGAATCCTAGACACCTAAATTTTAAGGTCTATGTAGGTGCTGGGAACTCGCTATTAATGAGTAGATGTCAACAATGGGAATATGTCGACTCTGAAGGATACATGCTGCAAATAGGGTGCCGGTTGCTAATAACCAGCTACCATATGGGGCGATTATATAATCTGTGTAGATATAGATGTTAGGCCCTTTAGATCCTAGGGAGGTTTAAGAATTGATTAATTTATCCATTGAGCCCTAACTACTACGTCTCTGTATTCAGGCCTCTCTTGCCACTCTGTGGCTAGACCCTTTGATACAATGATTAGGGTGTAAATGGTGTTGGCACTCATAATACAAACCAGAGGGGGTAAGTAGTATGGATTGTTGTGAGCTATTTAATTGTATAAGAATATGTTTCAACTACTGTGTTTGACGAAATTCCATGGAATAACACGGATAAGTTAGACAAATACACGATCTATCAAGCGAGAAAACGGTGTAACAAAAACAGGAACAGGCGGAAAGGGCTCTAGTTGTGTTCCTTAATGCACAGCGTGTTAGGAATGCTATCCGCTACACCATGCGTTTGTGTTAGGTCGCACCTCAATATACATGGAGTTGATGTGTCCCGAGATTGTCATCAAGATAATTGCTGGAAGTGTAACGATTTGCAGAAATGTGGACATTATTTGGCGTACGTAACATGTATGTAAGGCTGTTGTTTCCTCTTGGAGGCCGTGTCATCGTGTATTGGCGGTTAAACTCGGCCGCAAATGGATCTTGTAGTTGCACTAGCATTCCACGGATACCTGCATCAACCAAACAGAGGCTTGTCATTCCAATCGGCCACCTCTGCAAAGTCCAAGACCGTCGTTGGGTCTTAACAATCATAAAGCAAACTTGCACAAAATTCCATAGTTGTATCAACAGCGCATTTGGAGTGGCAGTCTCGCCAAATGAGCAAAGAGGTGAGGTGCAAGATGTTACACTCTCCAGCGAACATGCTACGAATAATCAATATAACAAAGGTTCTTCGAGTCCTTCACGACAAATCTCCGTGCTTAAACCAGAGCTTGAGGTGATAACATAAATATACCAAGTCGCCACGTTCCTTGCTCTCTTGGGTGCTCATTTCAATCACAAATATATATGCCAATCTTTAGTATACTCAACTATTTTCGAAGAGCAAACATACAGCTTTTCCGCCACCATGATTCATGGAGACATCAATATGAACGCCGCCAGGGACGACGATGAAAACCCCTGCATTGACCCGACAGCAATAATGCACTACACTACGGGGCATTTTGACACCATTGGCGACGCTACTGGTATGAATGATACGAGTCCCTACATTTACCAGAACGTATCAATGTACGACATCACGGAACAACCAGACGTTATAGTGGATGACACCCAATTGGATTTCCAACCTCATGCCAATATTGGTGCAAGCAATGACGGGCCCTCCGCTGATGCAAAAATAATACGATGCAAGCTTTTCTTCCTTATTGCCGCACATAAAACCGTTCAGACAGGCAAAGAATTTGTCGCTGTTGCTCGTATTACAAAAGGCTACGAAAACCCATTCGTCAATGCACAAGGGAAGGCGTATCATTACACGCCCGAACTTAAGCATCAACAATTTAATACATCAACGCCGCTATCAAAGAATGAATTGGCGGGGGCCGCGTGTGACGATCGGGCTTTCGCAGTCCATAAAAGGACAGGAACCTCGTGCGCCCCTGCAGGGACCTACCTGGTGTACAGACTCAAACGTTCCGAGCCTGGTATAAGAAACTTGAGGTTTGAAGCGATTTGGGATTGGGGCGGTGGATTCGTCGGCAAAGCGTCCTATGACTTTGTCTTCTTGACAGCCCATGATGACTACATCATGAAACCTTACAGTAAGAGAAAATTTCGCATCCCGATTCGCGCTAGCTATGACTAACGAATTGTAGCTGCGCTTCAGAAGAAGTTATTGAACGAGCTTTGGCCAGATTGGAAAAAGCATATAAATTATTGAAGAAGGGGAAGAGGGGCCAAACTTTAGAAGTGTGCGTTGCTGGAAACGAGTTGACCAACTCTGAGATGCTTTCTATGGTTTTTATCGTTTTCTTGTAAACGGTTGCGATGCGTTTAGTTTTAGAGAGTTTACCTAAGACTTAATTAATATTCTACCACCTAGAATGTCGCTTTCTCATTATATCAGTCTTGCTAAATACCTAGTTTCGACCAAGAAATCAACCTTACCGATTAAAGCGTAGAAAAGGCCACACTGTCTGTTCAACCCTTGTAGGTGCTGGCTTTATAATACCATAGTTGCTTTGGCCTTGGACCAAATGCATTGACATTAATTATGGGGAGTTGCAATCATAATGGGCCGTTGCTATATACTAAATTATGACCGCAGAAAATGCAAACGTGTGTTAGAATAAAAGAGGGCAACGTGAAAGGCCATCCATTCCAAGAAATAACATCTAGGATAATTAATATTGAACACTCAGTACAGAGTTCTCCACTGACTTATTATAGCGGTACAGCCCCATCTGATCATTCCAGGTACCAGTGGCTAAAGTAGGTAGTCTGGGATCAGGCTCACTGCCGCCAAATGGGGCTGACAACGTTGGTAAATCCAGAAAACAATGTTTTAGACTACGGTATACCAGAATCTATTTATTGGATTATTTCTCTAAACCCTGAATTAGCCTAGTTCTAGTTCATGGGTTCACTGGTGATCCTGTGAAAACATGGCAATGCACTGGCCCGAATGTGCAGGACGAGTCCAAGCCGGTGAAAGAATATCGCCTTTTTCAGACGCTCAATGATGGTACGATGAATCTCATGTTTTTGGGACTTACTGGCTACAAGATATAAGATTTGCTCCCTTTGACTGTCGCAGACGCTAGGATATTGACCTATGGGTACGACACACATTCGACATACTTTTGCCGGCCAAACAAGTCATAATAGTGTATATGATATTTCGTGGGACATTCTAGTAGCTCTTGAATCCCAGAAACAAGAACACGTATCAAGGCCCATTATCTTCATTGCCCACAGCCTGGGCGGTATTGTGGTAAAGGAGATGCTAAGGAGATCGGATGGACGTCTTGGCCCACAACAGTTCCCATAATCTATTGCCGAATCTACTCTCGGTATTATATTTTTTGGTACTCCCCACAGTGGTGCAGACCCCAAAGGCTTCCTTTTACCAAATGCAGAAAGGGTTGTCAAAGCTGCTGGTTTCTTAGTAAATGAGAACATCGTCAGCGGGCTCCTACCATCATCCGAAAGGCTCCGTGAGCTTCGTGATGATTTCGGACCTCTTGCGATGAAATACAACTAGATCATTCATTACTTCTAGGAACTATATGATGTGGTAATGCTTGGTGGCAAGAAGGTATTCATCATCTTACAGGGTTATGGCTGTCTCATGCTCAGACAGACATTGTAGGTAGTGGAGAATCGCTCTTCATACCTCAATTTGCCCACTGTCGAGATCACCAAACAAATTACGCGGAACCATATGGAAATGGGCAGATTCAGAAGCTCGAATGATGCCGAGTATGTGAAATTAGTTGCAGCAGTGGCCAGCATGGTGCAGGCACTCCGACAGAATGGGGCCAGTCAGAAACAACATCGTGCCGCCGCTAATCAAGGAAATCTAAATCTGTTGGATTTCTTATTGAACTTGGATGGGTTAAAGACCATATGTTCGGACCATGAAGGGAGCTACTACGGAACGTCACATGATATTTTAAGAAGATGCTGCGCAACTTACATCGCCAATTACTCGGCTGAATTTGCACTTTTTAATATATGCTGTTGATGACGTCTTCTGCAACTCAAAAAAAGCCCAAGAAACTGACAACTCCCAAGTAATCTTTTTGTCAACCTTCAATCTGGAGCCTTGGCTTAAGCGTGGCCTATGACTGGCCGTACAGCATGCAGACAGGGTTACCGCGTACTCTACATATTAGCAGCAGAGGGCTGCTCTAATCTCATATTAGCGACTAACTGGGCTCTATCACATTTGAGGCCGGAACGGAAATTGCCAGTACACCAGGGAGGGCCGCGCTGCGTTCTAGATCTCGAAACGGTGGAGTCACTTTGTGGAAGTTGAAGTATGCCAGCACCCCACTGATGGACCATTCCAATATTGAAATGAACAGCGAGTAGTATTTTACGAGTTTATATCCACGCAAATGACCATTACAAGCAAGAGTCGGGCCATAAATACGCGAATGAAACAATAATGTTCGACGCTGCCAGGGACGGCGACGTGGAACTCCTCAAATTTCTTCTGATGACTAAAAGGTTCGAGGTCAATAGAAAATACCCCTACGGACGCACAGTCTTAGGCGCCGCCGCACGATGCGAGAAGTACGTTGAACTGCTCCTATCAGTTGAAGGTATCAACGCCAACTGCAGAGATAAACTTGGTCAAACGGCCATTTTTATGCCGGCGATAGGCGGGCATGTGGAAATTATAAACCTTCTATTGTCTGCACCTGGTTTCCTTCCTGACATGCCAGATAATTCAGGTCGTATTGCTTTGTCTTATGCAGCTGAGACATGGATGGAGCAAGACGAGGCGATGCAAGGACTGATAGGCAGTGACCAAGTAAATACTGACTCCAAGCACCATGAAGGGAGGACACCTTTCTCCTATGCTGCTGAAAAGGGACACCGGAAAATCATGGAACACTTGGCGCGTACAGAGGAAGTAAACCCGGTAGTAGGGATATACATGGGCTGTTGTGCAAGCAATGATTCCGTAGGGGTTGCAAGGATCGGTGGGTGTCTTCTCCTATATATTGACATGATAATATGATATAAAGAAGCGAGTAGCCGGTATTGGCGATAATCTATTGAGGAGGTATTTTAAATACGAGCTTAGGGCACTTATTTGTGCGCAAATACTAGAGAGATGTGATTTGGATGAAGTCTTGATGGACGTGTAGATAGTCCAACGGCTACTGCAAAATTTGGCAGACTGGAACTGGGTAGATGGGCTAGGTGCCCTCTTCGGACATACATATAGGACTTAAACCCCCGACAACGTCGCAATTGGCGGTAGTAACGAGTCTAAGAATTAGTAGGAGATCAACGCACCAGTAACGGTGTTGTAAATTCCGTTTTACGACTGCATACCTGTGCGAGCGTCAAAATTCGGTAGACATATTATGTGATCCTAAGCTCACGACTGTTGAAATTGTCGTCGTCCTGTTTGCTACATCATAATGTACATATGACACCCTCGAAACGCTCAATTCGGCCGAGTAAACTAAACATAATGTTATTGCTCTGTCGCCCGTATTATACTGCAGGTTATTGGTTGCAAACTGTCACAACACCTGAAACTACACAACAAAACATATATATAGCCAGATCGGCCCACAAAAGTCGTTATAGAGGACTTAACAACAACTGTCTTCATCAACCCCGTCGACTCTCCAACGAGATTCTAATACTAGAGAATTAAAGCCTAACGCGGAGAGTAATGTAAATCTGAAATGCCTCAGTGGGTCTCCGCAAAATATACGCAGGCTCGTACTCGGTTTTGACTGGTCTACCAATGGGTATAGTTTTACTTGAAGTCCCACCAACCAATTTCATACTTAAGTTTTTGCAAGAGTATGTTCCAGCACGTACGACCATACCCACTGGAGAACTCGGGGTCCCGTCCGCTCCCCCCCATAGATAAGCCGGTGAGGGAAAGCTAGTCAGTTGAAGTGGGGTGGAAAGCGGACGTTTACATGACTGACAGACTGGAAGGTGTTCTGTGTTGAGCCTCCTGGTTTGTATCTACTAGCAACTGTAGTAAATACTAAGCGTAATGATAAGCCTGGCAAATGCTCTTCGGGACCCGTCGTCGCCCCCCCAGACTGTGTTAATTTTTATTTTAGAGGACCGCATTTCACGATCGTGGCGTTTATATATATAAACATTTCCGAAACTCTTGAAACCACCCCATATCACAACGACACAATGTTGAGGGCTGGAATAGATGGTATTGATAGTAATCACTTATGGTGTTAAGGTCCGTTGCCCTCCTTTCTGGATGGGCAAACCTTTGTCTATCTATATTCCACTGCCTTCGCTTCCAATTGTCTTCTTCTTCCAAGGGTCTCGGAGTATTTCCGTGAGTTATATAGGGCTATTCCCACTGCGTGTCTCGGATGGTCGCCCCTGGCTCCAATATCGTTGTGTAACCTTATTGAGATCCGTGTCATACTCCAACCTCTCCGCCTTCTTGATTGCTCTTAGTTGTTGCTTCTCTTCCCTTTCAGTGGTCCCCTTGGCCCCGGCGCTTCCTTTAATAATTGGAATAACTGAAAGTGTTTCGCCAGTTGGTAGTAACCGTTGATTATTTGCCTGGATAAATTGGTTTAGGTGGCTTTTATTTTGAAACGTAATAAAAGCGATCTCTGCAGATTTTAGCCCTGTAGATGTAGGCATAAAGTCGAAAAAGTAGCGGGCAAGCTTCACACTAGAGTTAATAGTATTAGGAAGTAACCCTTGCTGAGACTGAATTGTTGCACCAAAAGTAATCTTGTTTTCATTATAAGTGTGTCGGGCGATTTGACAACACTTTTGGCGGAATCGCAGCTTTTCTTGGGTTTCTGGGTTAAGAAAAGCATTTGCCATAGCTAAAACTGATATAGCATCGTTCGCAGCGTTATCAGCAGTGCCATGTTTATTAGAACCTTTGATATCTTTCCAATTATATCCAAGAGTTTGGAGTACAGATACCCGTCCAGGTATAACCCCAATTGCAGCGGTTATATCTTTTGCAATATCGCGGAGGTCTATCCAAAACGAAAAGTAAGGGATAGCCTTAGGGAAATTTCTTAATAGATACGTCCATTCAGCTGGCATCTCAAATCCAATAAGCACTAGCTTCGTGCTATTACAAGACTGTATGAATTCAATGACGGCAGACTCCAGGTCATCAAGATCAACTTGACGCTCATAGCCGAAGCGGGACGGGCGGCGGTTCGGGATACCGCCCCTGTAGCGGATTAGGTCTTCTCGCGTTTGGTCGCTCATATTAATATTGAGTGTTAGGCTTTGAATTTGATTTTTGTTGATAAAATCATCAAGGCGTGGCTGGCCAGGGATATGGGGCGTTATGGTCGGGAGATACGCGAGACCGACTTGGTGAAGTGTGCGGCTTCTTTCGCTTTCTATAGGCCCATGCTCTGTATCTAATGCGATAAAGGCGTGGTCCTTAAGAGTTCTTTGTAGGCCTTCCATAGTTGTAATTCTGTTGTTAAAAAGAACCCGAGAGACTGGGTCGCGTTGAAGCTGTTGGTAAGTAGCCATGGTAGGCATTACTGTCGCGGTTGATGCCAAATCGGAAATGGTCGGTGAGAGGTCGTAGCCCAGAGAGTAGGAGGAAGATTGAACTGTATGAACCATGAACAAAATGCAGGGTCGACGATTGATCCCAGATGGCGAGAGCACGGGCGGAGTTGGGTGGAGCGGGGAGTGCATACAGATAAGGCAGCTTCATGAGGGTTAAGTCGCGATAATAGTTCTCTGTTCGAATCTCCTCGGAGCAACCGTGCTGGCAGCTAAATCGCTGTTTTATGGAAAGTAACCTAGATGACCATTGCTGGGTACCTAACCTTGGGTGGCTTTAGGCCTGCATTAAATTCATATAAGCACGTATGACCTCTAATACTACCTCCTGGTTAGGTACTTCCCTACCTGGGGTCGGTGTATGTTTCATCTTAGGTATGATTTCAACCCAGCAACCTACACTAGCTCTCCCGAGACCCCCGCAATCCACAGGACCTAAGGCTCGCCTGGCCAATAATAACCACCGGACCCCTGGAAGTCTTCTGGAACCCTTCCAGCGCACCGTCTACAACCCCGCGACGATCTGCATCACCTAAGGCACCTTGCTGCAGGTCTATCCACTACCTCTCCCACCCTCTTCAACCTCCAATGCTTCGCTTCCCGCACGCGGACAAGCGCGTAAAATAAGACACGGGACACCCGATGAACACCCACACGCCCAGCCCGATATCGACAGCACAGTACAGTACTACCGCCCACGCCAATCGTTCGATATCGAGCCCTAGCTGACTGACGAACCGCTCGTTTCTAGCCAGAACCCCTC
The DNA here is from genome assembly GCA_022495125.1 of Xylaria acuta. Lineage (NCBI taxonomy): Eukaryota > Fungi > Ascomycota > Sordariomycetes > Xylariales > Xylariaceae > Xylaria > Xylaria acuta. The sequence goes on along the minus strand of MU383146.1, from coordinate 169,483 downwards.
CGTGAGCTCCTGACCGTAGCGGTGGCCATGCCGCCAAGTGCGCCGCACAGGTCACATCCTTCCGATGGCGGCACCCCGTCCGTCGACCGTCAGTACCACGCCGCGAATGGACGGCCCAGTATAGCGGCGGCGGCCTCACGACACGATCGGACCCCGAACACCCCCAGTAGGAAGGAGAGCAGTGGCCGTGAGAGGGCCTTGCAGGATCCGGGCTTGAGAGACTACGTACGTTGCGGACGTGCTATGCCACCGAGGCTACGACGTTGACTGGTGGGGACCGAGACTGACTGATCTGGTGAGCAGCGGTTGGGAGAATGCATAGGCAAGGGGGCTTTCGGCGCCGTCTACAAAGCTTTTAACTGGGGTACCGGTGAAGCTGTCGCTGTCAAGCAGATCAAGCTGGTCAATCTACCTAAGAGCGAGTTGCGGATGATCGAGGTAAGGCTCGGATGGATACCAAGTCGAGCTATCGCACTAATCATGAGTAGGCTGAAATCGATCTCCTGAAGAACCTTCACGTGAGCCGAGCGATTGCCTTCTGTCGAACCTGAGCATACCCGGAAATATTGACTGTTCATAGCACGACAACATCGTCAAGTATATTGGGTTTGTCAAGTCGGCCGACTGTTTGAACATTATCCTCGAGTATGGGACACTACGTCTGCATGCCAAATAGCCCACGCTTACGACCTATAGATACTGCGAGAACGGCTCTCTTCATTCCATATGCAAAGCCTACGGGAAATTTCCCGAGAACCTCGTCGGCGTTTACATGACCCAAGTGCTTCAGGGCCTCCAGTATTTGCATGACCAAGGTGTTATTCATCGGGACATCAAAGGCGCCAATATTCTTACCACGAAAGATGGCAAAGTCAAGCTTGCCGATTTCGGCGTGTCTACTAGCACATTAGCTGGGCCCGACAAGGAAGCTCAAGTTGTTGGTACTCCCTACTGGATGGCCCCGGAGATTATCGAGCTTTCGGGCGCCACGCCGGCTTCCGATATTTGGAGTTTGGGCTGTACGGTTATTGAGTTGCTGTCTGGAAGACCTCCGTATCATCATCTCCAGGCTATGCCCGCCCTTTTTGCTATTGTGAACGATGATCACCCCCCTCTCCCTGAGGGCGTGTCGTCAGTCAGTCACCTCTCTTTCCTTTGCCTTGCTTCTTAGGACCCTTGCTAATACCCTCCGATAGGCTGCTCGCGACTTTCTGATGCAGTGTTTTCAGAAAGACCCCAACCTTCGAGTATCGGCACGAAAATTATTAAAACACAACTGGATAGTAGGCTGTAGAAGGAGCGACGCGCCTGTAGCCAAAACTCCGGGTAATTTCAACCAAGCCGTTGAAGAAGTCAAGCAGTGGAACAAAGCCCTCACGTCATCCGACAACAACCTTCGGGCATCTGCTGGTTCAGATTCCAGTGTGCCTCCGCAACATAGCCAACAAAACCCGCGTCACGTCTCCCACGAACACGTCAAGTCTAACCTCCCAACGCCGGCCAAAGGTCTATTCACACTAGCAAAACCAAGACCCAGTGCGGAAGATTTCCGATCACCAGAACTTGCTGGTAAGTTTGATTTAGGCTAACCCAAACTGATTGTCCGAACTGTACATTAATACAATCATAAGATGACGATAATTGGGACAATGACTTTGCGACAGCGATATCACCGACTGCTTTGCAGCTTCCTCACATCAAACCACACGATCATTTTGGTGGTCTACTATCTGCTGATCGTCTGAAAGCTTTTGCCTCGATCGACAACTCACGAGATATATCTGGTAACTGGGGACTAGATCTTTCTGGCGGTGAGCTGATGACGATGAAAAAAGTACAGCCGATTCAAGATGAAGACCCTCTGGAGAAGACAATAAGGCCAAATTGGAATCTTGCAACAAAACCTGAGAGAAACGACGACCCGCCAAGGCCGCGAACATCCAGAGGATCGCCTCGGAAGCAATCGGCCAGTGCTCATCACAGATACCATTCCCGAGCAAAGAGCAACGTGAGCACTAAGTTTGAGCTACCATCACGCCCCGACCTAGTGTATAGGGAGCAGTCTGTCGAGGACTATTCAGACCTTTTTGATGATAACGATGGAGTGCTGAGCCAAAGATTGAGCTTGAAGAAGGTGTGTGCTGGCCCTCGAATTTATTCATTTTGCTTGTGGAACTTAAAAATTTGAACTGCAGCCCGACGCTCCCCAGTTATTTCACCCTTCGGATCTTACAAGTTTACCGCGCTCGACACAGTCACCCGAGACCAGCAGTATACGACGAAAACCTACGTCGCGGCCCTCAGTTCTTCCTAGCCGCCCATTCCACAGATCTAAGTCGTCAATTGAGATCCAAAAATTCGCCGAAAATGACGAAGAGGACTTCTCTGATATATTCGGTCCCGGTGACAATCTTACTGAGAAGGACGAAAGTGACAAAGGGTCTGAGGATGGGAACCTAATGGTTGTGTCACGCTTATCGAACAGTTCCTGGCTCGGCGACGACGAAGATGAGGACGATCCCTTTGCTTCTATGGATCCAGGTTGGGACGAAATGGATCTCGAAGCAAATATTGCGAGAGATCGCCATGCACGACTAGCCGAGAGAGTCGAGGAGTTAGTCCGCTCATTAAAATCAACAGAGAATGAGGAGAGACTCTTAGAACTATCTGGGAGCCTTGTAAGTGTCCTCTTAGCGTTTCGACTAACACCTACTCGCTAACTTGAATATAGCTTGAATTGCTCTGGGAAAGCGGTGAGGTCAAAGATCTAATTATCAGCGCGCATGGACTGCTTCCTATTCTAGAGATCCTAGAACCATGCACAGTCAAGAGCAGGCAACACATGATATTGCAACTGCTCAAAGTCGTCAACACGGTTCGTGCTGTCGCTTTCCATTTCATTCAGGTCGTTTTTACTAATGTGAGTGTAGATTATACTAGACGATGTTGAACTTCAAGAGAACCTTTGCTTTGTAGGTGGGATTCCCATCATTACTAAGTTTGCAGCACGTCAATACTCGAACGAGATACGGTTAGAAGCGGCTGCTTTTGTCAGACAAATGTACCAGACGTCTACACTCACGCTCCAGATGTTTGTTAGCGCTGGTGGTCTGAACGTGCTTGTTGAATTCCTAGATGAAGACTATGACAGCGCCCGTGATCTAGTTTTGATCGGTGTTAACGGCATCTGGAATGTCTTCGAACTCCAGGTGAGAATCTCCTCGCTAGTCTCAGCCCTATCCGGCAAACTGACACATCTTATAGGGACCGACTCCAAAGAACGACTTTTGTCGCATATTTTCCAGGAGCAAGATCCTCGATCCTTTAGCCTTGGTGCTGCATAGGGTTCTAGATGAGGACGTCGAGACGGATCTTGCAGAATTGATAGAAGGGAGGATCGTCAACATATTCTATCTCTTCTCACAGGCTGAGAACTACGTGAAAGAGGTGGTGGCCGATCGGCAAGTTTTGAAGAGTAAGTCTTCCCGAATGATGGCAGTGTTCGCGACTGACTTTTCTATAGGTATCTTGAAAGACCTTCGACGTATGACGCCTTCGCATCAAATTACCATGCTGAAATTCATCAAAAATCTCTCTATGTTATCAACTACCCTCGACACCCTTCACTCAGCCGATGCTATCGACCTACTCATCGAACTTCTGGGGAGTAGTATGAAGAAGGGTCACCCCCACTTTCGTGAGATATCAAATCAGGTTCTCAATACCATGTTTAATCTCTGTCGACTCAGCAAAGACCGCCAGGAGTATGCGGCCGTCAATGGAATTATCCCCATCCTCCTCAAAATTATGAAGACCGACCGGCCCCCTAAAGAATTTGCCCTGCCCATTTTGTGTGACATGGCTCATTCCGGTAGCAAAGGCCGTAGATACTTATGGCAAAACAAGGGCCTTGATTTTTATGTATCTCTTCTTGCGGACCAATATTGGCAAGTCACTGCACTTGACGCTATATTTGTCTGGTGAGTTTATCCCAATTGTACGACAAAAGAATCATTCTAATGGAAGTCTAGGCTGCAAGAAGAAACAGCTAAAGTGGAAGGCCATCTAGCGAATGGCAAGTTCACCGAAGCTATTGTGTCGTGTTTTCATAATCCGAAGATTAATGCGTTTGACCCCAACCTTTTGGAGCCACTTCTAAAGCTCCTTCGGTTGTCACCATCGTTAGCTGCGTCATTAGCAAACCCTGATATGTACTCGGGCATTGCTCAACGACTCTCACATAAGAAAGCAGTGGTACGACTTAACCTTCTTCGTCTTGTACGAAACATTCTTGAGACAAGAGAACACGGTAGCGTCATCAATCTTGGCGAGAGACAACTCAAATCCCTCCTAGATACCATTCGGGTTCTTGCAGAGAAAGATTCCGCAGTGCTCGTCCGTAACCTTGCCTCCGATCTTATTGTCTCGCACATCGATGGGAGTGCGGATCAACCCGCTCCGGCAATGACATCCACATCAGGGTCAAATCATTCCCGCACGGCTCCGAGACGCATTTACACTCCGCCCTCTCTCCATTCTACTCCATCTTTTCCCCAGACACCTACTCATGCTTCTCGGCACTCCCAGTCTTCCGCCTATATTGAAATTGCTTCCAGTCCAAAGCGTACAGCCGTATCGTTAGCTCATGAACGAGATGCCGCAGTCCAGCGTCCAAGAAGCAGAGGCGAAAGCTCGGGTATCCCCGTCAGCTCAATACCTCGTCGAGTTAGCGTCGATGCACAAGCTAGCATTGGCAGCCCCATAGGGAACAAGAATAGGGTATCCCGAACTTCGGGGTTATACCCGAGGCCCAGCTTAAGTTCATTGGTAAACTCTCGCAGTGAGAGTGAATCCTCTAACAAAGAAAATGTAACGGGTTCCAGTGGACGTAGCGCCCGGTATTCCACCAGATACTCGCCGCCGGCGGCAGCTGGTGGCTCTGGGGGTAGCACACCATCATTCCCAGTGAAGCAGAGACGAGGGCGAGCACCAAGTGACGGAAAAAGTAAATGGAGTGCATAGTGGCGCTTCTTGTGGTGATGATGGTTAATGGTGCGTTGTTGAGCGGCAGCTTACCGTGAAATTATTACCCAAAAGCATTAAAGGCGGGTCCTGCTTTCCTTTAAGAACATTGCATTATTGGCGGGCTTTTGGTGTTTTCGGCGTTTGCAAAAGTTATTTATACACGGGGGTAGGGTTCTGGTTTAATGTGTAATGATGGGGATACGACAGAAGCTAAAGTTTTACGTACGAAAAGAATAGAGGCGTCGTCAGTTAAAGGACCGCATGAGGAAAAAAGGAAGAGGACGAATATAGGGCAGGTACGAGGGAACAGTCCTCAAGGCTACGTCTCACGGTGAATGTCATGTCCTTACTCCATCTCTTCTGCAAACTCGCTTCCTTACCCGAAGCAGAATATGACTACCGCCTACATATGTATAGCATATAACCTGAAGTGATTGCCGGTATTCGCATATTATCCCTCATTTATTCAACAGCCTGTAGGTCCGCGATCCAGGGTGATTATCTGTGGCTTGTTTGAGAATTGCGGCCAGGCAGACGGGTAGGAGGACCAAGCTTCGAGGGAGGCAATAGCCGACGATGCTGAGTCCTAAAGCTCATCGTAGCCAAAGCTAGTTTCGAACATCTCGCGATAAGGGCACCTAGACGCCTTAATCTGTCTTTTTACAGAAACTTAAAGTTGAATTCACTTCCAGTGCTTTCCACCTTGATGTCATTTAAGATCACCTTACGGCGGATAGTCACGTCGTCCTTCGCAGAACGCATTCGTGCTTTCTACACAGAACACATCCGCGCTTTCTACATAGATGTGCGTACTCTTGGTATTTTTTTCAATACGGCTACAATCATCACCCTGAGCGGGTCGATATCGTTTGAAGCATGTAGCCATGGCGCCCAAACCGTCTGACACTTAGGTCTTCGTAGGCGACCTTAAGTACCCCTCCAATGTTCCGGGATTGGTGGCGGCCGTGACGGGTGGAAATGATGAGTGTTATTTCTAGTGTCCCTATTTAAAACGCTACTCAACTTCATCGTCCCCCCCCGTCCCCCCCTTTCGAAAATGAGATAACGCTGACGAACGGCGCAGGCATCGGACTCATGGTCATCCAGGCACTACTAATCAGAGGCCAATGGTGCTACCGTGTACATTACCGAGCGCCACAAAGAGAGCCTCGAGATGGCCGCTGCTGCTGCTGTATGTGTGTTCCTTTCAAGCGTCCACGTTGAATAGAGGAAGTTTCGATATTATACCTACCTTGGGTTCACCGCCAAAACGGAGCCCTGACATTATTCTCATGAACAGAAGTCTTGGACTTAAATTTTAGCTATCTATCCGTCATATCTATGCTTATCATTTGGCTCATGACCTTAGTAATACCTAATAGGAACACAACAACATCCTCCCATTAATCGGCGATGTGACCTCCAAATCACCGCCCGCTCGCAGCGGCCGCCTCCACCATCGGGGCGGCTACGTAGACCTAATGATCGCCACCGGCAGCATCGGCAACCATGCCCATTTCCCGACCGACGGCGGTGGCTCCAAGATAATTATCCGTTCATCAGATGCTGAGACCCTTTGCTTCGATTCTCTCACGGTATGGTGGTATCCGAAGTAATGCGCTTGAAATTGTCGGATGTGAGTTTCTGGTTCCTCTCCCGTCGACGACATCTTTTGCTTTCTCCGTTATATATAGATAGATATTCATGCAACACCACTGTTATACTCATATCTTTTCTCGTCTTTACTGAATATGGCGTGCGTGGGTGTGTAAAAGTTATGTGGCGCCGGAATGCTTCTTTGGTATGTCCTACGGCGATGGTATGACTGAAGAACACCTCCTTTTTTTAAGAACGAGAAACATAGCTGGTCGAGATATATAGTGCCAGAACAGCATTCCAGGGACCTAAATAGCATAAATCCTGCTATATTATATTTGGCTACCGAATTTAATACGCATATCAACCGCTATATCCTTGTGGTCCATGTAGGCGGACTGAGGGTTCATCCTTCTTCGTCCCTGGAGGAACATGTGTTGGCTTCTCTTTAAAGACTATCAGAAGTATAGAGGATTTGGAAAATTAGGCGGTAGAATTTGTAGAATCAAGACACGGTCCAAGCCGAATGCTCCGTCAGAAGTGGTGAGAATATCAAGTTACAAGGTCCCAGTTAGAATCAGAAATTGTCAAGATCCCAAGTATGGGTATGTGTAGATTCTTGTTGTTGCGCGAAGGGTCTAAACGCCTTTGTATGCCAGTCCCTGACTATATACATGCATGTCCTTTGTTCTAGGATCGTAACAGAAATTAAAATTAACGCTGTGGACAAGGAGGAGATAATGAAGCAAACATGAGGGTTAGCCGTAGCCGTGAAATACCGCATTTCCCCTTAATCGTCCTGTTCTCTATCCTGACCATCATCTTGATCGTCTCCCTGGTCATCTTGATCATCTCCCTGGTCATCTTCCTGATCGTCTCCCTGATCATCGCCCTGGCCGTCATCCGCGCCGTCATCCGGATCATTATCTGGGTCGTTATCTCCGTTGCTATCTGGGTCTTTATATGGTTCGTCATCTTGGATGCCACCCACGTCTGGATCCGGTTTTTTGTTTATATTCCGAACGCAGAAATGTGGACACTTGACAGGATGCGTCGGCTGGTGCGCACCCATCCCACTGTGCTTTCTTTCCAAAAACGTTGCTGTTGGCCCAACTGTCCATAACCGTATTAGAATATCTCTATGATTTTAATCCGCGAAGGGGCAGGGATAACGTACAGTTGTAGGACTTTTGCCATTTGGAGCTCCAAACCCATCCGGTTCTATTTTTGCCGCACTTTAAAGCGATCAGATCCTGGGCTTCGTTGAGTTCGGCCGCAACCACGTGATCTTTCACGAACTGCTTGCAATTGCAGATCCATACCGCCGCATGACCTGCACAGAATCACGGGAGTCAGTAAATTCGTCGGCTGTAAAAATGAGAATGAAGGATTAAACACAGCGGTGGTTCAGAAAATACGCCAGCAGGACCGACATATGGAAGAGGAGAGAGAGAACAGAAAATAAAGGGAGGCGAAGAGAAGAGAAGAGAAGAGAAGGGGAAGGGGGCGCCGCACCGGACATCTGGCCGTTGAAGGATGCGGAGCCGATGAGATTTGTGAGACCCCAGCGCTCGAGCTTCCGCTTCGCTTTATTGGCCTCGTCTGACCGGAGGTACTCGTACCAGCAGCCCACCTCCCTCACTGGTATGATGCGCGGATAGTTCAAGGTCGCGTTCTCGATCGCGACCGGTTCGCTACCGTTGAGCATGGGCGCCGAGCCGACGATTGCCAGCAGGCTGGTGATTGCCAGCAGGCCGGTGAGAGTACCGAAGACGAACATTTTTTTCTATGTACCACGGGTGAGGAGAGAGCGAACTGTGTGGTGGAGAGTTCTTTGAACTCAATTCTCCTGGGCTGGGTCGTTGGCTTGTTATTATAAGAATCTCGAGTGGCGGGCGAGATAGGCTTCGGAGCGGGTCCCCGGCTCGGGCTCCTTGTAGAGACACGTAATGAAACTGAATGAGGCATTTTTAAGGTTGCCTTGTTACAACATGGTAGGAATTGTAATGAGCGTGCGTACATGTAGCTATTGATGTTGTAGAGTAAATGGAGTAAGTAACTTGGAAGCCTCCGTGAGGGGTAGCGCTTGTACACTGGTGGTTCGTACCTTCTGTACATAACCCTGTATTTGAGGTAGGCAATGCGTTTCCGAGCTTGTTTTGTTTCACCTTATCAGGAACCATGTACTCGAGGTAGGTACCTAAGGCAATAAACACTTGTTGTTACGCCAAGGTTTCTATATATATAAAAACCTTCATAGCCGGCATTCGACCACATACAGCAGTCCCTTTGCCTGTGCTTTGTGACACGCATTCCATATATTACTCAAACCTGACTTCAGCTAACTTTGGGCAGTTAAAGTCATTACCGGATAGGGCTTGAAGTTCCCTGTAGCTTGCAGTAGGATAAGTGCGTGGTCTGGTGGCTATGGATGAGCCACTACTTCGCATATGGTTACTAACTGGACTCGCATCTACATATATAATAGAAACAGGTAACATCGTGTACTAGAACCTTGCGCCGTGTAGTCGACGGGGGGTTAGATGGGTGAACTATAGACATCGCTAGCGTAAGTTTAATTATACTTTTAGGGGTTGTCTGGTGTGAAATTTCCAATATTCGCCCTCTGAACTTTGGTGCTTAAAATCAACAAGTTTCCAATACATCAACATAATAATATTTCTGCCTATATATACAAGAGACGATGAGCTGAAGACGAAGCTAAATAAAACGGGCAATTAGCGACCGGGCATCGGAGCGGTAGTTTCGATTTCTACAGTAGAACACCTGTTCTGCCGAAGGCCGGCCGGCCGGCCCCACCTTTCGGCAAGGGTGGTGTCCTGTAAGCTTGATCTACTTACAGCCTCTGACTTGCGTGCGTTTGTGACCTCACGCAGCTCGGCAAGTGCGCTACGGCAAAGCTTTGCCAAGCGTCCCAATTGACTTTCTGGGCAACCGGGATAGAACACCGGAATTCGTCCGCATTGCCAAGGTCAGGGGCACTCACTCAGCAAGTCAGCTCGGCATATACCAAGCACGGATGCCAAGTATGGAATAGGTAGCTTGAAACCCCCAGGATATATGGCTGCCTTCGCATACATACTACGTACATACATACATACGATGAGAGAAACGTAAGCTGGGGGAGAGGTTGCTAACAATTCGTTTTGAGAGACTGACGTTAACTTGAATGTTGCATCGAGGTCTGTGTGTATTGTAGTTTTGTAAGTTAGTTGGTATACTGATGCCGAAACAAATCCTATGTAGTTTTTTTACCTTCCTTCCCCTCACTTCCCAGTCTGATATTATGTCTATCTATGTTCTTACGTGCATGTCACGGTACGCAACAACTCAAGGCAGATACAAGATTAACAATTCCAAATTCGCTAGCTATCAACTAATTGGAGTTGTTTCATGTAAGGCACCCTCGTCGCTTTTTCTCTTGTTTGTGTGGGAAATCACAACCCGCCATCCTGAACTCATCCATCAATGTCGACTCAGCGCTTCCTTCTCGAACGCTGTAATTTGGGATTTCCTCTAAAAAAAGTCTCAAGAATATTTTTTTTGCTTACGAAGTTGTTGCAGTTTTCTGCGGGCTGTGCGGGTTTCGGGGGATTGGGATGGCCCTGATTGGGATGGCTCTGATTGGGATGGCCCTGATTGGGATGACCCTGTTCCGGACAGCACTGATAATATGAAGTTTTGCAGGTCGGGCATTTGCGTTGTAAAGCGTTGTGGTTCAGGCTCCTAGCGTTTCTTAACGCTCGGTCTAGGTTTGCACTCATCTCCCTGGATCGGGTGTAGCATCACCTTGTTGGGATAGTTAGGGCTGTTCGCGAAGAAGCCCTTGGACCAGTCATAGCCGACGGCGTATGCGAAGATGGTACCGGAGCTGTTGAATGTGGTGGCGACGATGCTGCCCCCGACTGTCGGGTAGCCCTTGAGTCGGTGCTTGGCGTCCTTATCCCAGAAATGGAAGGTTCCGTCGCTGCCTGCCGTGCTGAAGGTTCCGTGCTGTGGGTGGAATGAAATATCGTTGACCGTGTAGACTTGTGTAGTGTTGCCCGATGGCGGGTCACGGTGGCACTTGAAAGAAAAGTTGGCGCTGTGGGTTGGACGTCAACATATATTCAAAGCTAGGGAACGGGGTGTGGGATGCGGGCTGACCTTGAATCCTTGTCTTCCACATATTGTATAGCACATCGCCCTTCGATACTGCCGATGGCAAAACCAGATGCGTCTGTAAAGCAGCTAACGACGCGAGTCTGCCACTTCAGGGGGCTCTGCAGCGTCTTGTAGAACTTCAGGGGATCTTGCAGGTTGATGACATTTATGTATCTTTCTGCCGTGCCGACGACGAGGAGACTGCTGCGGACATCCATGGTGTAGATGCGGTCTTGACATGTAACGGTGCCGACAGGGTTTGGTGACCTCAGATCCCAGTACTTGATCGTCTTGTCCCACGAACCAGTCACAAGCATGGGGCTGTTGGAATTGGGTAGCTCGAAGAATCGCGCACATCTGACCGTGCTGTCGTGTGCTGCAACTTGTACGGTCTGGAGACTTTGGAGATCGCAGACCTTGGCCTGCTTGTCTGCACCGCAAGATGCGAGCTTGTTTCCGTCCTATGGCAGTCGAAGTCAGCGGGGATCGTCGGCCGATTTCATGGCGGAGACAGCCAGCCCAAGATGAGCGGCACCGTCCGTACCTTTGAAAAATCCACATTAAATACCACATCATCATGCTCATAGATGTGTTTTCCCTCGCTGGCACCGTTGCTGGCTATTTGATATATCCGGACCTTCTTGTCCCAGCTGGATATGGCAAGGATGTCGGCGGCGGGGGAGAAGGTGAGGTCGGTGACGGTGTCGTCGGGGGGGCTGGCGACGGCAACGTCGTTCTTTAGGTCACCGATGGCCGTGCCTCCCGTCGCCGTGGGGGTGGCAGCGCCGAAGAGTGCCATACTGACTGAGTATAACTGATTATCGATGTATTATACACGGTAATGGATTGGAGCGAGGCCACCGTGTGGTAGAATGGCTGGAAGAGAAATATCCGTGTCAGTCGAGGGGCGCAGGTCCGTGGGTGCAATGTCGGGATCTTGGGAAGGTTAAATACCCAGGTACGTACTTATATTCGTGTCCCGTATACCTTCCTAACAATTAAGGTAATAATGAGAACTTGATTTGCGACCGTGGATGGTACACCCCAGCCGCTCGTGATTTTGAGAAATGCAAGCGCTGAAGCGACGGCTCAACACGGTCATTAGGACGGTGGTCGCGTACCTAACCTGGAGGCTGAGGCTGCAGCTCACAAAAAGTTGGAAGGTAGCTACTGGTACGCCATGATCAGAGCTTTGGCCAATCAAGTAAAAGCTCCGGGTACCTCGCATATCTGCCTAGAGAACCCAAGCTTCAGCGTCCAGTTAGGTAGTCGCAATGCATTTCTCATTGGTCGCCGTCGAGCCTACCTCTGTATCCCCCCACTATAATGCGACCCACCCTCCCCCCCCCCCCAAAAATTTACAAAACCGCTGCAAGATTAAGCTCAAACTCTTCCTTCTTTCCTTCCCTTCTACAACCCCCTCGCCCAACAAATCGCTATCGAAGCTACACACAGAGACTTCGGATCTTTCCGTCGTCTCAACAATCCAGCTTTGGGAGAAAGTCCCCGGACGGCTCTTTGCGCTTTTCCTTTCGGGGGAAGTTTCGCATAAGATGACCGCGGAAACGCGCCGCCATAGAAGCACAGCGGCTCACGTTTACTTTTCGCGTCCCGTTTTCCTGTAACGCCAGCAATGCTTTCGCATCCGCCCCTCCTGCCCGGTTTGGTTTCGGCCACGCTGTAAGAAAATCGGCTCCGTCCACCCACTCTGTGCCCGACGCTGTGGCTTCTGTTCTCATCTCTCGCCGGTCTGGAGGCCCCCCATGGACGAAGATACGAGTCCGCGACCTCTGGGCTTGGGAGTTTGGGATGTTGCCATGGTGTCATCGTGCTCGTGTGGCGGCGGTCTTGATGGCCAGGTCTGTGCCGTGGATCGGACGTTCTGGGGGGGATAACACCGTGGACGCAGGTAGAACACCCTTTTTTGTCGAGATTGATAGTTATGCGATTGCCTCGCTTTGCTCGCTCGTCGGGCAGGCTTGGTTACTCGATGGGGCTTATTCTTGGTGCGAGGGGGTTCATCGGTGAAAATGTGGGCTTTATCTATGTGGGAACTAATCAGGTCGGCTCTTCCAAGTTCAGTAGCTAGATGCCTTTTTCTACACTCTGGGCTTCGTGGGAGGTCCCTCTCTTGGCATCTATGATGCTCTGCATGGAACGACTTGGCCTGAAATACCCTGTTCAGGTGATGATATCCATTTATAGAGTCAAGCACTGAGGCGATCCACATGTGGTGAACCCCTTGAAGACCAACAAATGCGTTATGGTATCTGATGAACTTTTCAATTTCTCTTTTTAATTTTATCTGGGGATTAGAAGTAGCTTGATTCTTGACCTAACTAATCAGTAAATATGAAATTAGATATATATTATCTCCCGTGGGGGGTAATAGTCTATAAGTATCGTATAGAAATAAATTCGTCGTCATCCATAGTTAGTTACCCGCCAGTATTTGATTTCAACGCCGCATTCGCCATGCCTGGGTTCGTGTTGAAAGTGGACAACTCGTACTCTTCTCACATCAGTCCTCCTAGTACCACTTTGCCGACATTGGCAACTTCGTGTTTTAGGCCTGTTCGGCTTGCATCTTCAAACTCCTTGACAACCCCTTGAAGGATGATCTTGCGCACCCGTTGATCCGCTTTCGTGAATAACTCAACAACCATGGGTGTGCAATCCTTCGGACTCGTCATGAGACTGACGAGTCGCGTGTAGCAGTCGATGAACACGTCGCATAGCGTCGCAAACGTCTCGAAAAAGTCGGGATCAAAAGGTAGGTTCGGCGTGAGTAAATGTGTGTACTCTTCCCCTGCCACCAGGTCGTTGCCCTCTCCGCCGAGGCCGAAGTTGATTACTGTAGCCGGCGCTGCGTTGACTGCGGAACCGTCCTTATTAAAGCTGGCGTTGTTGGGATCTGCGTACTCGGGGCCGGCTGCCCCTGATTGCCGACGTCCCTTGCCCCCTGGTCGACGAAACATCTGTGGTAGGCGGGCGCGCGACAATGAGCTCGAGCTCACTCCGTTCTCGGTGTGAATCTGTTGGTAGGAATCGAACTCGTTTAGGAGGGTGTTGAGCGAGCGTAGGAATTCGAGTGGCGTCGACGAGTTGAGATCAATGACAACAGGTATTGAGAGCCCGAGAAGAAGGTAGTTTGTTGCGCGACGGGCTAGCTTTCGACTGTCGAAGTACGGCATGCGCGCCAAATCAGGTTTGTTAAAGAGGAGCGTATTAAGCCAGTAAATGCGTCCTTCATGCCTGTGAAGGGTAGTAATGTCAGCCTAAGACTAGCGAGAATAGCAGAAGCCTCGGCGCATGACACCCCGGATTTTAGCGAAACTCACGCTTTGCGTAGGTAGTCCAGCGTCGATATCCTCTTATTCGAAACGTCTTGGATGTGAGTATAGAGTGACGGCATTTCTGTCGGCAGCGTAGGCACACTGGACTGGGGAGATGTGGTGGTCGGGACGGACGCCCCCGATACGCCAGACATTGTGTGGTAAAGCCCGTTGGAGGGCGCGGACATGGTACGGCTTATCATCTTGGAAAAGGAGTCGATCGACGTCGGTGACACGACCGCGTCGACGTCCTTGGAGATCTTCGCAGCAGCAGCGAGCGCGTAATCCGGGAGGGCGGGTGGTGCGGTTGCATCTGTGATGATCTGGCCTCCGCCGCCGCCGCCGCCGTTCGCAGCAGACGAGCTCGCACGCCGCTTTCCCTTGGACGGCGAGGTAAGGGAGGACTTGCGGCCGAAGGAGGGTCGCCTGCTGTGTTCTTTCGGTTGATCGCCGGAGCTTGTGCCCGGGCGAGATCGGCTATTACCGTTGTTGTTGGTGTTGTTGTTGCTGCTGCTGCCGCCGCTTCCACCCTGCGCCAGATTCGACTCGGACTTGGATGAGGCGCCCCAGATGTTAGTAGAGAAAAAGGGAATGGTCCCCTGGATGGGGGTCGAGCTAGCAGAACGCTGCATGGCGTTTGGCCGCGCCCGTTTGCGCGTTGGAATTCCTTATCGGTCGGGATATAATTTCCTAAGGGCTTAGCGCGATCCTGTGACAGGCCGACAAGGCGCTGATCCGTGGCTTTGGGACTAGGCTAGTATAGGTACTTTGGACTGTTCACCCTACCTAAATCCCGACCTAAGCGTCTGTGATTGGGTCCGAGGTGAGACAGCGCAATCCTTTTCAAATGTCCGAACAGTTCGTTGAAAAGAACGTCATGTCAAGAAAATAATAGTAGTGAGCGAAGGTATAACGTATAAGAGAGGGGTGCCGAGAAAACAAGGATAACAAGTACAAGTATGGCTGATCAGACCGTGGGATGGAGACGGACACGGAAGTGTGTCAGTTCGTCCAGGAGGTCCACAACGATTGGGCTGCTTGATGTTGAGTCCTTGGGGGCGAATGGATGCACTAAACGCTCCTCAATCCCGCGGCCAAGGATGCAAGGACAGAGCGCTCATAGCAGAGGTGAACAGGAAAACAAAGAGTGGCGAGGGGGGAGAAACTGGTGACTATTAGATAGTTACATATCGTGTCATATTGATAGACCAGGACTACCGAGGAAGAAGAAAAACAAAGCAGATCCACAGCTTGACTAATTTAAACTGTTAAATGAGTACATTTGAAGAACAGCACGAACAACGTGTGCAGTAATGCTTTTTGGGAATGGATTCGACCTCAGCCGTCAGCAGCGTCTGGCGCGATGCAACAGTGCCGGCGACAACTAGGCTAAATTGAGCACAATGAAACAGTCGCTGACAACTCATGTTCAGCCCTTCGGGACCTCCAAAGAACCGGAGAACCCTGGAAAGGCATGGGAGGCAGGGCGGGGACAGGGTAGCATGGTCGGTGGATTTCGGTAAGGTGCGAATCATATGGCTTAAGCCACCGAACAACTTGGTACCGGAACAGCCCTGCTTCTGATGGAGAAGCTGAAGATTCAATTTGTTTATGCCAAACAGTCCTAGACTATAAATACTGTACATATGTAGTACGTACTGGGAAAAAGAAAATAGGTACCGAGAGATCCGGATATTGGGGAAATGAGACAGTCGTAAGCCGGCACCGGGGTCCTTCCAGCTGTCGATGTAGCATCAACACAATGCCTCCATTAACATAGGTAGTACTATCAAGCACAAGATAGTTGAGAAACTAACAGTCATAATTGATTGGTTAGAGGTTCCTCTATATGCCCGAGAAATCATGAAATACTTCTTTACCAAGGAGCATATTATAGAAGCCAGATACACATCATAACCTTACAAACAATAGGAGATTGCAACATTGATAAAAAGGCGACGTTCAGGTCCACAAGGCTGGTCCTAGGTACCTAATATGTGAAATGCGTAAAAAAGCAATGTGCATCAGACCTCCAGCCTCTAAGTATCGGTCCCGTTTCAGTGCAGTTATCGGGTTTGCATGTACCTAAGTAACTTGATATCCACTTATTAGATTGCCCCACCGGCAGCGACCTTAACAGCTGGAACCAGGGCCAGGGGTGTCTCTGCCGTGATTGGGACCCCGCGACACGCGCCACGCGACAGAGAACCGTCCCGCGTACCTACCTATGGTTAGGTAGCTCGTCAAGGTACCGCGGCCGGAGTTGCAACAGCACAGTACCTAGGTAAGTATTGCCATACTTCAAGCCTTTTCGCATTTGTGACAAATGCCGTAGCAATGCCCAGGTATGTAGGCCATCTGTTGTCACTACCGCATGATCTGTTTGTGCCTAACATACGCCGACAAGAGAGATCATTACCATTCAGGCGGGCCAATGCGGCAATAGCAGTGAGTCAAACTACCCCATCCACATACTTCAGACCAGTCGTAGGGCCTCTTTTGCTAACTGGCTCAGTCGGCAGCCAATTCTGGCAGCAGCTATGCCAGGAACACGGAATCAATCAGGATGGCAACCTGGAAGACTTCGCGACCGAAGGCGGTGACCGCAAGGACGTCTTCTATTACCAGAGCGACGATACGAGATACATACCCCGAGCGATCCTCATAGACCTGGAACCCCGCGTCATAAACGGCATACAGTCTGGTCCGTACAAGAACATCTATAACCCCGAGAACTTTTACATTGGCAAGAGTGGCATAGGCGCTGGTAACAACTGGGGTGATGGATATCAGTCGGGAGAAGCTGTCCACGAGGAGATTATGGAGATGATAGACCGAGAAGCCGACGGTAGTGATTCTCTGGAGGTATCTTCGGCCCCATTTTCGCTAATTTTCACCCGGTGACTGATGGTTCGTACAGGGCTTCATGTTGCTTCACTCCATCGCTGGCGGCACGGGATCTGGTTTAGGATCCTTTCTCCTCGAACGAATGAACGACAGGTTCCCAAAGAAGATCATACAGACCTACTCTGTCTTTCCAGATACCAACGTGGATAATGTCGTTGTTCATCCTTACAACAGCCTCCTTTCGATGAGGCGGCTGACACAAAATGCCGACTCTGTTGTGGTACTGGACAATGGCGCATTATCTCACATTGCCGCGGACAGGCTCCATGTGCAAGAACCTTCCTTTCAGCAAACCAACCAGCTCGTGTCAACCGTCATGTCAGCGAGTACTACAACCCTTCGGTATCCTGGCTATATGCACAATGACCTCGTCGGGATCTTAGCTTCCCTGATTCCCACACCACGTTGCCATTTCCTCATGACTGCGTACACACCATTCACAGGCGACCAAGTCGAGCAAGCCAAAACGGTGCGCAAAACAACCGTTCTGGATGTGATGCGGCGCCTGTTGCAGCCTAAGAATCGCATGGTCTCGACCGTACCAGGCAAGAGGAGTTGTTATATATCCATCCTGAATGTGATACAAGGCGAAGTTGACCCTACAGATGTGCACAAGAGTTTACTACGTATTCGGGAACGCAAATTAGCAACTTTCATTCCATGGGGACCGGCGAGCATTCAAGTCGCCTTGACAAAACGCAGTTCTTATGTCCCAATGAGCCATCGTGTAAGCGGTCTCATGCTGGCAAACCATACCAGCATAGCTACAGTAAGCCTAATAGCCACTGCCCCAAAATTCGTCAGGCTGTGGTGATTAATCTCTAGTAATAGCTATTCAAGCGTATTGTCAAACAATATGATGGTATGCGCAAACGGAATGCCTTCATGGAAGGTTATAGAAAGACAGCACCTTTCTCAGAGAATCTACATGAATTTGACGAGGCCAGAGAGGTCGTTACAGATCTGATAGCCGAGTACGAGGCAGCAGAGGATGCCAACTATCTGAATCCAGATGAAGGAGAAAAGGCAACATCTGCCGAGACAGACAAAAGGATAGGGTGATGTATGGTATTCTCAGGCAACTACGAGCTAATTTCTTGCGCGAAGAGTATTGGTGGTTGATACCTACTTTCTTGGACGAGGTCGTGAGGGGGGATGGGGATTTCGGCGTTTCGGTGAGACATTATCCGCTTGGTAGCGGATCGGCATGATCAGGTAGATACCATTTGCCAACAAAAAGGATATCACACATGCTTTGTATTCAAGATCCTCCGGGCTGACTCGAAGTGCTAAGTGTAGTGGAAGCGACGCAACCCGGTAAGAATGAATCGAAACCAGAAGATTCTGGGCTGGCACAGTGGGGTGATTGGGAAGTACATTTGCTATATGATCCCTAGCCAGAGTCTATTTCGAGCCTGCCAGATTTTTACCCGTCTAGCCAGAGATACTGTACAATTGCGTAAAGCGAGCCCCTCGTCGTTACATATGGGGCTTGGTTCGGTTGTACTCCGTCTGGGCTCTGGGCAGGGGTTACATAGTACCAGAATAAGTACTTAGATCAGTATGGGTACCGGTCCGGCCCCACATAAGGCCGCGTTCTTGACGTCAAGAGATTTGTGCCCCTCGAATTATGACGTCAGAGCCAATTGCCAGACTCGATGCCCCAGTCTCAAGAACAGCAACCGACGATTATTAAAAGGCCTTGAGCTCCAGGTCATCAACCTCTCTTGTTCATGATCACACATCACAATCGCAACGAGAACAATCATCAACGACCGTTAACAACAATCCACGAACACATCTACAATCTCCTGTCACCACACCACACCACAATCAGTAAGTCGGGTCTCCCCTTGCCAGCGTCCGACGCCGTGGGAGTGCGACAGTGTCACTCAGCAGCCCAGCTAATTCGTTCTACAGAAATGACTCACGCATCCATGGACCAGAAGACGAAGAAGGTCGAGGAGGCTCGCTCTAACCTCCCTCTTCCCGAGCAACCCCCTGTCGCCTCCGACTGGCAGTCAGCAGACGCCCGCAATGTCAACGTGGGCTCCGGCGGCGTGCAAAGCGACATCTCAACCGGCGCGGGCTCTGCATCGGGTCTACGAGAGCCCGCCTCCAAGGGTGCTGATGTCGACCTAAGCGGCGTCGGTCGCCAGGGCAAGGACAACCTTGAGGATCCTCCCAAGGATGCTAGGGCCTAAATCATTATTCATCCACGTATACGCACCCCTACGCCGACGCACTGCTACACGCATATGGGGATTACGGTAATGACTTTGGCCTAATCGGCAACTGGCATATCGGCGCATCGAGGCGGAATTGATGGGTCATTTGTAAAAACATTGTGGCATATTAGCGCATGGAAATTCTATGGTGTATCATGGAGATTTGCATCGGGCGGCTCGCTTCAGCATGTCGGCCCTAGGGTAGTCTACAATTGACTATTGTACAACACAGTACCTACCTTTCAAATGGCAAATATGATCTCTTGTGATATCGATCATACATGCAATAAAACTGAAGTCCCGGGTCTTTGCGTGATACAGCGAACTACTACTGCAAACTCCTAATCGCCCTTTCAATTCGGAATGGGTCAACGAATGACAACAACCTTTCCAGGCAAGTTAGACAAATAGGCGTTGATCCATTGCCGAGTAATTGGTCGCCACGGGTGGTAGTCCCATTCTTGGCAAGATTCAGGACGAAAGTCCATTGGCGGACCTCTCTTAATATATACCAAGATGACCAACCCGACTCTCTCATAAGTATCCGTGCTATCTTCCGTAGGCTTAACCACGATTCCGACTACCAAGTGGTGTCCTCCGTGTTGTATCATCAGTGGCAGAATGAATTTAGTGCTCGTTGCCGGCCCATACACCGGCCCATTGAGGTCAAATGTGTAATCAGGAGTGAACTGGTGAACTGCCATCACCTCACCGATTCGATAACCTCGATTTTCCTTCCCTGCATCTTTCATGAATATGGATACCTCTAAAGCTTCAGAGGTCGTGGCAATGAGAGGTCCCTGGAAAATGAGCTCGCATCGTCCGTACTGGCCCAGGTACTGTGACCCGGTGGGCTCGACATGGATCGCTTCCAGTTTGATACAGTCAAGAGGGTAATGCGGAGACATATAATTCTTAAACATAAACCACTTCACCCGGGACTGAACAGACGCCCACGACCATGAAGGCGCATTGCCGTCAACAGGTTTCTGCGTCGGCCCGTTCGCCGAGCTTTGAGGGTATGTCTCCCACAACATGTCATGGCCGAGCGAATTCTTCCAAAGCCCGGCAAGAAACCTGTTATCAACTCCCATCTCCTTAGCATATCCTTGGGAGATAGCGGCCAGGGCGGGTAACTTGTCCTTGTCGAAACTAAGCGCAAGGCCAGAGTAATCATTGACGACATCGTACCACGGGCAGTCATTTGGCGAACCGTCGTCCCACGCATCTTTGTGCTTTGTTTCCGGGGGCGCATGGCCATCACTGAATGCAATTTTCGCATGGTCAGAATCGTTACTCCCACTCTCGCTCCGCCGGTGCGTGTGACACTGCCATACTACCTCTTGGCTGCCGAAATGCAAGACCCGTGTTGACAGGGACATCTCTTGATATACCCAACCACGGAGGAGCAGTGGCCAGCCCTCTGATGTCTTGCTACCCGTGGGCCCGCCGAACCGCGGCATGTGCCCTCGAATAAATACCGATCCCTCAACGACTGTGCCACAGTCTACGTAGTACGCATCCCTATCGCTGTAACACCCGCCCGTCCCGTCTCGAGACTTCGTTGCAGCGATAGTGAGGAACGCATTTGCGTATATCTCGGCCATTCTAGCGGACTGATCGGCCCAGTCCTCATCGCTGTCCTGTACGATGCATAGCGAGTCGATCCAGATATAATCAATGTCGAGTCTTCTACAGATGTCCACGGCATCCTGGAAGGTCTTACTTAGGCTTCGCCAGGGGATGTCTCTCTTGAAGTCCTCGATTGTCGTCGAGAGAGTTTTTATGGGACTCTGAGATGGACCCCAGCAATGGCTAAGACACGCGTAAGTATGCGGCCGGGCGCCTTCCACGAGCATGACTCTGTCATTGACCAGGCAGAGGATGCGTTTTGGCATGTAAATCTGACTACACTCGGCCTTAAGACACGACTCATGAGTAGTTGTGCAATCGTCTATCCACCCCTTTATCCTAACGAAGGTCTCTTCTGAACCCGTGCTGCTTGACAGTGGATAGCCCGTTTGTATAGTTGGAAATGCACGGCGATCACCATCTATATCCGGAAATTTCTAGGTTAGCACAAACCTTCAGACATCAAAGATTTCATTGCATACTGGCTAATTTAAAGATTTCGAAGAATTGCCTCCGGTTGAACGTGAGCCTCTTGGGGTCTGCTTGGAAGATAACTCTCTGATCAGGATCCGAGTAGTAGCAGCCGACGGCGCGGTATCGCAGATCGCATGTCTGGCAGTGTAGTTCGGCCCCGGACTTCAGGCGTCCGACGTCGAGGATCTGGAACTCCCATGGATCGACTGCGTCCTTGCGACGAGAGCAGTAAAAACATACTGGGTCTGTGGATTTGATGGCCGGTACTGGCGGGTCGGTAGCTGCCATGGATGGCGACTTTTAACTATTTTCATGAATGGTAGGCATTCCTACTTACGTGGTGAGGTTGAACGTTACGTCGGCCGGACGGCGTCATTCGTTTTGGCCCCCAAGTTCGAGCAAACGCTTGCGTTTCACCTTGATCCTCTCACCCCCACCGCCTGACCATATGACATGAGCCACTTGTTTTGGTAGTAATAGCTTAATATATGGCCTGAAAGTAGTAAATAAAGTAAAGCTTCATTCTACCTTTCGATTCATTCACCTGATACCACTGTTTACACTATTCTAGGAATTGAATGTTCATTTACGTGTTATTTTAGATAAAATGCACATACTCATGTACTACAGAATTCAACGGAAGATAGCAGCCACGATTGTGAAATACATTTGTGTAGGGGGACTTGTTCACCCAGCTACCTATATACTCAAAAAAAATTTTTACAATTTCATCACGTTTGTATGACCCAATACTGCTACAATCAACAACGCAACTCAGGACTCAAACCCGACCTGAAATCTTGTATATGAGTGACTAAGTGAGAGTAATAGGCCTCTACCTCATACCATCCATCTAATGCAGAGTAAAAATATGAGTAGGAGCTTGCTTATACATATCTACCTATACAGCTTCGTCGCCCAGAGACCCGGACCGTTTGCCCTCGTGATGTGCGTTTGTTCTGTGTGCTGTGTTTGTGTGGGTAAACCTATGTATGCAGAGCAACACGCAAAATCTAAAGATGGTTATTGCTACGAAACGAGCGCTCTTGAGCTAGGTGATCACGGCCAAGGTTTCAAAAGTGCAGTCTGTGAACATGAAGCTGTGGCATCTACATAGACGCTCTCAATACTGAGACCTGCATTGCTTGCACTGCTTCACCGAGACAAGTGTTATGCATAGTTTGTAACATCAGTATCATGAGGAATGCCTACTGCTTTTTTGTCTTGTTCATGTTAATAGATAAGATTTGGTATCCAGATCACCTATGAGTATTGTGGTTTTCTTTTTTCAATCATTTCAAAGCTTGATGCATAAAGGCAATACAGATGTACTATCAAGGAGGTAGTCTCCCCGCATAAGAAAGAATGTAGCAGGCAACACCTACAGACGGCAGCGTGGATTGATCCCGGAGACTTATTCTTGGGGTACGGTTTGCTATTACCTGGGAATGTAACAATGGCTACAAGAGCCCTGGCAACAACGTATGCGTGCTACAATGCAGCTGCCCAAGTTCCTAACCTGCCAATGTTTTTATAATGCTGTTGTTGCTACAGGTAGATTTGTGTAGGTAGCTAAGGCATATTGCCTCGACGATAACCTCTTGCCCACACCACACCACACTGCCGGGAAGGTGCTCTTCTGCATGCCTACCTATGTACTTATCCACTGCCCCTCTACAAACGAACTCCCGCTCCCCTCTGTCCCTGTTTTCCCTCTTTCCCGTCCACAGAGCCTTGGTGTTTCCTTCCTCCCCAGCTCTCTAAGTAGGTTGCAAGAACCTGTCTTATTTACTTCCTCTCTCTGTCAAGTCCAATCTGGTATTCCATTCTCTGCTCAGCAGCACTGATACAACACCAAGTAACACCTCTCTTCCTCTTTCCAAGTGCAGCCAACCGCCTAGCATCTTCACAGTTGTTTCTCAGCCTTGGGATAGGCAATCACCACAACACCCACTTGGCCCTCCTGAAAGTGTCTGTGTCAAACTTTTCCCTGTCCCCCCTCCACTGTCCTCGTACTACCAAGGACGTTTGGGTCCCTTGTACCTTTATTGTCCTGGATATTCTGGTGACTCTGGCTTGCTCTGCACCACCATTCTACTGTCAGGCTGTTTCGAGATCGAGGAAACCACCGAGCAAGTGAATCGGAGCCCAAGTCATCTATATACAACCGGCAACCATGTCCGGAAGCATTTTCAGCGCGCCGGCCAAAGCCACGGTGTTGGACGCCATGATGGTAAGCTCTGGTTCCGTCACTACTAACTCTTACCTAATAGACCTCCGCTGGTGCTCTTTACACATTTTGGACTGCATTAACTTAGCGAATTCTCCTACAGAACGACCTGGGAAACCACAGGATCGAAGAGCTGGCCCGAGATGATGACCGACGGTCTCGTCACAGACTAGCTCCTTCTTTCAATGCCTCAAGTGGTACGAAGTTGGCTCAGCCTCGGAATGGTGGCGCACACCGCAATAGTCCCGCTCAGAAATGGAATGGTAAGGAGCTCTAGGATCTGTTATGACAGGTGGAAAACTGACGCATTGAAACAGCTGCTGTTGCGGACGGGTTTAACGATGACGATGCTGCCGGAGTCAGCGGCTTAGATCCATTAGACAACGGAAATGCACATCGCTTATCGTCCGGGCAGCTACACTCTGATAAGAATCGTGCTCTTGATATGAATCGGGTCTCTAAGCGGCCTAAGTACGACCCCAGGTACGAACACTCAAAAGCAAAGCGTATAAGAGGCGGATGACTAAATCGTAAATAGCCAACCAACCTATCGAAGAGGAACGCCGAAGGTACATTCGAACATGGATCGCTCACCAAATGGGATGAGTCGTCATTCAAACACATCCAATGGGAGCCCTCATGTGTCTTCCTTAGGGGGGATTGTTCCTGACGGCGGCGAAGTGAAAAGATGGGATTCAGGAAGGCCGTTGAACGCAACCCATCACATTCACAACCCGATTCTGAATCTTCCCGCCGGCCGAGGACGCCCCGTGCCTGGCCAGAAAGGTTCTCCTTCAGGACAGCCTGCTCAGACTGCTGGCTGCGGTCACGGACGCGGTGGACGTCTACCAAACCCTCTCCATATGAATGGAAATAGTCAAGATGCTCCAACTCAACAACCACAGGAGGGAGTTGGCCGGGGCTGTAGCATAGTAGCCCAACCTCAACGGTTTCAGATGACCGAGATGAGCTTAACGAGTTCGGCCCCCAAGACGGCGACGAATATTGGTCTTCGTGCCCCAGATGTTACGGAATCACCGATCCATGATGCTTCATGGGTACCGCCACATCTCCGCAGGACGGGTGGGAGCCGGTCGCCTGCTTCCCAGAGTCCTGTTCTCTCTCGACAAGTTTCGCCACGGCTAAGTGACAAGATACCTACTCTAGATGCGCGAGAGGTCTTCTTACAGGAGGACGTCCTCGTACTACCACAGTGCGGTACGAAAAAGCCTGCCAGGGGCAAAATAGTTGTTTACGAACTTCTCGACGTGCCGGTTGGCATGTGGGAGCTAATAATCGAGGACGAGCAAAAAGTGACCAGGGGCAATATACGTGCGTTGTGCGATATGCTCTCCGATGGAAGTAGAGTGTTCCTTCGCCGGAATAAAGATGGTCATGTCGTGTCCGATCCTCTCCGATTCTCGACCGTGGACGAAGCTAAAGCCTTCACGGATGAAGTGAATCTTCGTAAAGGTCAATTTTCCGAGTCTCCTGGGACAGTCTATACCGAGACTACCATAGAGTGGTCGGTTCAAGATGAGGTCGCACGCAGGACGGCCAGTAAACCCACCGAGAACGCTACAAATGGGGCAACCACCGAATCTACCGAACCATCTGGAAAAAAAGCTAGTGAACTCAGCTTCGACTTGCCACAGTCCAGACAACCGGAGCTCAACAAATCAGGTCCGGAGTTAGCGAGACCGGCAACCGAGCTTGGCCAACACAAGGTTGAACCTCGACCACACACTCCGCCCATTTCGTTGCCTACAGCAGAAGTAGAATCAACTCCGACTAGGGTGGTGGCTGGCAGTCATGTACGGATGGTGTCAGATGGGAGTGACAGTAATCTGATCAGTTTCAGTCCGGATAAGGATGATAAACCCTCCCGAAGTGATGATCAACTCCAAGGAATCCCTGTGAACTATACAGCCCTGAAGCGGATGTGTAATTTCTTAAATCACGCATTTGAAAATCCTCATCCTCGACATTCGAATACCGCTTATGTGGCTAGTTTCTTGCACCTGGTGGAAAGGAATGAGTTCATGGCCCAGTCACCTGATAAACGGAAAATGAGTATCGAAGCCCTATATACCAAGATAGGTGGCGAAAATACACGAATCGTCCTCCCGCCGGAGGTAATTTACAAACTGTGGTCAGGGAAGGAAGCTTGTCCTGAGGCGATCAAGAAGTTCAATGTCGGGATCAGGGGCGGGAATGGCGAACATCCAACAAAGCCACCTGCGTCACGACCTTTCACCTCGAAAATCATGACCGAAAAAAAGAATGCCAAAATTTCGGCTTTCTACGGTCATAGTACGAAGGACTCGAGTATTCAGCAGCCCCCTCAGGGTGTAATCACCGTCACCCCTCAGCTAGCACCCAAGGATCCCGCACCTGGCGAATGGTCATCCAAGATGTCAGATAAGCCCTCGAGAGGTCTCATGGGTTCCCGCTGGGCCCAAGATGAGACAAAGGGCACAGAGCAGCAATCTACAATTCGTGGTGAGAATATCCCAACCCGTACCCCTTCGGCCTCCCCCAACCTCGACGGCGCGGAGAACAGACCTGAACGAATTGTTGACCGAAAAGCTAGTAGCCATCGACGGTCGTCGACTAACGACACAATGACTAATTTAGCTGATCAACTAGGGCTATTGAGGGTATGAGCAGCGAGTACGGTTCGGAATTCTGGGGCAAAAGTTTGTTTCGCATTTGTCTGAAAGTTAGACTTCTTCACCACCCTGCCTAAACTTATATGGAGAAAGGGAAACTTGCGAAGAAACATCAAGAGCGTGCCCGCCTATCATGCCTTGCTTTTTCACACGTACGGCTCTCATATTGTTATAACTTTGCCCCGAGAGATGATGTAGGATAGTGTATATGTTTCACTTCGATTGCACGGGTTGAAATGTGAAAGAGATTGGGCGCCAGGTGCTGCGTCGCGCAAGGTACATTTGACTTACTCTAGCTAGTAAGACCAAAAGAGAGGTTGATTTCAAACTCGATATGCCACGTCGACCAATGCATGATATCTACCGTAGTCAATCGACAAGGGGAAAGGTTACACGCTAGATAAGAAGGTTGGGCTAGTTGAGCTAGTTGATTCGCCATACTTCCAAACAACCTTGTTGCTTGTGATCAGATCCTGTCTTGTATCAAGGGCTGCTTCATTCAGTTGGAGCGCTTTGCGTAATGTGCAATGTCGGTATAAGACAACAAGCTCCCCACTAAATGACCTAGGTTGACCAACCATAGCTTGCCAACGATTACAGCAGATGCCCTGGGACACTAGCCTAGAGGGGTTGGCGTGCTGAGACAGAACCTAAATTCGCCCTTTGTCAGCTGCCCGTGTGCTGCCATTGCTGCTACCACAGGGAAGAGGATGCCGGAGCAGCGGTACGTACCTGCTGCGTAGGTACCGGTACCTCGCAGACAGCGCACTCTCGAGCGCGGTAGGGGGTAGCGCCCTGTACCGGGACCCACTCACATCGTCCACTTTCTCTCGCTCTCATCAAATCATCTAGATCATCACTACCGCCTCCCACCGCCGCCTCCAATCCCGGTTTGTTTCTGTCACCTGTGGTCCTGTGGATGCATGAGCGGCCCTCAGCTTTTAGCTTCTTGTGCTGTCGAGCGAACCACCAGGCGTTTCTTTTCCTTCTCCAACCCTCCAACCCTCCAACCCCAGGCAGTCCGATCCTCAGGCCATCCCACCCCCGTTCCGCACAGGTCGGCCGCATTTTCGATCACGCCCATTTCTCCCTCCCTTCCACCTTGCACCTTCCGCCCGTCTTCTGGCCAAGGTACGCAAACGACCGCCCGACCGAGGCATCGCTTCTCTCCACATACCATCGGGTACTATTTTTCGACAACCGGCAGCGCCATGCTGAATATTCTATCGTCCCCGAAGCCATCCTACTTCCACTCGCCCCACGACCCCAACCGACGGTCTCCTACCCGCTCCAGTACGTTACGGTTGCTCGTCATCGCGCCGCTGTCCGGCGTCCCTACGTGGCCGAAGATGTGCTGACCAACCATTTCCCTAGTGTCCTCCTTCCACAATGCTTCGTCCAGCAATCGAAAGCGCAAAGCCGACGATGAAGATGAGATGTCTGTGTCGCCATCAAGCTCTCCTGCTGTGCAGTCCCGTCAACTAGTCCGACCGTCCAAAAGGGCCCGAGCCAGCGAACCCGCCGGCCGGCCTCTCACTCTTCCTCGTCTCCTGGAAACCCTCGATGTTACGCAGCTTCGGACAGTCCTCCAGACGATCTGCGAACGACAACCCGAGATAGGTGAAGAGGTGGTCAAAGGTGCGCCACGGCCCTCCGTCGAATGCGTGCTACAGGTCTTGGCCGACTACCAGACTAGACTACAGGCCGCATTCCCCTATGGTGGCTCTACGTCCGACTACACCTATTTCCGAGTCAAGCAACCTCTCCTCGCACTTCTCGATGCTATAGCCGATTTTATGCCACAGTACCTGCCACCGAATGAACCCCAGGCTGCCGTCTCTCTACACTTCCTAGACGGAGCAACGAAGCTGGTCCATCACCTTCCGGATTGGGAGAGTCAGGGTTATCGCCACCACAAGGAGAATGCGTATGATGAGCTCTCAAAGGCTTGGGCACTTGTCATCACCGAGGCTTCGAAGAAGGGAGCAGGTTTCGCATTACACTCGGAGGGATGGGACCGAACCTTGGCGAAGCACGACCAACAATCTGGCGGCCGGTTGCATACGGCCATGTCGGCCATGGCGTCCAATGTTGGCTGGGTTGGTGGGAGTCCCAACGGTGGAGCGTCGGGTGCATCGTCAAGTTCGGCCTCCCTCCTCCTCGATCAACTCATGGCTGGAAACTACACCTCTTCCGTGCCGGTTGGATCTTGGTAGAATCATGGCGGGGATAGTCCGACCGGGCGTGGTAGCATATAACTAGCATGGCATGCGGGGGCATGGGCAAAAAGCGTTTGATGTTGCTGCATGAGAGACCGAGCGACACGGTCGGTTTTACGCATAGGGATGGGGAGGTTGCATCCACACATCTTACTCGGCCCCGACGACGATTTACGGCGGCTTACTTGTTACGAGGCATAGATTCGGATACGGCGTCATGGTTCACACAC
This sequence comes from Xylaria acuta, assembly GCA_022495125.1. Lineage (NCBI taxonomy): Eukaryota > Fungi > Ascomycota > Sordariomycetes > Xylariales > Xylariaceae > Xylaria > Xylaria acuta. The sequence continues at coordinate 140,771 of MU383146.1, read as the reverse complement.
ATCTGGGCGTTTCATATTGTCTTGCTGGGGCGCTGGGCCTTTCTTTCGACTTGATATCCCTGTTACCGGTGCGAATTCGCATGCGTGACCGCCGGTTGGATTCAGACTCAGCTAAAACTAGGCTGTGTTCATGTATGAGACCCGCTCAGGCTCATGTCTGATCGAGGCTACCTGATTTGTACATACGAGGACTCGTGGCTGGTGTCTGTCATAGTAACTAGCCGTTGGGCCTAGGCGGAAATTCTTGTGCCGGAATTTCTAGCCGTCCGTCTATAATATATCTTTCTTGACTCAACATTAAGGGCCAGTTATGTCACGTATGCACTTTTCCGTCGTAGGAGATAACTTGACCTTGTGCGAGATGAGAAGTACGTCGCTTTACGGCGAAAAATTGATTTTCGCTGATCTATAAAGCGATATCAAGAAAAAGACTTACGAAATGTCATTTCAATGTAGCGATGTTTGAAAACACTGGCCATGTGCGTCACTTAATGATAGTTGCTTCGCTCGTAATACGGCTGAAATTACATTTTGCCTTAGCTATGCGGGATCTGATCCTCTTCGCTGCATGTCTACGCATGGTAGGTAGCACGTGGGCATCTGTGGTCGCTGCCGTGTTCGTTCGGCTGCTGGCTAAAACGAATGGTGCCGCGTATAATTTAATGAAGCTCATTTCCCGGGAGGTTAGTGGATGCATGCGAGAAACGGTTGTGGTACAATGGCAATGTATAATGCTTCTGGTTACTGTGTTTGGTGCTGTGTTTATGTTTACTTTTGATACCTTTTCTTTACTCTTTGTATTCTGTTGCCAGGGTATCATGAGTGTTGAAAAGGCTGTCTTAGGTACTCTACGGTGTGTTTTTACGAATGATGACGGGGAAGCTGAAGAATAGTTTTTTTAAACTGTCTAATAGGTAAGCAATAATTCCTGTATCTTACAAAATATTATCTTCTACCTAGTATTGTAGGAAAGAAAGTAGCAACAGTGGTAAAGAAGCAGAAGGTATCGGTATGTGGTTGCAACTTTAAGCAAGTGGTCTCGTGACTTGGTGTCTGCCTGTGCGTGTTATGTAATCATAGTGGGGGCATTGTTCCACGCTGTGTCCACGTCTAAGCGCGTCTGGTGCCTCATTCACACTCCGCCTTAATTACTGAAACACGGCTCCGATCTGGACTCGGTCGACATTGCGTCTAGACCCATACACACTAGTTGTTACTGCGTACTTGGCCGATTTAACAACTCCAATGCTCCAATCCCGCGGACTCAAAGCGTAAACCTCTCGCTATGCCTGCGTATGTTCTCGTGTTTTTGTTCCACCTCAGTCTCCATCGACGCGTCGTCGCCGAACTAACGATGTGAATCACAGCCCAGGCGATCAACACAGCAGCATTGCCAACCCTTTCGAGGAAGCTAAGCCACGTATATCTGAATTCACTGCTGCCCAGATTGCCACCCTCCAGTCCCGACTAGAGAAGCAACTTGGGCCCGAGTATCTGTCTGCCCGCAGTGGCCCCTCCGGCCAGAAGGTCCACTACATCGCCGCCGAGAAGATCATCGGCCTTGCCAACGAAGTATTTGGATTCAATGGGTGGTCGTCCAGCATCCAGAACATACAGGTGGACTTTGTCGACGAGAACCCCCAGACACTCAAGATTTCTCTCGGCCTGTCCGTCATCGTGCGGGTCACGTTGCGAGATGGCACCTACCACGAAGACATCGGGTATGGCCATATGGAGAACTGCAAGGGGAAGGCCGCCGCCTTCGAGAAGGCCAAGAAGGAGGGGACTACCGATGCATTGAAGCGGACACTGCGGAATTTCGGTAATGTGCTGGGCAATTGCATCTACGACAAGGACTACTTGTCGAAGGTGACCAAGATCAAGGTCGGGCCGACCAAGTTTGACGAAGAGAACCTCCATCGACATTCCGATTTTGCCAAGAAGGAACGGGATATTGTCAAAGTGGAGCCGAAAGCTGTCGCTGGTAGGAGCAGCGACCAGGCCAATACGAGTGGTGTGTTTGACTCAGATGATATTGACTGGGCGGATACTGATTTGCTGGACTTGTAGTAGTATCGGATGCCTTAGCTTTGGAAGAAGATTTCGGCGATTTTGACATGGCTGACTTCGGTGTCACCGAGGATGGCCACCCGGATGAGGTGGTATTGCCTGCCTCGCATGAGCATGTTGCCCATTCGAGCGAAAAGTCACAGAATTCGATTGCTGGTAATGCCAATGATCGTAGTAGACCGCCCATGAATGGACATCCTCCAAAGCCGATGCAGCCACCCCCTAGATCTGCTGCCCAGCCACCTAGACCTCCTCATACTCCCAACCAACACACTTCACGGCCACCTGGCCAATTTCAGGGTCGGCCTAATCTGCAACAGCAGCCACCCAGACCACAAAATCACTCAAATACCGCAGCCCAACAAGCCGCCACAAACAACAGGATAATGACGCCACCGCCTAACGCTATTTCACGGCCACCGAGCGGTATGAACCCCCCGAACGGCGCGTCTCATGAACCGGCGACCTTCTTCTCCGCGAGATCAGTGAAGGACGTGCCAGAGAGCGCAGAGCTAGGCACTGCAGCCATTGTGGAGCGAGGGGCCAAAGTGTTTGATCCCCGCGCCGAGAGCCCCTCGATTCGAAAGACACCCGGCATAGACCACAGATCTTCGAAGCCTCTATCCAGGACCGGAGTCCATATCGAGCCAGTGAAAAAGGAACCCAATCAGCAACGTCCCGCTCTTAACGGCCCGCCAAATGTTGTCAACCCGTCGCTTAGTCAGATGAGGCAGATCGGCGCACCTGGAGGAGCGGGGAGTCCGCTGGGTAATAGGGGCCAGTATCGCCCACCTACGATGAAGAGACCTGCACCCGGTGGCCCCGACGGCGGCGGCAATAGAGCGCCGCTTACCGAGGTTTCGACGAACGGACCGCCTGCGGCTCCTGGGGCTGCGGGAGTAGATGCTAAGAGGCAGAAAATGACGTGATGATTGATCATCATATATCGGTATTGGGTGTCGCAGCATCGAAGTTTTTTCTTTCTTTTTCTAGCGATAGATGACGGATGAGAATTACTAGGGCTTGGAATGCACGGCTTTTACGACCCTAGAGCTCGCTCACCCCTTGAAAATGTATTTGGCTTGCTTGAGCTTATTTATAGCAGGAAGCACAGTTTGGCGTCAGGAGTTACAACGATATTTGCTGTTGCAAAAAAGGGTTTCGATAGGGACGCGGGCTTTCGTTCCGGCATTTTCCCCTCGGCGTTATAAGACTCGCAGGTATGTATGTATGTGCTGCGGGCTAGTCCAGGCAAGGCAAGGTAAGATATCTTGACAACTAGGTATCCTTCGCCTTGCGCCTAGACTATTTATTGAGCTTGGGGAACCAGGCGAACAAGAGCATTGTGGGATGTAATGAGTGTATTTGTTTGAAGAGTAGCTTCAAATGTAGCTCTACCTACTTCTCTCTTACGAGAGTTTGATGATATATATAGCTTGGTGCTGGTGAAATGGGATGGGCGACGCGGTCTGCGCTACTATCTACTACTTCTATTTACTCCTCATGATGGTGATTGGTGTGCCTTGATTAAGTTTGGTAACGAGTCCGAAAGCGTTAGCCTTTTTTCTCTCTTTAAATAAGTAAGGTACGAGGGGATCAAGTCAGAGTCGAACAGAGCACCGCTACCTTCAACACTCCTATGCATTCACAAAACACTCGCGTCCCGCGCCCGGCCGTTACTTGCCCCATCGCCGTAGCTATCATCGAAGATAGCTGTCATCGAGACATACCAGAGAATCAGGATCGATCTCCCGACCAGTTACCCAACCAGTCGGTCACCCGATCCCTCTTTGCTGACCTAAATCAACATGACCTCGCACACCACAATTGGCATCGTGCCTACCTACCCAATCCTTCCAGATCCACGTTGTGCCTGGAGCGCTCTTCCTGGCCAATAGACACCCTGAAACATGGTTGATATATGCCAGCGTGCTTACTAACCTACAAATGATTTCCCCAGCGTGACGATCGCCCAAATTTCTCAAGGCGAACGATGCCGTACTTATCGCGTACCGGTCTCTCGCTCTTATGGCAAATCCAATACCTCTCCTCGTCAGCGACATTGACCCCATTAGTGTGTACCCGCTCCATCTCCTCTCGGAACGGGGACTTTAGCTTCCCCCTCCTTGAGCCCCCCTTCTTTTCTCAAAGAATACATATCGCCCCATAGAACGCGGGGGAAGTATTGCCGGACATTTAGCCCCCTTTCTTACCCATAAACGCCGTCAATTTGTCGAGACTGCAGTTTTGCGATTCGTCGGGTAGACAGACACTCGGCATCGGCAAGTCCGGCAAGACGCCGCCTGAGAGACCTCGCCGGATCGCAGTAATGCGCGGACCTTGCGTCGTACCTCGTCGCAAGTTTCAAATACGGGGGACTTCCATCGACTCCTTCCCCCTCCCCCTCCTCACCATTGACGAGACTTACCCCTCGAGACCTCCAGCACTTGGTCCGCTTTCTCGCTAGTCTTGGCCTTCTTCGCACTCCTCGGCATTGCTGCACCTCACAACCCCGAAGCTCGCGCTCCTTGAAGAACTTGAAGGCTTTTGGGTAGGTGTTGCACATTTCGCCATCGTGGCTGCCTCTCATACGCATGAATCTTTGGTACGCTGTGGCTCCGACGCTGATGGTCTGCTGAACTTCGCCGGCTTTCATGTCACCGCCGTCGATGAAGTCTCGGATCTTGGCGACGTATTTGCTGGGGGTGGGGTTGAGTCGAACCTCATCAGCCGGGGGTCGTCATCGTCGATGTCTGGGATCTCTTGGTTGTCGTGGGTGGTGTCGGACTTGCGCTTCTTAGAGTGCGCACTGGCATTTTCGTGAGTGGCGTGAGGAGGGTCGTGAGTAGTATGTTGGGCATCGGCGTGAACTATGCCAACATTCGCTATATTGGTATTGCGGTTTGTCAAGGGGCCTTTTGGGAGAGCAGAAGTGGCGTCCATGCTGGATTTTTAGGCGAGAACAGATAATAAATGTCCAGTCATGGGGTTTTCGAAATTTATGCCGTAGATGACGAGGTTGTTGGGGAGATTCACCACGGTATAAATCGCATGTCATGATTCAGAGCAGATTTCTTAGAATTTTGGGCAACTCTTGACCGGCCGTAGTCCAATTCGAGTCCCGAGATTATAAACGCCATTGTGATACTCCTAGGATTCGTGACATGTTATAACGCGGTAAAGATGAAGTCCTGTGGTTCGCAATGAACATATTCAGGGCGTCATTAATAGTGCCCTGAACGGGCTTCGGCCTCTAAAAGAGCGCCAACCACATGTAAGGCACGCTTGCCATCTTCGACAGGAAATCAATATCTTGCTCAGAAATCCTCGAGAGCAGTTGGCAACTCACCGGCGAGAGGATTTACCGGACAAAGGTAAATAATCTTCATGTGAGAGTTTTTTTTTTTTTCCTGGGGTTTTTCTCCACAAGGAATGCGGCTTACACGCAAATAACGGGTGCGCCTTGCCACTAATTACCAAAATTGCCGGAGTCGACTGTCAAGAGACTGCTAATCAGGGCTTTATTATCTTCTTCTAAATCATCCTAGGTCTTTTGGGCCGAGGCGGTACCTTTTGAATGAACGCGGACTTTGAAGGGCTCACAGATCGCAGTAATACGTCTGACCGGTAGCAGCGGTAGGCACGGGGATTGGCTCGCACGACGGTTGAGCGAGCCGCCGAGCGATATCCCGAACACAGTAGCGGCTCACTAATATCTCTCGAAGTATTCCCCGAGCTAAGTCTAATAATAGAGGCAAAAATACCAGAACAGAATGCACACCATACCGTATATATCGGCTAATCTAATATTAAGTAATATGTAGGCAGGTGTTGGTTGGGCTACCTATTCGACTGTCAGAGGACTTGCTACTAGCTACCCCGTGGTGTAGCTGTAATAGTATTTGTGTATATATAGGTGTTGGGACCCCTTGATGTAGGAGGTTCAGGAATCGGTTGATCGTTCCATTGAGTCCTAACTACCCCCTTGGCCGTGGACAAGTCTATCTATTCACTCTGGAACCACCCGTCTGACATATGCTCTATTCTATACTGGTCATCGTCGTCTTTATGGACGCACGTAAACGCAACGCTCCACCATGGCAACTTATGGACATACTTTTGGACATCCTCCTCAAGTCCGTCTCCGGGGAATGTGTCAAGGACGGTGGCGACGCCGTCGGCGGCTTGTCGAATGAGTTTATCGAGATTAATCCACGACGACCCCCCCTCTTCGTCTTCGCCGTCGTCGAAGCCTGTCCCGTCCAAGTCCGAGACCGGGTCCGGGTCCGGGTCCGGGTCTGCGTTGTCGAGCCAGGGCGGGTTACTATACCCCGGTGGAAGGGCGTTCACGCGGCACTGGGTACCCATGGGACAGGGGTACATGATGAGCGGACGAAACTCCGTGCTGTTGTTCTTGCCTTCGTTGTCGTTGGGTTGTTTGTTGTGGTGGTGATGATGGTGCTTACGGTGGCGATGGCGATGGTGGTGCTTCACTTTGTGGCAATATATGCGCACCCAGATTGTTTCGTTGCTCGGGGCGCCTGGGGGGAACTGCACGCACTGGGCACCGTGCTTGGTGCATGTGAGAGCGAACTTGGCGGGCCTCAGGTCCTTTTTATCTAGTTTACTTGGGGGGTGTAGGTTGGCTGTGGCATGGGCGGGAGGGTAGTGTAAGACTGCTTGTGCGGTGTCTTGGGAGAACTGGTGGTATGATGGCTGATGCAATGGGGGCCGGGCGTTAGTCAGTTGGGGCGCCGCGAGGGCCCCTAGAATAAAGGTGGTGAAGCGCATCGTGAGATACCGATCGGGTGGGCGGATTGTGATAAGGTCGAAGAGGGTGAGATTGACTAGTGAATTTGAGTGATAGGACGCGGATTAATATAAATATATTATAACCTAGATTATCATGTTAATTTTATTGTAAGTTTATGGTACGGGTTGTTTTTGGTTCACTAGGATAGGGGGCTTGGATGTTTTCATGTATATCGTGAATCACATTGTACTCTACTCCAGATACTTGACACTCGATGAGATGCGCTGGCTACACTCACTGATAGGCGTACCTGTTTGACCCCCTTCCCTTCTACCCTAATCTGATAGTGCTTCAATATGATATCCGTATGCCTATCTAAATAGGTACCTAAGTTGACTCTCGTTTGTATGATTAAGTCAATCTGTCGCGATCTTCGCATCGCATATTGTCTCAGATACTACCTAATGTTTAAGTTTCCCTATCGTTGCCATAACGTATTCTTATCGGTGAATGACCCCCTGAGCGATGAGGTGAATCCATGTCTGTACACGTAAGGTGAATCGGAGTCGAACTTAGTTGTGAACTCTCTTTCACGGTCCTAGCATCGGTGTCACATATGCGCAGACGCTGTTGTCAAGTGTCGCCAACAGCGTGGCAGAGGGGGGTTAGACTTCTCGCTTGGATCGGTGATACGTGGCTCATTATAACGTCTGCGACGGACTTGGTATTGCTAGAGTATGTTCGTGAGTGCGTGGTACGGGTGCGTGGTACAGGTGCATTCCAATATCTATTAAATCCGTTCAAGATCAATTCGAGGCTGTTTTCTTTCCGTGAATACCAAGCGAACAGAGCGGGGGGCAAAGGTAAAGAACGACTAAAAAGAAAATAGGGGTACAACACCGGGGAATCGTTGGGGTCACCGACCTAACCACCACCTTGGCGCCCACAACAATTGGACCCTGGAGCCATATTGAAAATTGCCGCTCGATCTGTTGTAAAGGGCGAAGAATTTGATCACATTGGAATTGACTAACAGATATATAGCGTATCCCAAGTACTGTAAACTGAATGCTGTTTAGTGTGGCTATATTCGAATCTGGAGAAGTTGAACAGCTGCAACAACCTATGTACCGGCTATTACTACCACGCACCTACGTACCTATATAATAACATACCTATATACATATTTACATCAATCAAGCACACTTACTAATCTCTATGGTCAGCATGGCCAGCACCGCCCCAGCATAAAAATTGCCGACTTCAACAGCAATCAAAAAAGAGAGACAAAGTATACCGTCAGATTGCGTGCTGGCAATGCATACGCAGCCCACACTCCCCTAATCCCATGTAGCTCGTGACGTCCTGCCGTCAGATGCAGGTTGAACGACCTAAGCTGCGATAGAGTGCACACCATGGGAGAGCCGTAATTGGTCTCAAAAAGCCGCAAGAGCGCTCCATGCGTTCGTCCTACGGCTCACCGAATTGGGAATTCCGCGTCTTGTCTGCCTGGGGAAATGAGGGGAGAGGAGGCTCCTGTAGGCTGTCGGTAGATACACCGAAAAGGGAAGGCTCGCGACCCTGCAGTGTGATTGAGGGCGGCGGTGCCGTAAGGCAACCATGTTGTGGCTGTGAGACGGTTCGGAACCACCCAGCTGGTAGGCAGAGCTGCTGGGGCTCAGACATTCGTTCGAACCGTCTGGAATGCAACGCACAGCGAATTACGCCGAGCTATGGTATAGATTGAAATCACCGAGAGTCCCCACTCATTCGCCGGAATTACGATTTGTCTCTCGCAGCGTTTTACGGAATCTGAGTATCTGAGGGATAATGCGTTTGGGTGCGCTGATGAACACGGTAGGGCGCAATAAAGCTCTCGGCAACGCAAGGCAATACAACATTCTCGTTTTTGCACCGCATATAAAAGGCGAAATTAGGAAACAGAACGATAAGACGGATCCGGAATCGGACCAAATCATAGGCAGGTATCCACAACCCCTGTATATCCATGGACCGCGACTAACTGACCTCCCCAGAATTCTTGTCGTCTCTGTTACTGCAGGACACGACCGAAGCAAGCTGTCACGACGATCTTGGCACTCCCAGACCGGCAGGGCCAGGCTCACATGGCTTTTTACAATCTAGATGTTTTGAAATCCTTGCAACCTCGAGAAACGACTGGTCGAAAAGCATACAAGATTATTGCTCATTTTCGCGCCCAGCCATTGAAGCACTGGAGCAAGGACACCTCGAAGAAATATCAACTTGGCTAGCAACATCTAGCTCCGCGATCCTATTGATAGATGTGGTGGACGAGCAGCCCGGTCCGTCCTGGACGACAGACCTTGTGTTAGAGATGGTAGACGTTTTCGAGACGGCGAACAGCGGGTCTAGACTTAATTTCGGCGCTCTCGTCACTCACCTCTGTCGCACGGAGAATTCAAGGAATTATGGCGAAGAGGGTGTGCTTCGGGTTAGCACTCCACCCTTTGTTGGCATTCAACGAGTTAAAATCACGGAGAGCAGAAGTTGGCGATACACTACACGTTCTCAAACTCGCTAGGGAATTGTGCTGCTCCCCGGGTCAGTTGCTAACGTATATCAGGGAATTCTTGCTCAGATTATCGAAGCCAACCCCGAGATCTTCAAGAATCCTAGCGACTACGAACATGTTGGGCTCACAGAAGAAAAGCTATGTTCCGCTGAATGTCGATCTGAAGAACTATGGGAAATGATCGTGAAATGCCTCAAAGTGGCACGTATACGCATTCTTGTCATCATTCTCGACCATATCGAGGAGATCTTCCTGCAGGGCCGAAACCGATTCCAGCGATTCGTTGAGGAATTGAACCATCGCATTGGAGACCTTTGTACGGATCACGGCGTCATCGTCAAAACAATGGTGACCTGTAGGTTAGAAGAGGCGGCCTTTTACTTCTACGAAGTTAAAGCTTCAATTATCGCGATGCGCAGCCCGTCTCGCCGGCGGTTTCGCACTTAGGATGAAAAATGACGACGATCCAGAATATGGCATAAATCTCACAGGGATGCTCAAGCCGTTAATGAGCCCCGAATTGTTACAAAGATCTATACACGTGCTGGCCAGTGTGGCTCACCCTTCATCTCATACCACATGAAGGACTAACGGTAAGCAAGAGAAATACCGGAATTCATATTTGTGTCAGGGTATTAGTCACTAACAACCCTATGGGGTCGCCCTAGCGAATTCTGTATATATATATATACATATAATGGGTGTTGGACCCCCTTAGATTGGGTGGTTCAGGAATCAATTGATCAATCTATTGAGCCCTACCTAATCTCCCTAGCTGCAAACAGGTCTATCTATTCACTCTTGGACAAAACCCTCTGACAATTTGCGCTGACATCTATCGAAAAGAAGTTGATCTTGGTCTCAATACTATACTATCCTAGACCCATGTTACGCGGCTCAACGCTGCACCTGACGATGCTGCACCTTACGCTTAAGATACTCCAGCCTATCACGAGGGTCAGTCGAGTTCCCCTGTATGAGTTCTCGGAACTCTCGACCCAGCCTGAGCATTTCTCTTATGTGCGTGATGTCGAGGTTTTCTATAAAAAAACGAATGGTTAGCACTTTCTTGATGCATGCATGTACTCATAGGGTTATGTAGTCTGGGATACTTGTGGTAGTGAAACGGCATTGGGGATGAAGAGAAGGGTAGTTGGTGCCCATACCGTTTTCTTTGCGGGCTATTGTCAAGGCTGCAGTGATACAGGCATTGATTTGTCGGCCATTCATGGTAGTGTACGTCCCATCTTCGGCTGCCTCCAGGTCAAATTTAATGTATCGTTCCAAGATTTTCTTCTGGGCTTCTGGTAGATTCTCAAGTCGCCAAATCAAGTTTATCCAAATGGTCTTCTGTGCCTCGAAGCTGATGTCTGGAAGCTGTATTGGCATGGTGACTCGCGACTCAAGAGCTTGATCGAGTCTATCAACACGGGCTGAAGTTATGAAGAGCAAGGCTTCAGAATCATCTAGGTGGTGGAGAAAAGTTGAGACTACTGCATATTGCCGCAAATCTTGCGTATCGCGTGCTCGAATAAACATGTCTGCTTCATCGAGCAGTAACAGGGCTTTCCAATTAGCGGCCCGGAGAGAGATTTCTTGAAGTCGCTTCTCAAGAACATCTAGATCCGTTCCTAGGTCGGCACATGTGATCTTATATAGCGGAATCCCATGCTTAGCCGCGAGACATTCTGCCCACGGATTAAGTTAGCAGGGGAAAGAGGAGAACTAAATAAAGATGGTCTTCACAGAAAAACCGAGATCGATAGAGAGTTAAATTTACCTGCTGTGAAAGTCTTTCCTGTCCCAGGCTTTCCGTGTAAGAGAATGGTGAGACCGCCCCCGTTTCCTCTTGCTGTGTCGTCACCGTTTTTTCTCGACTGATCTATTTGGTAAGTATGCATAGCAGATTCAAGATATTTCATGTCGTCAGGCTTCATCACGAGTTGGTCAAGTGCATTGTCCCGAGGCTGCACGTCGCCGATATCCTCTGGTAGTATCAACTCCCATGATTTGTGCTTCAGAGAGAACGCCCACATTCTCGATGGGCAGAAAAGCAAAGAATTGTGTACACTCTTTGAGGAGTCTTCGCTTTCCCTATTGATATTCTGGAATACTCTCGTGCACACATCCAAGTCGTGCGACGCTTCGATTGGGTAGGAAAGTAGTCCGAAGGCCTCTCCAAGACACGTAAAACAAATTGAACTACCATGAATGCGGCCTGGCATATTTTGTACGAAATGAGTATGCTTGCTAGATGTCACATAGTCGATGACGATCTTGATGGGATCCTGAGATAATCGTCAGTGGGAATGAACAACAATAGATATGGTAGTAGAATTGCCGGTACCTGTCGCGAAGACCGAGGCCATGCCTGACCATAATATTCCTTGTGATTCACGTTGCGACTGTACTCCCAGAACTTCTTCCCTCGTTCAATCAACTTTTCGGGGAGACCATTCCGGCGTTGGAAGTGCCAATCAGGAACGACCTCAAGATCTCCGATTGGTAGCTCCGAAGAGTAACCACGCACCGTAAGCACCTCGCGTTTCGGAGTGAGCCATTTCCCAGTCGTATCGAGGTCCAGATATAGACAGTGTATTAGCATCTCGTCAAGACACGAACTGGAACTTGACTCAATCCTCTCAACCTTGTATGCTCTCCATCCACCCTGGTCCTTTGCGAAGACTGTTGCACCCGGTGGGTAGATTAGCCAAATATCATCAAAAGCAATTTTCCTGCAGTTTCCGGCCTCTAGCTCATCAAGTTTGTCCCATGTGCTAGGACGCTCCTTTTTGACGAACTCTAGAAGCAGATCAACATGACGAATAGTATGCTCTCTGGTATCTTGCTGTACAGCCTGTAAAATCCTCTTCCTGTTATGGAAGAGCAACTCATAAGGCTCGACGATAGTTGATGTAGGTGAGAATGAATCATCTATTTGGAGGTCACCGAGTGGGTTAATGGAAGCTTGTTTGAGCACACCGCTTAGGAAAGGACATATAATCCTCAACGAAGGCTTCTCATGTGTCGGCTGTATCTCAAAAACTAGATCGCCTGTAATGGGACTTTTCCATTCAAAAGAGCCGGGCTCGGACCGCTGAGGTTGTGTGCGATCGACGAGAGGTGACTATTGAGAAGTGAGTGAGTGGCTATGGTAGCTGCCTATGAGCCTGTAACTCCCATACCTGGGATTTCCTAGACCAGGGGTGTCCGTAGAGTGGCTGCAACCGAACCGACCCTACTGCAGTGCTTCCCTCGTCGGTGGAAACAACAGCGTCTGAGTCTCGCCTAGTTCTAGTAGCACCTTCGAGTTCATGTGAGTATAATCTTGTAGTGCGAGGCGGGATGACGCTGCGTTGAGACGAGTGGCTAACTGGAGAGACAGGGGCTGATGGACGGGAGTTGTCCGGAGTAGCTGGCTTAAGTTGCTCAACAGCGACTCTAGCAGCGGGCTTCGATGGTGACTGGCCCATCGTGAGTCAGGCCGCAGAGTAGGATCAGACTACCCGCCAGTGAGCTTGGAAAAGAGAGGGCGAGAATGAGTGAGAATTGGAAGCATGTGGCAATAGGTATCTTGTTGAAAACGAGAGCCTCGGGGTCGTACGACTTGGGGGACAGCCATTAATAGGGGACCCCGCTCGAAATTCTCACGAACAGCTGGCGCTCATCATCACGTTATCCTCCAACTGGCACCCAGAGTATCTCACCGCCATGATTGCCACCTCCCATATGCAGGCAACACATGTCCCTGTAGGTTGCCGGGTTCAGCATCCATAGAAAACACAGCATAGGAAGGGAGTGTACACCAAAGTCGATGGGCTGAACCAGTAAGCAGCGGTCATGATACATCGCATTATCACTACATCCTGTGATACGACTGCGGAGTCCAATAACGACTTAGTCCGACAGCATGACAAGGTGCCATATCCAATGAGGCACGGTTCTGAGTCTGTCCGTCCCAATATTACTGCACTCGTGCGTCCGTCCCTTGCCAGGAATGCTGCAAGCTTAGCTGTTACTGCAGCCACCACGCAGTGTCGAGTAAGAGTTGTCCGAATCGGTGATGAGTTGCCGCGAGCATGCAGATTTGGGCCCCGTTCACAGGCTGATCAAGAAAATAAGCCGATGGGATACAGATCACGGTAGAGCTAACTGAAAAATCGTGCGGCACACTATAAATAGGAGGGCAGCCTTGATCCTGAAGCGATTCTGCTGATATATGCCGGAGAAAATGACTTGGTACAGCTCCAATTACTACAGAAAATTAGCAAATGAGCATTGTTGCGAGTACCCGGGTTGCAGTATACCAATGAGACCATCCACACGCCTACAAGTCAGGATAGAACTAGCATCTCTGATAATACAACTCGACCATCACGTAGAGCTGTATGTGTTCATGTCCACCGTGTTGATACAACCCGAAATAATACCAAGCATCGGACCGCCAGAAGAAAGCACATCGATTTAGAGCATGGCATCGCTGATTGCTTCAGGTATGGGGTATGGCAAAATCCCCCGAATCTGCCACGCGCAACATGGGCTGCGCTACTCCAAGCCAGTTACAGAGATGCCAGAGGAGAGGAAATGGATCTACGAAAACATATTGATCTTAACTGCGGAATCATAGTAACGTTGTGCTTGTCGTTGATGATGGTCTCCGTTCATTGGCGAGCGGCTATTGGAGCCTTCAGGTCCTTTCTCCCACAGTGATGGAATTACTTTCTTCCGGACCAGCCGATAAAGGCGGAGGGATACCGCGTTATCAGGTAACTAAGGAACGGCTCCGTGTGCATGTGTGCATTTATACATCATTTTTATGCAGATAAAAACGGGCCTCAAACCAGTTCCAGCTCCTAAAACTGTCCTAGCCTGCTTTAACCGTCAACTAAGGCAAGTAAAGGACGGTTTAAATAAAGGTGTTAATGTCGTGGCTAACAGTCTTTAAGATCATGTTGTCAACGATAGGTTGCTAGCTATCATAAAAATTATATTATTTATAAAAATGCCCGGTAACGCCAAACTGTCGGATTTCGTGGTTTTTGAGCGAGCGCGTCAACTGTGTGTGTATTGATCGATGGCCTCGTTTTTAGTGAGACAATTTACTGTACAGGTTTTTATCTAAGTGGGCCTTAGCCACCTATCTCAGCCACTATATTCTAGCCACATAGCTTACGTAATAATCCTCACGATCTCTCCCAGGATGCATCACCAGCTCGTTATATATAGCCAAATCCAACAAAATCTCGTACTAGTCCATAGCGCGAGCACGGGTATCTACATAGGTGGTGAGCTCGACCGGCTTTCTGGCTACAGGGGTTCTGGACCAGGGTCCTGTACCTTAAATGTCACCCGTGGTGCGTCTGCCGCGATCGACTGCCCGTTAGCCCCGACTAGCGTGACGTCGCACGTGCATACCCGTAGAAGGGATTCGCACTGTCGCTTAAGTTCTGCTAGGTCGTGGCCTGGGACCTGGCAGTAACGAAGTTCCAAGGTCTCCAAACCGGGCAAGCTCGACGTTTGCAATGAAAATAGCGTCTCGTGCTGGTGTTCAGGCATTTCCAGTGACAGGTGTTTTAGCTTCGGGAATGAAGCTAAGAAGACCAACAGGCATTGAGGATCGATCGTCCTCAACGAAGCGATAACAAGAGTTGACACACATGGCAAGCATGTCCATTTTACTGTGCTGCTGAGATTGCCGCTGATCTGAAGCACCGAACAGCCACCTGAACTAGCCAAGGCTTGCAGCACGCTATCCACAGTGGCGTCAACCGGATCGTTCATGTGTGGCTCGAGCCAGATGCTCTTCCTAAGGCGGATATACCTGGGGTGATTTTTACGGCTCCATATTCGGACGTGCTCGATGGTAATATGGTTTAGTCGGGGCAACTTTAGGAGAAGGGATTCAAGGTCTGCCACTCTCAAGCGCCGTTGCGACAACCAAAAAATCTTGTAAGCGCGATAGGCCCTGTCAGCCGCGGGGCTGCACTGCCACCCTCCGCCTTCCCCGCCAAACAATAGTGGATGGGTTTGCCATCGGCTCCGTCCACATTTCGGCCAGGCTGCGTGGTATATATTTAGACTCGTCACATTCTGTGCTATGCTGCTATTATCAGCAAGCAGAGCCTCCAAGTCGTTTATGCAATCCGCCGTGTAGGGCATTCCGAGATGACGGGCCAAACGGGGGGTCGTTGCTCTGGCCAGCCATGGAGTGGTTAAACGCGATTGCGCAGGCAACTTAGCGGTAATAAGATGGCAATCGCGAGCACTAGCTCGACCGGCAGTCGATCCATAATCCCCGCTCGCTGGAGGACGGACTGCACCAGGCGGGGCGGCCAGGCCCCGCCCTCGAAGGTAGCTAGCGCATCCGCGCTAGGCCGCTTACGCGATAACGTTGGCCGGCGTCGGCCCCACAAACTTTTCCGATGACTGCCCTCGACTGCCCTCGACTGATCGACCAACTTCAATTCCTCAACAAACTTTTCGACCTTGATAACTCCCGTCCTTGATCTCGAGCGTTTCAATTCCTCAACATCATCGGCGTTGATTACTCACGCCCTTGATCTCGAACGCCAATTGGTACAATTACGTGCCATATGCTTCATTGGTCTCATCGATCCCATTGATTTCATCGGCCTTGAAAACGCATCGAACGCAACGAACGCCACCCACAAATATTTCAACATGGCCGAGAAAAAGGCGGACGCCCCGGCAGCTGGCATGCTCTGGGGGGGCAGGTTCACAGGTTTGAATGTCTCGGGAAACAAGCTTCGGATGCAGTATACTGACCTCACGGTGCGCAGGTGCGATTGACCCTCTCATACATAAGTACAATGCCTCCATCCAGTACGACAAGGCTCTTTACAAAGAAGATATCCTTGGATCGATTGCTTTTGCCAGGGCCAACTCAAAGGCTGGCATCATCAGCGAAGACGAATTTCAGGCGATCGAGCGTGGTTTGCTCCAAGTGATGGAAGAATGGAAGCAGGGAACTTTCGCTATCATGCCGAATGACGAAGATGTGAGAGGCCACTCAATTTTACTCAACTTCTCGAGGCTAACACAATGGACCAGATTCATACGGCAAACGAACGTCGCTTAGGAGAGGTCATCGGCAAGGACATCGCGGGTAAGCTGCACACAGGTCGCAGCCGCAACGAGCAAGTTGTCTGTGATATGCGCATGTGGTTACGCGATCGGATCCGCGAAATCGACAGCCAACTCGTTGCATTCCTCAAGGTCATTGTCACACGTGCCGAGTCTGATGAAATGTAAGCCCAGCCCCACCTCTGGCCAAAAGCGGCCCCCTGCTGACTGACAACCTCAGCGACTACATCATGCCTGGATACACCCATCTCCAGCGTGCTCAGCCAGTTCGGTGGTCTCAATGGCTGATGTCACATGCCGCTGCGTTCAAGCAGGATCTCGAGCGGTTGCGCCAAGTTTTCGAAAGGGTCAATCTAAGTCCACTTGGTTGTGGCGCTTTGGCCGGCAATCCATTTCGAATCGATCGAAACTTAATAGCTGACGAGCTTGGTTTTAGCGGAATAACCTTGAACTCCATGAATACTTCGGCCGACCGCGATTTCCTAATCAACTTCCTAGTCTAGAACTCGATTTTCACCAACCACGTCAGCAAGCAAGCTGAGGACCTCATCATATATTCGACCTCTGAGTTCGGTTTCGTGCGGCTAGCCGACGCCTATTCTACAGGTAGCTCTTTAATGCCCAATAAATTCAACGGGGACTCGTTAGAGCTTCTGCGCGGAAAGTCAGGGCGTGCTTTCGGTCAAATGGCTGGGTTAATGATGGTGAGTCCTCATATTAACATCTCAGCCAGTTGCCTTGGCTTTGAGGGTGACCAGGAGCGTATCGAGAGTAGCTACTAACTATTCACTTGGAAAATCTGAAAAGCTTGGCATCTTGCTATAATAAAGATCTCCAGGAAGGGTGGGAGCCTATGCTGGATTCGGTTCAGACTGTGTCGGATAGTCTAGGCATAGCCAATGGGGTCATTGCTACCTTGAAGGTGCGGCCAGAGCGGATGGAGGCTGCTCTGGACAAAACGATGCTGGCCACTGATGTCGCAGAGTGGTTGGTGAGGAAGGGATGTCCGTTCGGAGAGGCTCACCACATCTCTGGACGCGTCGTTGCACAGTCTGAAAAGCTGGAAGTTTCGATGGACAAGCTGACCCTTGAGCAACTGCAAGCCATTGATTCTCGGTTCACAGCAGACATTGCGGAGGCATTCGAATATGAAACGAGTGTCGAGGCGAAAACGTCTAAAGGCGGTACCAGTCGATCAAGCGTGCTGGAGCAGATCCAGGTACTCAGGGCTACGTTAGATTAGGGGTTTGATAGCCTGGTGTAGGATGCGGCCGGAGCAAGGGAATATGGGACGGACATCACGAATGGCACGCTTCATTCTGTGGAAAAAGATATGATTCAAGAGAGACGCTCTTGAATGAACCAAAAAGTTCCAAAAATGACACAACGTCATTAGAGAAACTCGAACAGGACAACCGCCGGGCGAGCCGGACATGGGAGGAGTCGTTGTCGATCGATAAACGTTTGGTCTTAAAGGCATCTTCCTATGAATGGTTGAGTTCTTGAGAATCGGCAGTCAAGACGCCGACTTGCTGCCAATAGGAATACGCAGAGGATGTTTGTCCAAACGAGCCATTGCATTGTGCCTGTGTGCTCGTTGCGTGAAGTTGTTGTGATCAGCGTTGTGACTGTCCGCGTTACTGTAAGGAGACTCCGGGCGAAGGAAGGAGTAGTCACCCGGGAAGCGCTACTAATGTTGGCGAAACTCTGGTCGGCAGCGCTTCCCTCTGTTGACACTGAGGTACGAGAATCCGTCTGCGAATCTGCAGGAGTTGAGCCAGCGGGAGCGGTAGTTACCATTGTGATCGCCGTAGGTACGCCAGAAGCGCTGCTGGCGGAACTTTCGTCGACAGAGCTTCCGTCTGTCGAAGCTGAGGCACTGGAACCTATCGTGTTGCCTTTAAAGAATGAGAGTCAGTTCGCCCTCTATAGGCAAGGTGCTGCTATAAATTATAATAAGACATACCAGAGTATCGCAGCATAAACACTATCAACAGAAAGGCAGTTTATGGGCCGAGGTATAGTGTTGCCAGTATCGGCAGGTAGAGTCTAGCGTTTAAGGATAATTAATAGCTGGGTTGTCTGTGGCCATCTTCCCTGATATGTTCACGTGCTATATCTTTGCGCTTACGTTTTATTGCTTGTCGAGCGACTTCCTAGGAAGCCGCCCGTACGGACCCGTCCTGTAATACATCCTAAGATCCGTTTTACAATAAACGGTTTTTGTTTTTGTGCAATTTACGGTAATATGTGCATTGGAAATTATGCAAGTTTTGCTTATACTGTGCTATGAGAAAGCGGGTCTTGCTCGGGACAGGGCTCAGGCTCAGGCTAAAAGCGGCGTGGCTCAGGTTGGATTCCCATTCCGATTCGGGATGGTAAAACCTATCTCAGAGGTGGCTAAATATCGATTGAGTTCCGAACCCTCCTCATTCGCAAGCTGAGTCAGTCTTGGGCCTGGGCCCTGTGGCTGTACGTGGCTAGATAAGAACAAATAAAAAGAATTCAGGTTCGATTTGCAAGCCAAGCCAAGACATAATACCCTTTATGAATGCCGTAGGCGACGTCAGATTCTGTCGCTTAGCTCACTGCTTCGCGTATTACTCGCCTCGTGGCAGAGTTTTCCGCCCTGATGAGATTGGTGGCGTATTATTTGCCCTCAGCAATATCAAAAGTTTCGTACACTTTATATACCCCTTAATCATTCAGCAGGTTTCTCGTTGTGCAAGCCCGTATCATCAACGTGTTACCTGTCATAATGCTCCCTGAACCCCATCAATCATGGGAGGGGTAAAGGACAACTGCTAATGAAATAACGCCACGACTTTCTGGGTACCCAAATTAATTGCTACTGCGCCTGATAAACAGACTCGACAAACTCAGTCCCTCGATCGAAGCTAACAGTTAGATACATCATCTTCCCTTCGCGACACCTTATCGAGTTGTTCTAGCCTCTTTTTCTGCACATACTTCCGTATCACGTGCAGGTAAATCTACTTGCCCTCGATGGTATGTAACGGCCAGATTGAAGACTTTTACACGATAAATATATCCTAACTCTGTATGGGCATTCGCAGGATATACTCAGTTCTGTCGCCGCCGTGGGTCAGCTACTCGGTCAAGCCATCAGTCTGTGGCAACAAGTCCAAATAGCACGCGATACCGTGAAAACAGCACCAAAGGTTCTTGCGGACACGTCTGCACAGCTATCTAATTTATCGGACATTGTTCACCAGATCGAGCGCGAGCCAGAACTGCGTACCCCCGAAATCCATGCGCAGATCAACATCATCAGATTCATTGCCACTGAGATCTGCCAGAGATTGGAAGTCATGGCAAAACTACAACACAAGAGTGCCCTGCGCCAGGGGCTACGTGCGTGGAGTCGAGGTCCAAGGGACGAGGCGAAGTTAGCAGACGTCCTCAGGCGATTAGAGAATGCGAAGGCCGAACTTGTGCTTCGAATAAACCTGGTTCATCTGAGCGTCACTGGCGGTATCGCTGATGAGATAGGGAGATTTGTGCAAGGCACCGAGGCTGCAAGTCAGGCTCAGGCCAAGAAGCAGTCAAGTGGACATCGATTATTGATCCAAGGGAACGAAGTGAGGGGGATCGGCGATCAGATCAACGGCATAATGGGCATGGAAGGCTCGTCAAGACCCACAACTGCAAGGATAATGGGAAATATAGCCCATGGAAAGCAGAGAAATTTGATCGGAGGAAAAGAGTCGTTAAAATTCATGCATGGGCTTA
This sequence comes from Xylaria acuta, assembly GCA_022495125.1. Lineage (NCBI taxonomy): Eukaryota > Fungi > Ascomycota > Sordariomycetes > Xylariales > Xylariaceae > Xylaria > Xylaria acuta. The sequence goes on along the minus strand of MU383146.1, from coordinate 120,537 downwards.
ACAGTTGATCTAAATCTGCCGCTAAAGTTCTATATTTTTGCCATTAGATGAAATTTCATTTGTATTACATCAAATTCCATAGGACAAGACCGGGGAGGACTGTGACCCCGGACAACTAGAATGTTGCACATTATTTTAGTCATAGGTTCTATTTTCGTTTTAAACATAATGAATATATAACCGGAGTTAAAGAATGGAACTTCACATATAGTTTTTTCCCTACCCTTGTGATACCCTTGCTTGAACGTAGCCTAACATATTTACTACCTGTGTGGCTCCGTCAGGTGATCTTCGCGTATAGCCTGCACAGCTATTGCTGTGGCTTTATTACAACATCACTTCTGGGATAACAAAGAACACACACGTATATGGACAGGGTTAGCTTAAGAAGATGATTCGGATTCTTTCGCGCAACAACAAGAATCTATTGCCCATCTCAAGTACAGGGTTTCTGAGAATAGGTGAGCTCAAAGCTGCAGCCTCGTCCACAGTGTTGCGCTTATATAACTATTGTCAGGGACCCTGTACTTGAGATAGGCAATAGACACTTGTTGTTGCGCGAAGGTCTCTAAAACCACCTTGGTAGACTGGTCTGACTATATACCAAAGTCTCTTTGTTCTGTGTCTTGTGGCACCTATATTCACCTGGTCTCCTGTAGTATGTCTATACGTGAGCGAACCGGGATCCGAATTAATTAAGGAAAAGTGAGGCTATTCAAATGTATGAGCTGTAGATCTTCCACTTGCAAATAGTGGCTAAGTCCTTCATGGCCCCCTTGACTCCCTAGAAGATTATTTACAATTCGGATATCTTCCCAACTCCTTATTCTATCAATGAGGTCCTAGCAACTCTCGCTATAAACTCCTTACATAAAAACGAGGGCGCTTGATATGACGCGGGAATCCCGGGGCTTACCAACAAATCATACCGCTTCCTTTGTGTCCTAGAGGGTGGCGGGTGTCATCACAGCAGAATCCTTATCACTACCAAATGGGAATGCCGACGGGGTCACTGCCACCCTGTTAACAATTCCGATACTATTGGTTGACGTCTAACTGCATGCATTGCAGCCACCTGAGGGGTAAGATTGTATCGTACTAGTGGTGATGTATTGATTGGGGGCCAAGCACGGCTCACATTTAGCTATGTCCTGAACTAGCTGCACGCAGCAGTAGCAGCCGGAGGTTGCCTCGTTTGCCTGCTTGAATGAATGGCGAACCAGGGAACATGGGAACCAACAATGGCTACTTATAAAACACCCTTCGTCTCTCTCGCATTAGTCGTAAGGCTCTGTCCCCTCCGCAAGCCGGTTTTGTAAGGAACAAGTTCCCAGACTTCTCAACAAACAATCGTGTCTCGTGAGATCACCATGAATTTACTTGTTCGAAGTCACGGTAAGCCTTGCATGCCCTTATTTCTGTGCATTTCTACTGTATTGTCTTCTGCTCCAACTAACCAACCCTTCAATAACCTACAGATGGAGTGAAAGCGTACACCTTATGTCCCGAGGATACGGTAGCATCCATGAGACAAAAGATTGGGGAGGACTTAAAACACGATGGTCATGTCAAGATATACTTTCCCGGCATCGACAAAGAGATCCGTGACCAAGACCCGCTGTTAAGCCACTTCCCAAACGGGGTTACTATCAATGCAGACTTGGAGAGCGCCTCAGAGGACGATGAGCATGATGATACGCCAGGTGATGGCTTGAGCAATGATGTCAAAATTGGCAAGCGTTCCAAAATTCTCATTTTTGGAGCTCACAACTTGTACGCTAACTATTATTGTTCTACCATACAGGGGGGAACAAATCCCACAAGGCAACCCAGTTCAACGTAATCACTGGCATAAATCAGGAAGCTCGAGGTCGCGCTACCAAAGCGCACGTTGTTGACAACGAGGCAAAAGACTTCGCAAAGCAGTTCAGTGGAGTAGTATCAAGTAGCGACCTCGAAATTATTATGAACGCAAGCGCAATGAAGTCATGAGCGCAATAGCCCGCTGCAGATGCATTGGAGGTGAAAAGGTTAGCGGACATTGAGAGTGGCAATGAAAAGATTTGAATAATTAAACTAGAGGAAACACGCAAAGAACGCAGACTTGCTTAACAACTTTCGTCGTGGACATTTCTACACATACCTAGAAAGACTGCCAGCAAGAATTCTTTAACACAAAAGCTCTCCGTCTTGCTCCAGTTACTCTTGTCTCCGTTGAAAACGAGGGTATTGCCAGGTTAGCCATAGCACCCTTTTTAGTAGAACGATCAGTCATGTGAGCGTCCGCTCTCCCCCCACCCTAACTGGCAATATTCTGAGTGAGGTGGTGGCTTATCTTTGGGAGAGAGGGCCGGGATCCCGAGTTTCTCCGGTAGTTGTGGTTGTACGTGACAGGAAAACCACTCACGAGAACTCAAATACAAAAGTGTTGTGACGGGCTGAGGATGCAAAGCCCCAACGGCGCAACCTTGCTTGTCACCTCTACTGCTAAAAGGTTTGATTTAGACCAGAGTCCCAGGCGCTTGATAATCGAACTTATCTTCTATATAGGTAGCAAATAAGCATGATAATACAAATAATTCACAAATATTTACGCGGACAACATATGCAGACCAACATTGAAATACCCTCCGTATTTAAAAGCGTACCTGGAAATCTCTATCTAGGTAATCTTCTAGATAACTACGTATATGTAGATATCAAAGTACTACTGCTTAAAGAGTTGCTACCCCACATGCAGGTGAGGTCTTCCAGGGCACGGTAGGTGCATAGTGGGTAATGCAGGGTGCCCCCGGCCAGATCCCGGTCTTACGCCGTAGCGCCCTTTAATTAACATGGACCTAAAAATGTTGGCGGGGTTCGCTGTAATGTCCGACAGACTATAAGTATATAAGTACCTAGAGTGGGCGTTGACGCATTCCTACCTCTGCATACCCAGGTACCATCCAGGCTCCACGCTCTTCCAACCATGGCTGCCAAGGCTCCCTCCGAAGGGCTCGAGAAGCTGAGCAGTGAGTACAAAGCAATATGTTCTGGTTCCCGGTTGGCTGTTTCTGGATCTAACGTGGGAGACTAGTCGGCGACGCTGGTGTGAAGGCGACGACAGCCAACGGCGGTGCACAGAACGGCGACGCGGCCGCGGCCGAACACTCTGGAGACGAGTCCGACGACGACGCCGACGGCCAAGCGCCCGATGCCGCACCCGGTGCAGCCAAGAAAAAGAAGAACAAGAAGCGAAAGCCCAGAAAGAAGAAGAAGGCCCCCACCGCCCAGACCGACCCCCCGAGCGTCCTGATCGCCGACCTCTTCCCGAGCAAGGTCTACCCCAAGGGCGAGGAGGTCGAGTATGTCAACGAGAACCGCTACCGAACCACGGACGAGGAGAAGCGCCACCTCGACAACCTCGACCCCGACTTTCTCAGCGACTACCGCCAGGCTGCTGAGACCCACCGCCAAGTTCGCCAGTGGGCGCAGCGCAACATCAAGCCGGGCCAGGCCCTGACCGAGATCGCCGAGGGCATCGAGGACAGCGTCCGCCGCTTGGTCGGCCATGACGGCCTGGCCGAAGGCGACGCCATCAAGGCTGGCATGGGCTTCCCCACGGGGCTGAACCTCGACCACATCGCCGCACACTACAGCCCGAATGCCGGCAACAAGATGGTGCTGCAGCAAAACAATGTCATGAAGGTTGATATCGGTGTCCATATCAACGGACGCATTGTCGACAGCGCCTTCACAATGGCATTCGATCCCATGTACGATAACCTACTGGCCGCCGTCAAGGACGCCACCAACACTGGTGTCAAGGAAGCCGGCATCGACGTGCGCCTTGGAGAGCTGGGCGAGCGGATACAAGAGGCCATGGAAAGCTACGAGTGCGAGATCAACGGCACAACTTATCCCGTCAAGTCGATCCGCAACCTTAGCGGACACACGATTCTTCCGTACAGCATTCACGGAACCAAGAGCGTTCCGATTGTTAAGTCAGCCGATACCACCAAGATGGAGGAGGGCGATATTTTCGCCATCGAGACATTCGGCAGTACCGGAAACGGCTATGTTCATGACCAGGGCGAGGTTTCGCACTACGCTCTCAAGAGCGACGCACCCAAGGTTGACCTGCGTCTGACATCTGCCAAGTCTCTCTTGAACGTTATCAAGAAGAACTTCAGTACCATCCCGTTCTGCCGGCGATATCTGGATAGGCTAGGCCAGGACAAATACCTGCTTGGCGTAAGGCACTCTTCGTTCTCTGCTGTGCTGGTTGACGCCATTACTGACGTGAAATTAGCTGACTAACCTTGTCCAATCTGGAGTTGTTGAGGATTACCCGCCTCTTGTTGATAAGAAGGGATCTTACTCGGCACAGTTCGAACATGTAAGTCGTTGCCTACGAACACTATACCATACAGGGCTAATCATCGGGTCAGACAATTCTGTTGCGACCTACCGTGAAGGAAGTCATTAGCCGTGGTGATGATTACTAGTTTCGAAGCGGGATATCTGATGAATCTTGAGGGAACCCCCAAATAGAACTATATCACGTCCGTGGGTTCCCTGGGAGGTATTGAGGAAGACGTAACTGTCTTCTGATTTTCCCATATGACAATCTACATCAAAGCACTACGGCAATAGCATGGGTACTAAACTATAAAATGAAATAAAAATAAACAAAATAAAAATCGAATTGCGGGAGGCCATTTTGTCATGAAAGGCATCGGCTTGTGCACTGTTTTAAGAGGCTCAGCACGCTCTCACGCCTTTTGAAATCGTGTCTGTCAAACAAGCCCATTGTGAAACTAGAGTATCAAGCTGCAGTCAACTCTATCGACGAGGCGCTTGTGCCGAAGCCAGCGTAGTAGTACGACATCTTGTCACCCACCCTCCTACGGGCATGTTAACGGCTACGAATCGGGCGTGGAATTATGAGCAAAAGGCGGGTTGGTTGATCTAGCACTCCCTGTTAGGGATCACTGTTGCGACAGTCATGACCGGTACAGTTGATTCCCATTCCCATCACAACGAGGCCGGCTTTGCCCCGCCGCTCACAAACCCCCTACGTTAAAAACGAGGGCATATATTGCTATAAGATTCTTTGCTACATTGTTTGATACTGCCCTCCTTTTGGCTCGAGCTAGGCGTCAGCTTCCCCGCTTTTGAAACCCGACTCTCATACGACCCAAACACCCTTTCAATGTCTTCCCTCACTTTCCTTCCAAAGCATGAAATTGACAATCCGTCATTTGGCTATCGCATTAAGACTCCAAAAATCTTTGCTCTAGCTCCTTCATAATGAGTAGAAATCAGGCATCAATTAATTGGTGGCCCGGGTGCGCACCGGCTGACTTGGAAGAACGCGTATCCACCATGTCCGCAGTATTGAACTACATCAAATCAAATCGCGCTTTACAGCAATTCAGCCAAATACTCATACGGTGAGAGGGTGATAGCTTATTGGGTTTTCTGTGGTCTCTACTGTCTACTAGCTGACTAACTGTGGCCTCCACGTACAGTTCCGGCATCCACGGCAGCGACAGCGAGGCCGCCGACCACGTTACGATCTGGTGCAAGACGGAGGCGCAGATGGAAAGCAACCAGCACCAGACGGCACACATCCTCGTTAGACCCAAACTGTATGGGACGGACGACGGCGATACCAACGCGCGCCTCACGATCTGGAACAAGACGGAAACCCGGCCAGAGGACGACGTCCAAGTATATGGTCCCATTCGGGGAGAGAAATACGCAGGATACCTTATTACAAGGCACGATATCTGGGACGATCTGCACCCGGACGAATGGCTGCAGACGTAAAGTGATTAATTATTGCGATAGGGGGTGTAGCATACTGAAAAAAGGGAATACGAGGAGAAGTGGACATATATCAATCGCCAATACACTACAACCCTGACTGTCTTTTGATCCTACCATGACAATAGGACTGTAAGGTAATTAAGAGCAGGTGTGCAGGATTGAGGTCATCATTCTTCAGGGCATATAGTGGATTGGCCAGGGTGACCTGATCACCCAGAACGGACCTTAGCCCAGGAGGTAGGCTGGCCAATTGTCATGTGGTTTGGCTCTAATTTCATAGTAAGGCCTGCATACAGCCAGAGAGTAATAGTTAAGGCGCAGTAGAGTGATTAATTGAGTCCTGAACCTCCGGAATCGACTAGTTCCACACCGTAGGGTAGCTGGTAACTACCTAGGTAGTCACCTAACACCAATACACACCCAAGGCTAATGTATTTCACTTAATTCATTGGGGAATCCCTTGATGGTAAAATAACGCAATAGAATTCATAAAAAAAATAGTAATGAAAAATTAGGAGCCAGGTGTGTAGCCAAATGAAAGTGTAGACGGCTAAGTTCGGTGGTGACCCCCCTATTTCTGCTCCCATTTCATATTTCTTATACATAGACTTCTAGCCACCTTTATTAGCTAATACACTCTTACACCTACCCACACCACTTCACTGCTCGAAAGCACGACCTTTTCGTGATCCAGACAATCTTGTTTACCACTATCAGGGTAATATATGCAGGACACCGGAACACTATATCACTAACAAATCGTGCCCAGCCTCAACAGTGCTATGTATTTCCCTCAGGCCTGCGCTTTGGTATTCCTCAACCTGATCCCCACCCAGCATTCCGCGGGCTTTTTTGAAAAGCCCTCAAGGGACTCGAGCTTCTGCTGATAAAGTCTGAAGTCGTAGCGATGGAAAGCCGTGCCGATGATAAGCGCCAGTTCCATGTGCGCGACGTTCTGGCCCACGCACGCCCTCGGGCCATAGGAGAAGGGGTTGAACGACGACCTCTGCTGCGGCGTCGCGTGGAGCCAGCGTTCCGGCTTGAACTCCTCGACGTCGGGGCCCCATATATCGGCGCTGTGATGAAGGGTGTAGCTTGGCACGGACAGCACCGTGCCCGAGGGGAAGTGCTCGTTCTCGCAGGTGACGCCGCCCTTCCCCGTCACGATGCGCGGTAGGCCGGTGGCTGAGGTCGAATGGAGCCTCATGGCTTCGTCTATGCATAGTCGTAGGAACCGCAGGTTCTTCACCTCTCCGTGCGCGGCGATGGATGAGTTTGAGCCTATGGCTCCGTCGAGCTCTGCTTGTAACCGGGGTACTATGGTACCCGGATTCCGTCGTTCGCCATCCAGCATCCAGTAGATGGCGGCACACGACGTCGATGACACGGTGTCACTACCTGCAATGAGCTGCACATGAGCCTCGGCTACCAACTCGTTCCGGCCCATGGGATTGCCCTCCGCATCTTTTCCGCGGCGAAGCATCTCCAGTATATCACGGTGTTGCCTGGTTCCCAACTGGCCGCCCTCTGTAGACTCAAGGCGCCTCGTTACGGCCGCGGCCGCGATGCCGTGGAGGTTCTCCTTTGACCGAAGACCTTTGTAGAAAAAGGGGTGAGGTAGGTACCCTGCCCAGGGACGCAAAGCCGGCAGCAGTCCAAGACAACTGTTTACTTGTCCCCGCCGATTGAGCGATTCGGCACCCGGGACGTATGTAGCGGGTTGGCCCGGAAGAATCAACTCACACTCATCCCGGCCTCGCTGAACCATGCCGAACGGCGTGCCGAAGGCTAGATCGCCAATGATGTCGAAAGCTAGGAAAGTACACCATGGTTTCATATCCACCCGTGCGTAACCGTCCCTCCCAGGATTCGCTGCTATGCGATCCAGTTGAGCAACCCATCGCTGCAGGTTCGAGGACATATAGGGCTCGAAATCGTGAACGGCGCCAGGGGAGAAGGCATTCGCTATCAGCCTCCGTTTTCTTGCGTGATCACCCCTGTCTCGGGAAGAGAATACGTCAGGGACACCGCCGGGGATGAAAGCCTCGTAGAAGATGCTAAATTTCTGTCGGTGAATGAATAGAACCCCCACGTCGGCCTAAGGGTTCACATACTCCTTCAAGAGGCCATTGTTGTGCGCATACACCGTGCGCAAACTCTCCGGCGTGGCTATCGATACATGATTAAATCCCACGCGGACGATCTTACCATGCCGTTGATGAGCCGCGTGTACTGCAACACTTAAAGTCAGTCGTGGCCATCTTCAGCTTGTGAGTGCTTGTAGTGTCTGTTCTCCTGAAACAAGATGCAAATGACTTTGGGGATGACTTGCCCCAGGCGTACTTCTGGCCTTTCTGTGCTCCGAGCGCCAGCCATATGTTGCTAAATTTGCCGATAAATGGCCCCGGGATGTGTCTGAGATGTTTATAAGTCGTAAAATAGGGGACTACCCAGTAACAAACTACCCACACGGGCAAGAGCGAAATCAGAACAATCAGATTGAACAAGGCCATTATGAGATAGAGGAAATTAGAAATCGACAGGACTATTGTCCCCGGCGCTGCATGTAGGCGATATGGACAGAAAGGACATGTTCCTTGTGCTCTCCATGACATCAACCATAACTTTTTATACAGCACCGCATTCTCTACCACATGATAAGCATACCTGGCAAGTAAACGTGATAAGCTCAACACTCCTACGTAGATACAAGCGCGGGATCGTCCACTCTTGCGATGCTGGCAACTGGGCATGCAGTTTGGCTGTCCAATTAAGCCACACGCCGGGGTGGTTCTGGGCGACGAGGTGGCCACCACATATGCATGTTTACGACACAGGCGTCCGAACCAAAGGCGGCGAGCAAGAATTTTCGCTTGGAGTGTAAAGCAGGCAATCACAACGGTTCATTCGGCTTTGGGTTGATGCGCATCGAAATTGCCTCGTCGAGGAATCAGGAATCGGGTATCGTCGCCATACCTGCCGGCTTCCGGGCCGGCCGGGAGCCTGGATCAGCATCCGTGGAAGAGCTCTGACTTCCGAAGAGATCTTGCATTGATCGGTCACGCGGCAGGGTTTGACGAAAAGTATAATAACGGCAAGTATACTAGCGGTGTAGGCAATGTCAATCCCTTCATTCTTCGAAATGACGAATCGCAGCGTGATCCTGATATTGATCACCCTACAGTCGGATGCTTGCACCTTTCCCGGTGAAGTTCTTGCTGAGTCTCTCGACTTCTGGGAGCACGGGCTGTATCATGCCCACTGTACCCCGGGGGTCTCTTCAGTCCGATCGACCGCTCACATGACAGGTAGTTGTTCCAACGTGGTCCCGATCCGGGCCACGGCCCGGGTTGTTGAGCTTCGCAATGCAGATGGGGCTTCCCTCCTTGTGCAAACGATAGCCGTTTTCAAAGACCACCTGCAGTTAGAACGATGACAACTCGAACTGAAAGCAAGACATGGCGTCTGTGGCGCACAACCTGCAGGCAGCGGCTACATGTACAGTGCGTTGGCATCGAGCCGGGTCAAAGGGAGTGGGCCTCGCCATTGGCAAAAAGTTATGTGAACGGTCGCCTGACAGCATGGTTGTAGGGCAGCCGTGTCGATCCAGTTCGAACCCGCCTCCTTGAAGCGTCTGTCTGCAGGAGTTGTCGCACGGAATTCTCGCCGGCAAGCAGACTCAATTCTCAGATCGCCGCAGCCGGAGCGGGTTGTGGGCGTTCCGGCTTCGTAGTAGAAAGCCAGCAGGATGTATGTTATCCGGATGTTGGACGAATGGGCGTCCTTCGACGGGCCCTCTACATATCGTCTGTCGCTACACAGCATTGGTTTGTAACAAATGAAGCGTGCAGTGCGAGGGAGCCAACATGTGCGGGTTCGCTTCCCCGTCGCGATTGCAGCTCCAGCAGCCCTCGCATGAGATCACCGGCATGTGCCCGGGATGAAATCATATTTCACTCATCAAGGGGAGCCTTCGACCCGGGCCTTCTGCTTATAGACAGCATGAGAGCGACCGGACGTTGCTCCAAACTCAACTCCCCCCTTAAGCCATTCATTGCACAGTTCCTCCAGCCACTGCTTCTTCAACCGTACCTTTGCTCTTCCCCCTCCATAGTCTACTACTCAGTGACCTTCTCCTCGTCCAAGGCTCAGACCTGATGCCAACCATGTGTAGGGTTGCAACGCCTCACTTCCAACGCCATGGTTTTGGCCGCTTCCAGCCACCTATCCGCAGGGAATCAGTACGGCAGTCAAGGATTCCGGGAGAATGAAAGAGATGAATTCAATACTCATATCGTCCCCTAGTCTTCTACATTGCCTCCGCAGCTAGTGCAAGTGCATGCATGTCCATGCCTTTGAAGCAAGTTGGAGTGCTAGTATCTCATCCTGATTCGTGATTTTATAGCCACCATCTTCTCTTTTGCCCTTTGTATTTGAGCTCGTTGTGAATATTCTTCTTTTGGCCTCGGCGCCTCGACTCCCTTTGCACCAGCTTGCGACATACAAATTTCCGTAGACTCTGTGCCATTCTGTGCATCAGCATTGCCACCCGGCAACCTCTCTATTCCACCTCTTGCGGTTTCTGAAAACGCGGAATCTCATTCTCCCATTTCAGTGACGCTTCTTTTCGGCCATGCGCTCCTCAAGTGTTCTGAACAGGACAGGGACAAGGGAGCTGGTCCTCACTACTCCTAGGAATGTATATCACGACCAGGGCAAGCTGCATCACCGAAATGTCGCGTCATTCGGTCGAGTATTATCTGGGGTCCGAAAGAGCGGTCAGTTCATGCTGAAGCTGGAGTTGTTGTGTTCTAGAAAGTTCAGGTTGGTAATACATGACTGAGGACTCTTCCGACTCTATCTCCCGATTATATTTCTCCGAGTACAATTTTACCGGCATTTCGCGCCCGACAGGGTTTTCGCGCGCCATTTGCGACCTTTGCGGTTGAGAAGTAGCATAGGGACTGGAGAAGGATGCAAATTGACTGTTATACCATCGCAATGTAGACAGAATCATATGATTTCCTTACCCGGAGTAGGTGGCCAAAAACGATCTCGAAATGTCTCACCTCACAGCATGTTCACCACTACGCCTCCGTGGATAGCTGCAGGAGCTCAGGAACCTAGAAAACGAAGGAAATCCAAGGGCATCAATTAAAATGTCATACTGGAATGTTATGGGACAAGATGCGCAAGGTTCTTGAAGCACTGAACTTGCAAACTGCCTACGCGGTTTGATTCCCAAGCAAACGGCAAATACGCTTAGAGATAATGCATCCTAAGACAATAGGTAAACATCATCGGAAAGGACCTTGGCAGTTCAGCTACAAGATATCTCTCTACATTTATGCCGGCTCCCCCCGTCGTCGTTTAGTATCCTGTATTTAATTCTAGTACGTAGTATAAATAGTATCATTGCCTTCAAGTCTTCGTTCGTCTTCGCCCTAACACGCATCACTAGCGAGGTATATCCTGACCAGCACAGGTCCTATCATATGCACGCTTCGCCAATAGAATAGTTCCGCAGGAAATTGTACGAACTCCCCTCTCACGAGAATCTATTCTTGGCGAAACCGTAAATAAAAACGGAACATAGGTGATCTTGGTCAAAACTGCATCATTAAACAACAACTGAGTCGTTAGTTTGTACTCATTGTTACGGAACGCTATGGAATAAGTCCCGGAGATTAGGGGTATTGGGCACGAGCCCGTACATATATATACTAGCAGCACAACCTCTGCTATGTAGATAGGGAATTTTTCCTTGTGGAATAACGATAGCCAATACTGGAACATCCAGCATGTGAACTGTGACGCTCATCTCTCAGCATCATTATATATGAATATTTTTATCAAGAGTCATTTACAACATGGCAGTTTCTAGCTATGATTCGGCCACCAGATGTTCCTTATAATGTTCCCTAGTTCTCATCGTCAAAGAAAGCAAACACCCGGACCTCGATGGAGTTACGCGCCGGGGCATCGTCGGCGGTGTTATCATCCTGGAAGCTTCCATGGGGGGTGCCACGGACCTTGTCGCGGCGAGAGTCGTAGTCCTTAAACACGATGACCTCCTCCGGTCTCATGTTACTAACGTAACGCATCACATAACCGTCTTCCCACTTGAGGAAATTGTCGTGTGACTTGTAGTACTTGCTGTCATGTCGACGATAGACACGCCCGGTGTTCTTCTCGTAAGTGAAGTCCACCTTGCTGTGATCAACGACGAGCAGCGGCCATCGCTGCACGAACGTGCCGACCGGGCGCCACACATTGATGATGGCCCAGCGCTTATGAGCCTTGATGAGCTCCAGGGCTTTCTCATCCCCTAGCTCCCGCGTCATATGGTCGATGGCAGTGTCATGCGAGTTATCTATGTGCATAGTTGCCGATGGTTGGGAGATACCAGTCTTCATGAAGAAGACCTCGTCAGGATGATATCCCAGAGTCTGCTTTCGGACACTAAAGTGCCACGGGATGACCTTCGTAGCACCGGTCTTTCCCTGGACCAAGTCCGCGATCTCAGGCCAGTAGTTCTGGCGAATGAACGCCTTGCCCTCGTCGGTGGTGTTGTTTAAGAACTGTTCCGTGCTGAGAGAAGTTGGATGCGTCAAAAACTCAAAGCCATTTTCATTGATATTTGGCTGGGATGCAAGAGCCCGAAGGTCATGGATTTCAACATTCATTACAGTCTTGGGGTTCAAATTCGTCTCGCCTGTAGAAGAGTCGAGATAAGCGTCCTCGCCATCTTTGGTGCCATTCCAGACCTCAATACGGCCGGTAGTGAAGGGTGACATGATATCAGTAGTAGCAATGTTGAATGCAGAAGAAAAGTGAGTTGATAGAAGCTAAAAATTTGGTAATGTGTAGACTTGAGATCAAGGAGACGGCAGCTAGAAGTGCACACCGTGTGATAGGTGTGAGAAAGATCTGCGCCCTATTTATGGCATCCGATATGTATACATAGAAGCAGAGGGCCCCCTGTCCTATTTAGGGAAGCCAGAGATCGAGGGAATTCCATTTATAGACCTTAGCTAACCTTCTTTCTTTGACTAGCACAGCCTTGATATGGTACCAGCTGTCACAAGTACTTGAAAACAGGTCATGAATATCATAAATATGGCCATAGGAGTGCGAGACTTCGTACGAGGCTTAAGCTTTCAACTCTATAGAAGATTATTACAATTCGAATATCTTTCTAAGCCTTTGTTACACCAGAAACACCGTTGAGTGTTTGGCTTTGGTATCCATACATTCCACTTCAACGCCATTATTGTTCATACCGCAATCACGGAGGTCTAGACTCAGCCTCGAATGTTTTTTCTTTTTTTTTTTTTGCCAAATAATTTTGCTATGATTTACTAATCATCTCCGTGAAACACACAGGACCATAGAATCCTACATCAGCAATAATTTCTGCCTGTAATACGTAGTAATGTGGGCACCAGCGTTTGATCGGGGATTGGCTTCGACATGCTAGACCTGCATTATTGAGCCTATTAATATCCTTTTCAATTTTTGTATCTTGCACTGTGTGCTTTAATGTCCTTCCTGATCTAACTTTGGAACAAAATGATTTTCTTTCCTTGTAAGTCCTCCTCAAACACAACAAATCCTAAGGGTCCGTTCGTTCTGATAAGTTCTCAGCGGCTGCTTGAAATTTTACCCCTGGAGGATATTTCACAAGGCTAATATTTCTTGAGTTATAGACTCTACGGGACTCTAGACATAGAACGAGCGAAACTTTTGTCCAACAACTTTTAACTGGAAAATCCTGGGAACCGGTATAGATACGCACTCGCGTCTGCTCTAGGGTGCCTTCCACTAATCTTAGATCTTAGTTCTTCAACTATCACGGTACTCTCATGTGTATTTTTTGTCCTGAACTTCACGACGCTGCAACTGAGCTTGCTATGGCACCAACTAAAGGAAACAGGCATGTTGATCGACTTGCCGAAAACACAAGCGGAGCAGAGCTTGAGGTCATTGTGCTTGGAATGCCACGAACAGGAAGCATTTGTATGTTCTCTATCTTCCATATCATCCGGCCACCATCTGATCTGCTTATTCCTTTAGCCATGCGGGTTGCTCTTGAGAAGTTGGGCTACAAATGCTTCCATGGCCGCCTTATGGATGAAGACCCACGCCTATACGAGCCATGGGGGGAGGCTATTCGTGCTAAGTATTTCGGCGAGGGAGAACTCTTCGGCCGAAAGGAGTTTGATAAAATGTATGGGGATTATAATGCAGCGTGCAACTATCCGGGGACTATGGTCGCTGAGGACCTTGTCAAGGCTTACCCAAATGCAAAGATCAGTGAGTAACATCAACAGATTCGCCAGACTAAAGAATTCTAACCTTGAACGATGCAGTTCTTACCAACCGGGATGTGGACAAGTGGGCTCAGTCCTTGAAACAGTCAGTCGATATTGGGAGAAGCTGGAAGTCGTTCGATTGGGTTGCGCCTTTTGATCCTGTCTATGGGCCCTGGTGGAAATATCACAAGCTGGAGCATGCAGTACGACCTTATATGGCTCCAAAAGGTGAGCGACAGGGGTACCTCGATTATTATGCGAGGATGCGTTCCCTTGTGCCTGAAGAGAGGCTCCTTGACTACCAAGTGAGCGAGGGGTGGGAGCCAGTCTGTAGTTTCCTTGGAAAGGACATTCCTGATGAACCATTCCCCCGGGCTAACAACACGGACCAATTTTTGGCGGTGAGGCGGTGGAGGTGGTGGCATGCAGTGTATTGCATGGTGATCAGAGTAGTCCCTGCTTTTGGGGCTGCTGCTGTCGGTGTTGGCGCCGTTTTGAAGTATGGCCACATTCTTTTTTGAGGCAGGTTAGATCAGCACAAAGTCGCATCGGAGGTCACCTTTCGGAATAGAACACAATCTGATCAACTCTGACTCATGACAGATAGAAAGCAAAAGTACTACTGAGGCATTGTCAGGGAAATAGCCTCCCTTCAGAGGCGGGCTGCAACATATTTGCCTTCATCGACGGAAGGCACCTATAGATGGGGTAAGCAAAAGAGGCTGTATTGATGACGCAGGGTACAGTATAGTGTTGAGTCTCAGAAGTGGCTTTGAAGTCCGTACGAAGTGTGCCTTCTAAAATACTATGTAGGTATGCCTCCCGCTTCCAGCTGGTACTATCCCATGCCGACAAGACAACCCCCACAAAGTCCTAGACCCAACCCGTGTAAGGATGCCGCTCGTTAAATTTAAGATCCTGAAAATATAATATCCCATGATTTCCAGATCCTAAGCTACAGAGTAACGTTGCCATCACCTTCTTGGCATGTGGACCGCGCTACACGCGTCTGTGGTGTAACGAAGGGTAATTCATTCCAGACATGGGCATTTTGAGTCAGCCTTATTACTCGCCAAATATCGCGCGTACTAGGCCATGAACACAGTCATACGGATGTGGAACTTCGTGGGAGGTGTCAGCTTTCAGCCCCCCTATATTCTCCCCATCTTTGAGACACTGCATGTGAGCGAGATCGGGATCGAAATAAGCAAAGAGAAGCGAGGCTCTTCAGATATGTAGGCTGTAGATTGTCCGCTTGACCAAATAGGGGTCACTAAGCCCTTGCTCGCAAGCCACTGTTACACCAAAGATGACTTTTAGAGCCCATTGCCGCCACCATCATGATGATTCTTTTACCAGCTCACCTGAAATTTCGGCCCGTTTACTTCTGATCCAGTATTGTTTGCAAAATGTGGACAAGTAAGCTGCTCGACCATGCCTTCGTCGTCGCCGTCGCAGTCCTCGCAACGGCTAGAACAAGCCAATCACCAGATCCAATAGCGCAACAAGAGAGGAGTGGCATTCTATCAACCCCTATCTACATCTTTCAATCAAGTCAGTCGGCTACAGCGGCCCTCGGCAAGGCTCTGGAGACCCTCGGTTACACTCGTTTTGATCCCCAGTGTACGGCACAGTTCACACCGCCAATCTATATGGAACTTCCAGTCGGTGCCGATTATGTGAAGATCGCGATATCCAATCCCGAGGCAAAGTTTTTACTTCCAAGAGAACTCACGTCGATAGAGCCAGAGTCCCGATCATGGCTTCGCATGAGCTTTTACGGCCAGGGCGCCCGAGACAAATTACTGGGAAATAGACAAGCTATTCTGGATTTCTTTTCACTTAGCGAGCACTCTCATCAGTTACTTGAGCTCGACGTTTACCCCAAGCGACGCGCAGGGGAACAGGGGCAAGATTGGGTCAGGCTCTGCGATTTTCTGGGGCTGGGGTACAGCATTGTGGAAAGGCTGGGGTTATATTGGTTCCCTGTCATGTAGTTGATGACATCAGCCCCGTGGATGGTGGTCCGTAAGGACATCATCCTACAAACCGATAGTTTTCTTTGACCCCAATTTCACTTTTAAGGCAATTGTATGAATGTTAAGTCTTTCGTATGGATAAATAAAATACAACTGTAAATTAATCTTACGCGTCGTTTTTTAATAAAGTGATTGTATCAAAATAATGAAATTATAATATTTATCGAGGATACTACCAAAAAGTGCTCAGCAATCGTCCTAGACCTCTATCAAACACCGTACAGCACCCAGCCTCATAGGCGCGCGCTCAGCCTGGCGCCAAGGCAGGATTAACTATCTATCATGCGAACCGAATACACGTATATCTATAATACGCAAAGCCAAAAATAACCCGGGGCGTTGTAGCAGCGGCGGAAAAGGGGGGAGTTGGGATACCCTAACCTTCGTTGTCATCCCGTAGACACAAGGTGGCGCTCTCTCTCCATTTACGGGCGTACTCGCTGCTACAGTATCCTATATTAGAACAAATTTAGTGACCTAAAAGGGAATGTGGCGCCAAAGAGGCTTTTTGTCGGACAATGTCCTTAAGGACTGTCCTACGCGTGGTAAGCAATGTCAAAAAATGGACATTGTCACACCGGCACGGTCCCGAGCCCAGCACGCTCGCTTACGTGTTCGTGAAACAACATCTAATTACACGTAGGGTATTCCATGTATGCATGAGGCACAGCCGGCGTGGAAGACGACGATGGCAAAGTTCACAAGTTCGAAATTTCCTGAACCGGAGACCTAGGATTGATCTGGCAAGCCCTTCGTCTTTGTATCATGTGCAACTGCCTAATGTCACAGGGTTGGAGTTATCAGCACGGAATTGTTCTTGTCGTAGACTTCATATGGTATGATCGAAACAATATTCTCTATTGTATAACTGAGTTTTCTAAGCCTTTTTAACTTTCAGGTTTCCAACACTACTACCTTTTTTTTTGTATTTATTTAAGCTTATATTTAAGCTTGCAGTGAAAAGCCGTGGCTTGATAGGGTTTCGGCAAGATCGGGCATCAGGTTGGTACTCAACTCATGCTGAATCGGGCTTAAATGCGCCACAGTAATCTCTTGTCTCTATTCCCGAGGATCTCCATGCCGCTGTTAAAAGTCCTAGCGCATGTAGTCCTATCCATGAAACTTGTGGCTTATAGAGTCCAGATTCTACAGTAAGCTCCCTAGCTCGGGTGAGATCCGGGCTTAGCGGCCTCGCAATAAAGTTGCTGTGGTCTCCATAGCATGGGTTTCTGTTGCATAGACTCTCGCCAATGTGCCATGGGGCCTGGCACCCTTGATAGCGACGTCATGGCGACGATGATGTCTGACTCGAAGCCCAATGCCGTGTAAAGAAGGGCTCCGTACAGATCAGCGTTAGCTGACAACCTCCTCGAGATGAAGTAGTCATCCGTGCTAGCGACCTTCTCGATTTCGAGGGCAATCTCAAGGAGCGGCACTCTCGCCCGCATGGGATTTCGTACCTGTTCATCGATCATCTCTCGAATGAATATGGTGCGCGGGTCCACTGTCTTGTAAATGCGATGACCAAAGCCAAAGAGACGCTGTCGCTTTGCCTTCACTTCCTTGATCAAGTAGGGAACGTGTTTTACTGAAGCAATAGCCTTGAACTCCTGATAAGCTAGGTCGATGGCACCTGATGTAGCTTGTTAGCCGATGCAAGTTACGTAAGATTATATTTCAATATACATACCGCCATGAAGAGGGCCATACGCTGATACGATGGCCGAGATGGAGCTCGACAACGGGTCCGTCAGTGTGGATGATGCATGTAGGAAAGCTGCTGTAGAGTTTGTCATCTCGTGGTCTGCGTAAAGGATCCACAGACGCTCTAGGCATTTCTCGATTCCCTTATCCTCCTTGCCCATCATCTTCAAGACGTTGCTAACGAAAGAACCTTCTAGATCTGGCTCGGTGAACTTCTTACTCCGCTTATGACAGTATACTAGGGCAACTGTGGTAGCAATAGCGGCTAGGGTACGGATGATGGCAGCATCGGTATTCTTCATGTTGCCAATGTAGTAGGGTTCTGCTTGGCTGTGGAGTCTCTTGGTTCCCTCATCCAGGGCCGCAAACGCGGCCAGACCCGCAAGAATCATAGAGCCCGTGGAGGACTGGGAACTGTTCCCTTCTCAGTACTCGATCTCATTCTTTCATGTCGTTCTTTTCACTTACGGGAAGGCGTGGATGGTATCAACAACACTCTGGGGCGCTTTCAGTTCAGCGAGCAGCTTCTTTCGCAGAGTTTGCTTCTCCTCATTGGATGGTAGATGGCCCCAAATCAGCAGGTGAATAACCTCCTCGTAATCATGATTATCGTAAAGATATTCAATATCGTAATCACGAAATTTAATCTGGCCCTGCTCACCGTCACTACAGCTTTGTCAGTTCACTCGACCAGTCAAGCTCAATGGGTTCTTACATGAGCGTGATAGAAGACTCGACACATGCCGTGTTCGTAAACCCTCTGTCGAAGACCTTTAGGCCAGGTGCATTCTGCTGCGGGTCATTCAGGGTTTCAGTTGGAAGCTTAATGTCGCCCAAGTTCGCAGCCTTGACTGAGTTGTTGGTAATTGGCAGAATGTATTTGGCCTGAGTTCGACTGTCGACGATCTCGAGATACTCCGATGGCCTCTCAGAACGTACGCCCTTATCGCTGGCAACAAAGCCTCCGCTCACAGATGTAGTTCCCAGTAAAGGCATCTTGCCGAAGAGATGTACAAGGTATGATTTAGTATGGGACACTAAGTCGCTAGATATAGGTGTTTCTTGTTGAAAAGCTTCACGCTCAAGACACTTGTAGATTTTAGAATTACTTTTAAAATGAGGTCAAAGTCTATTTATATTAGAAACGTATTAATTCTGCAAGCGATGGGAGATTACAAGACGCCATGTGCCAAAACTGCACAATACTCTGTTGTACAATATGTTAGCCATTGTGCCCCTAATCTTGAACATTGGGATCCAGTCACACCGATTCCAAATCTAATTTGGTCCTTGGCTTTTTTGGTACGACTGTCCTGATAATCTGCCTTAGAATGGTAAGCGGGTTTCTTCACGGAGTCCTGAGGAATACCACGTTACTAACAAGACTCCTTGCTGAAGAAAGGGTGTTCCGAAACTGGTTCTAAAAATATTTACGCCATGTTAGTACCTCAGCCTTTTGAGCCTTACGGATTGAAACACTAACTCCTTAGTCCAACAGTAATCAATACCGACTTTCAAGTAACCTAAACTGAAGGAACGGGTTATTTTCGTGTGAGTGCAAGGTAGGGTGCAAGCAGAGACAGCTCCGCAGATGCTCAGTCCTCTCGGCGTATCCAAGCGAAACAAAGTGATAGAATGAGTTCGCTAAATCAGCATCTGTTGTCATGCATTACTACAGTCATAGCATCTCACGCTAGGTCCAGCCACTGCCATTTCACACCCAACCCAACTCACACATCGAGCCGATGGTTTTGATCTCTTCATATGCTGAAGACTTCTTGCCAACTGTCTCACGTCGGATATATACAACTAAAGACACACTTTCCAGCACCGACACGAATGATAAATGGCAGCAATGTCCATAAACAGTCAACCAGATGGAGAGCCAAAGGACAGCTCACAGGCCGCAACCGAAGAAAATACATCACGGGGACCATGGCCCTTTAACATTTTTAAGAGAGACCGGGCCCCTGTTCCAACAGAAAGGGGCGAAAGTCCAGAGTTCACGGCGAGTGCCTTCAGCCGCTTGACCTTCAGTTGGATGACATCAATCATGACAACGGGACACCAGAGAAAACTGGAACTAAACGACATTTGGCTCGTCAATCCGAATAGGAGCGTCGAACCGCTCTCGAGGCGATTCAAAACATCGTTTCGACAACACGTTGAAAGGAAATCAAAACATGCATTAGTATTTGCATTACACGACACATTCAAGCGCGATTTCTGGCTAGGTGGTGTATGTCTTCTTATTGCCAGTATCACACAAGTCATGGTCCCATTCACACTACGTTTCCTATTGAACTTTCTCTCGGAGGCCTGGGATGCAGCGACCAGCAAAAGGCCATCACTTCATCCCGGGCCACCTATTGGCATAGGTTTAGGGCTTGTTTTTGGCATCCTATTTCTGCAAGTGCTGCAGAGCGTCTGCACCAACCAATTCATCTACCGTGGGTTCATGGTTGGCGCTCAAGCTCGAGCTGTGCTCGTCGCTGAGATAATTGACAAATTTCTAAGGGTCTCCAATCAGGAATCATCAGCTACGCCAGGATCACTGATGACTTTGATGTCCTCCGACACAGCGCGTATCGACCAAGCAGCCGGGCTATTCCATATCATATGGACATCACCGATCACCATTCTACTGACATTCGCTCTTCTCTTGACGAACCTTTCTTATTCTGCCATACCTGGGTTTGGTCTACTGTTCTTCGGCGCAGGGGGCCTCACTCTCGCCCTCAGAACACTAGTTCAAAGACGCAAGGCAATTAACAAGACTACTGAGGCGAGAGTCTCCCTAATGCAAGAAATCATACGTTCGATACGTTTTATCAAGAATAATGCATGCGAAATTCCCTTCATAGAACGCCTTAGAGATATCAGAAAGGACGAGGTGCAGATGATTGTCAAACTTCAATTAGTTCGGAATGCCATTCAATCTACCTCTATCATGCTGCCTATACTCGGAGCTATGCTGTCTTTCATCACGTACGCGACAACGAGCAATACATTTACCCCTGCACGCATATTCTCGTCCTTGGCTTTATTCAACGCACTGCGCGTTTCTTTCAATCTCCTACCTGTGGCAGTCGGGCAGCTCGCGGATGCCTGGTCAGCAGTCCGCAGGCTGGAACAACTTCTCCTAGCTAG
Source organism: Xylaria acuta (assembly GCA_022495125.1). NCBI lineage: Eukaryota > Fungi > Ascomycota > Sordariomycetes > Xylariales > Xylariaceae > Xylaria > Xylaria acuta. Next base: position 99,515 of record MU383146.1, on the reverse strand, counting down.
CGATCACAAAGAAGAGATAGAATATGATCTGACCTCGGAGTATGCGATCCATGCAGACAAGGCTCATTTTACCTGGGAGAATCACCTCGCAGATAATAGTGTCTCTGAGAGCATGGGCACTGGTGACACTCCTCGGTCATCCATTACCTTAGCTTCAGAAACCTTTGCGTTACGAGATATGAGCTTTACGATAAACAGAGGGGAGCTTCTGGCAGTGATTGGGTCAGTAGGCTCCGGCAAATCATCATTACTGTCAGCTCTTGCAGGAGAGATGCGGAAGATTGGTGGGAGTATTACGCAAGGTGTCGCATCAAGAGCCTATTGTCCGCAAGACGCCTGGATCCAGAACGCAACGGTGAAGGACAACATCACTTTCGGCCGCCCATGGGATCCCACTTTTTATAACCAGGTCATTGATGCTTGCTGTCTCTCACCTGATCTGCAAGCCCTCGCAGCTGGTGACCAGACAGAAATCGGTGAGCGTGGTATCAATCTAAGCGGAGGTCAACGCCAGCGAGTCAACCTAGCCAGGGCCATCTACTCGAACAGCGATATTATCCTCATGGACGATCCTTTATCTGCCGTTGATGCTCATGTCGGGCAACATATCTTTGAGCACGGGATCTGCGGGATACTCAGGGAGAAAACCAGAATTCTTTCCACTCACCAACTGCATGTTCTCAGCCGGTGCGATCGAGTCCTATGGCTCGAGAGTGGCACAATCAAAGCCGTCGGCACTTTCCACGAAATGCAGAGCACAAGTTCCGAATTCCAAGATATGATGGCCAACTACGCCCAAAAGGAGTCACAAGAAGGCAAGCGACAGGGTGATGAGTCTGAAAAGCACATCGAAGACACTGTAGACCGCCCTATTCAAACTCGTCCCAATCAAGGCCTGGGCGACGGAGCACTCATCAAAGAAGAAGAATTGGCGGTTGGTAAGATTTCACTGAACCTATACAAGTCTTATCTGAAATCGGCTGGCAATCTATTTTTCGGTCTTGTTCCTATTGTCCTCCTCGCTGCTGCGCAGGGATCGAATGCCCTGACGAGCATTTGGCTGTCTTGGTGGGTGTCAAACCGATTCGACATTCCAAGAAGTACGTACATCGGCATTTATGTCGCTATAGGTCTCATCCAAGCGGTGCTCTTCTACGCCTACGGCGTCACAATCTCGACCATCAACGGCCGAGCAAGTCGAAAGATGGTGCACCAAGCCGCGGCCAGCGTAATCACGGCTCCCTTGTCATTTCACGATTCGCAACCGTTGGGAAGGATCATGAACCGCTTGTCGCGGGACGCCGAAGTCATGGACAATCAGCTCCCAGAAGCATTACGCATGTTTCTCTACACTTTGGCCATCATCGCGAGCATCATAGTGCTCTTGAGTTACTACTTTCACTACTTCTTGATCGCGCTCGCTCCTTTGACTGCCGGCGTCCTCTTTGCGGCGTCGTACTACAAGTCCTCGGCCGGTCAGTTCAAGCGGCACGAAGCTATACTGCGAAGCGTCATGTTTGCTCGATTTGGGGAGTCCGTTTCCGGCGTCCAGACGATACGTGCCTACGGCGCCGAGGCCCGTACTATTCGAAGATTACAGGAAGCCATAGATGACATGGACTCGGCCTACTTCCTCACCCTCAGCAATCAACGTTGGGTCACGACGCGGTTAGATCTCGTTGCAGCCGCCGTCGTCTTGACCGTTGGCATTGGAGTGACCACGTTGCGAACGTCATTCAATCCAAGTGATTCCGGCCTTATTCTATCTTATGTCTTATCTATCACCCAGATGATGCAACTAGTCATACGATCGTTAGCAGAGGTAGAGAACTCAATGGTCTCTACGGAAAGGTTGCACGAGTATCAGACTGGCCTCCCTCAAGAGCCGGTCCAGACGGGTCAGGTCCGAGAATTCTGGCCAGAACGAGGGGAAATCGAGATAGTCGACATCGTGCTCCAATACCGCTTTGATCTCCCACCTGTACTCCAAGGACTGAGTCTCAACATCCAAGGTGGCGAGAAAATCGGAATTGTCGGACGGACAGGGGCGGGGAAAACCTCCTTGACCGCAGCTCTTTTCCGCCTAGTCGAGCTTTCTCGCGGCAAAATAGTAATTGACGGTTTAGACATCGCTGAAATGCCGCTTCGAGAATTGCGTTCGCGTATTTCTGTCATCCCGCAAGATCCGACACTATTCAAGGGCACGGTCCGATCGAATCTGGACCCGTTTGACCAGCATACCGATCTCGAGCTGTGGGGTGCTCTGCACAGCGCCGGCATCCAAAAGTCCCCTCATAACGCATCCGACGGGAGCCTTATCCACCTCGACGACTCCGTCGAGGAGGAAGGCAAAAATTTCTCCAAAGGCCAGCGTCAGCTCCTCGCTATTGCGCGTGCTCTTGTGAGAGATTGCCGCATCGTAGTCTGCGACGAGGCTACGTCGTCCGTAGACCAAGAGGCCGACAAAAAGATCCAAAAGACGATCATGGAGGCCTTCACCGGCAAGACCGTGCTTACCATAGCGCATCGGTTAGACACCATTATTGGCTATGACAAGGTATGTGTGCTAGAGCAAGGCCGCGTGCTTGAGTTTGATCGCCCTTTGGATTTATGGGAACGGAATGGTGCTTTTCGTGCGCTCTGTGATCGCAGTGGAATTAGGAGGCAGGATTTCGAGCGTAGCACGAGTGAAGCCAACGTTTGTGACAAGAAATTTGGCCAGGACACTTGAAAGGCGAGGAACAGAAAAGAATCTGAATGTCGCCCACCGTGGGAGCCGTGTCTGTTGCTCCATTCTATCTACAACACCAACATCCACATAGAATCTATGCACATTAAGTACATATGTAGCCAATAACAGTCAACGTATTAGTCCAGCGCATCTCCTTTCCCTGCCTCGAGTTTATATATCTATCAAAACAATCAGTGTCGAGACGTCGCGCATTAATGAGTTTATATCGCCCTGCAAGAGTGACAAGAGCCGCAGTTCATCCATAACCTACCTCGCTGAGGTATCGTATACCCACAGATTCCGCCAGATACCTATATATCAACCAAAACTTGTTACGACAGAGCTAAATAGGCATTTCTGCAACATGCTGTACAGCCACTGCACCGCACCGCACCACTGCACTCAAGGTATGTAGTATTTTGCAGGCATTTACGCACGTATTTGAAGGACGCAATGATACATTTAACCTTTTTTTTAATTCCTTTACGCGAGGTAGGTCCTAAAACAAGGGCATCTTCAAGCTATCCTGAAGAACCTCTCATTCTTCTCCTCTACAATCTAGAGGAGAGCAGAGCTAGGATGGGTGCACCAAGCACACAGCTGCTCCATTTGCCCCGGACACACTCCAACGTTGTGCGCGCGGCTCGTCCCTCTCTATCCCTGAACCGTTCCGTATAAAAGCAGAGTCTCCGAGTCCCAAACCAAAATAACCGTATACTTTACCATGTAATATGCCATGAAGAACGGAAAGAAAGTAGGAACGGGGGGAGAGGAAGCGCAGCTTTGCATATTCCGCCTCCCTTGTTCCCCACTCAAAGTATAAACATTACTTATCATACAACGTAGGTCATTTCAGCCTTTCGGGCACGCTTTCATATTCGTACTGTTCGCTTTGGCAAGTCTGTTTCTCAAAGTAATAGCTTGAGAGACAAGCTAATATCTGCCGTGGCGCCTAGCCCGTCCGCTGCCGATATCGATTCTGCTCATCTCTTCCATGAGTGCCATGTCCTCGCTTCCTCGCGGCGCAGATATCGATGGCCCCAGGCCGCCACTCATCATAGGAACCTTAGCGGGGATGGGAGGGCCGGAACCATACCCTATACGAGCGACCCCGAATTCACCGTCGAAGGACGGGCCATGGTTCTCATAATCAAACGTGCTAGCCCGGACCAGAGCGCGGGGCGGTGTACTATTCCGTTGGTGTGCGGTAGCTGGCCCGAGTGGACTTGAGCTGGCAGAGACAGGGGCGGGCAAGGCGGAAGCCCGATGGTTCTTCTTCTGAAGGCGATTGCGCCCTGTGCTACTAGTGCCTGTAGGTTCGGGTGTAGCATATGTGATAGGTGTCAAGGCGGTGGACTGCGGGCGAGCTGCAATTCGAAGCGGCCGACGTCCAGATGGCGGCATGGGCTGTGCGCCGTTGGGGACCGGACGCAACCGTGTCTCGGTCGGCTGAGCCGGCTTCTTTGGTTCTGGCTCGGGGGCCCAAGTATCCATGGGCAAATGATCTGAAGGATCAATCTCGCGACCATCCGGCGTAACAATTTTACCATCTGGTGTGTAATCCGCAGAGTTGGAACCCTCTCTCGAAATGGAGGGGTTGAAAGCATCGTAAGAATCTGGCCCGAACGGTACCCCGGATGATCTTCGAGGTTCAGACGGCGGAGGTGCTGGGCTCACGGACTTGCGTTTAATTGTGTGATTGGCACTGGGACTTGGGGATACCTTGCGATAGTCTTCACCCTCCGCTGCTGCAGATGGTGTGTTAGGCCCGCTAGAATAGGCGACCATTGCTCTTTCATAGACCCTTGAGCTGGCTGGCTGACTATGGGGCGAGTAGCTAGCAGTATGATGCGAAGGAGGCTCGCTGTGTTGTCTCCCCCTAGAATGCACAACAACCATTTGCGTAGGCTGGGTGTATCGACGCTCCTGCCTCCTTTCCTGATGAAACCGCTCTGATACCTCACGTGCTAAAGTAGGGTCGACCCCGGGAACAAGAGTCGCGGGGACTGCCGGGGGACCATAGTCATTTCCATTAGATATTTGGTTGTCCAACTCACTCGCTTGATTTTGGTAGTGAGTTATCTGGTATGTCTGTGGGCGAGGGACGTGCGTCAACGCCTGCGAGTAGTCCGCTGAAGGCACGGGCGATGGAGAAGCACTTCCCTCGTAGCCGTTGTAACGTGTCAGAGACTGTGTTTGGCCAGGGTTGTACTGTTCATGAGATACACTCCCATGACCCGTTAGATTTAACGGGGCCGGGCTAGAAGCAGAGTCAAACTCCGGCTCATCGTATTGTGACATACTATGGCGAGTTCTGGTTTGCGGCGGTGTCCACGACTCAGGTACGTCTTCTACTGTGGGCTGCATCGGTCGATGATGGGCATTATATGCACCGTCGTGCGATTGATGCCGCGGTACCGAGGCGAGGTTCGAATCATAATCGTTATGCTGTGGACCGCTTTGCAAACTGGGAGCAGACTCGTAAGGTCGGTAGGTAGGTCGGCCGGGGTATGCCGACGACTGAGAAGGGACAGAGGTAACCGAATATCGATGCGCCTCATTCCGCAACACGTCATGTCGTATAGGTGGTGTAGCCTTGTGCTGAACCATGTCATAATTACCATGATTGGCCGCGTTTGCATCTGGCAAGTGTCCACTGGAATTCCTTACTCTATGTGCTGGAGGTAGGGGAGGTCGCCCACTGTCTTCGATGGACCGGCGGTGCTGAATTGATGGCGACTGGGTGTTATAACCTGGGTGTGCATTGTTATAGACAGCCCTAACGTCAGCTTCGTGAGGTCTGGGGGCAGCCGAATTGGACTGGTAAAACGGGTCAGTCTCATATTGTGGAGTTTGAAAGCTTTCAGGTCTTTCAGCCCCTCTCTGGAGCTGATTGTCTCGATGCGAAGGCGGGCCAGAGTACTGGTATCCCGAGCCATGGGCTGGAGAATAGTGATCGGGCTGGGGATGTCGAATTGGGGGTGGTGTGCTATACTCGGCGGGCTGAGACTGAAGTTGATTCGGGATCGGGCCACTCGGAGGGTTTGGCTGTGCCCTTGGAGGCGTATTGATAGGCTCAGATGGCTGTGCGGGCGCTTGTCCAGTGACAGGATCAGATGGCAGCGGACGCCTTTTCACAGCCGGCCTATGACTCGAGCTCGCAGCATCTGGCTCGGGGCCTGAAGTAACGGGCTTCGGTTTTTCGGGCTTGGGTCGACGATCGTAGTACGTGATCTCGATTCTGATGCTGCCAGCATATTTCCCCCTGCAATGCAGATTATGCCATTGGTCACTTTGTCCTCCGCCTTGCACGACAATATCGCGCAAGTCAATCCACGTTTCGCCGATCAATTCCGTCTTCTTATCGTCATTATAGAGCGATAGCTTGAGTTGGAAGTAATCGGGCGAGTCGTGGACAGTAAACCGAAGTTCTTGGTCCCTAAACAAGAATTACCAGGTCAGGATGCTTGCCCGCATTCGCAACAGCCTCGAGGTACGTACCATTTGGGCGTTTGGCCGCCTCGAATATCTGTTGTCGTCTTCTTGGCCTCTTTGCCTAACCGTGCAGCGCAATAAGGATCTTGCTTTCCAATTGTCTTTCGGTTGGGCAGGTTCTTGGCTCGATCGACTATCAGAACCAGGGTACCGATCTCCGGACCGTCAATGCTCATATCAGAGAAAATGCCGGCCGTGTGCATGCCAGTCAGCGGATTGTGGGCTTTGGCCTTGGTCGCCATGTTGCTACTATTTCACTTAGATGCTCTTGCGCATTGGTATTGCAGGCGACGACTTCAATTGGGTGTTTTGGTGCCGTCGGCCTGGCTTTGTTGACATGGATGGGGCCCCAGCCCAAAATCCAAGGTGCATGTAAATAAAGAACGAATGGGGAACTTGGAGCGACGAAGTATTCAAGACCCGAGCACAGAAAGAGAAGGGGAATATTAAGGATGGTGCCCAGGCCCGGACGTAGGTAGCCAGCTCACGGCTATGCTGCACGAGAATCAGAAGACGAAAAGAAGAGCAAGAGGGAGGGAGGACGAATGGCACTTCATGACGCGCGCAGCAGCATGTGTTAATGTGAAGCTCCCGTTGGTTGCTGTGCCCAGCCAATCGACTTTCGCAGGGTCACTGGGCAGTGGCTGGTTTCGATGCTCGAAAATCGACGGGGTTGGGTCTAGCGCGCTCAGACAGTGGATAATAGTGGGTACCACCAGGCAGTGACTGAGGTACCGGACAACCCGAACAGGCCGAACAAGGGCTTTGTCTAGTGGGGTCGTTGCCAATCGACGCGCTTATTGGAGGCGGTTCGGTGCCTTGCCGTGGTACCTTACCTTATGTAAGTAGGTATGCTGGCTGTTGTCCTCGTCCATGATTCTGTTTTCGTGCAACATCCGACCAAGTCTTCCCGTGTTTTAGAACAGAAACAAGCATTTTTGTTGAGTAGCACGGCATAGATGTGTACGTGTTTCTCCATCTACTACCAGTAGGTATGGCACCCAGCTAGACTGTTACTATACTGGGTAGTAGATACTTACTCGTAACTCTGAAATCTTATTTCTTTTTTAAGCATTGCCAAATGCCCAATATCCAGCCAATATCCCGGCTTTCGACTGCGCCTATACGAATAAACTTGGACAGGCGACAATTAATCCCCACCACCATCCTTCCCCGTTCCCGGTTGCGGAGAATATCACTGCCTTGCCGGGCTAGCGGGACCAAGTACGCGAAGCTAGACACGCAAGCCCTGAGGCACTGCACGGGGGCGTCTACGGTGAGGAATGCAGTGGCCTTCGACCGTCCAATCGTATCGACTTAAAACGAATATTAGACTTTTTCTGACGCTTCCGATTCGTACCATTCGAATCTTAATTTGGTCGAAGACTGTTTAGATGTTAATAATCCAGTAACTCTTTAAGTTGGGTACAGCATAAACGATGTGCACGTACTGACTAAAGTAACTGAGGGATGACGTCTCGAAATGGCAAGCGTCGCCAGGGTTTCGATTTAACCTCTTGTAGTGGCTAAGTACTTATGCGTGCAAAAGCGGCCCGTGGCCTCTGTCCTCTCCTGGGGCTCAACGTTGCTTCATGTCACTGTGTTCCAGGCCGAGCCTCCCAATTATTCGAGTTGATCTCAATTCACATCGGGCTTCACCTTGTCGAGACACAATCCTAACCGCCTGCTTCCATCGAAAGCCCCCCGATGGAAAGTGGTAGCACTGCAACTTATATAGATACCGCCTATGTGATAGCAGTAGAGAATTAATCCGCGTACTGGTCCGCGTATTCGGTCATCTACAGCCACATAATACACCCATCTGTATGCTGCTGAAACTCATTATTCATCTACGAGTAAGACGTCGCTCACCTTTTACCCGGACATCGGATCACGCACAATGCTGTCCGCAATCAATTGGTGGAGAGACTTGATGGAACTATCAATCAATGAACTGCAGGCGCGCATGAGCTGTGCGGTGCCATCGCTGCTTTCAGCCTGTTTGTAAGCCGATCGTCAGTACACCACTCGAACCCGACTTGATGGCGTTTCACGGAGAATAAGCCACCCATATGTGAGACCGCTATATCATGTATGATAAGCTCGCTGCCTAGAGCCATCCTCCATAAGTTCGCCGCACAGGTGAGGCAGAATAAGGTAGCATACTATCTACTATGTAGTACATACTTAAGTACTTTACATGCATAGAGCCAGTTTGCCAAGCTGAGGGGCAGATAGATATATGCTCCTCCTCCCCCAACCCTTCCCTGTTCCCCTTTTTCTTTTTATCAGGTTGAACACAGGCGCGTATGCACAGCATCTGGATAGACAAATGTCAAAAGTCCCATGACGCCTCCCCCTCAATTTCGTAGAGGAGGGTATCATATCGTCCCTCGTTACCTATGCTACATTGAGTGGTATTGATATCTCACACAGCTAGAACCCAGCAATTGGTCCACGGGGATCGTGAACGCGATGTCCAAGGTAGTTGCTGACTGTTCGTAAACTTTACGTTTTTAAGAAATAGTACACGGCCAGCTGAATACCATCAGCTAAACGTCCAATAAAGTGGAAGTGTCCACAAATCGACAAGCCGTAAGTTCACCTCGAGGTCGTAAAAGAGACTGCTTCTCAACGTATCGAAAGGTTATCTTTAGGATTTAAATCTTGCCCTACAGCGAACCGTCTGAAAAGTGAACAGAGTAGCGTAGCAGGATCCGGTATGTCGCGGCTATGCTTTTGCGTCGGGGACAGACAGGCTCAGTTATAAATTCCCCTAGAGATTAATCCTTGGATGTAAAGGGGAATCAATAGGTCAGACCGAAACACAGTAACATCCATTGCCACGTATATTCATTAAGCGAGCGTGTAGCTAGGTGTTGTTCCAAGCGTGCAAGTCATGTTGCTTCCCAAGACTTCCAATCTGGCGTCCTTCGAGTCCTTTATAGGCACATGCCGCTATAAGGTTATTCGGTAATAGTCCATTTGGACATCTCGTACCTAGGTATACCACCTACATCACCTCGAAAAATAGTTTCACCTTTCGTGTTTCTGTTTCTTGGAATGCCCTCGCACTTGAGTTATAGTAACTCAAGCCTTTTTCCCCCTAAGTCTAGCAGAGACTGACTTGCCATATGCCATGATGCGGCCCTCGTCCTCGTTTCTCCTAGAGGTGCGATTGCCAGTTCCGCGCGTCCTCGCTTGTTTTCCTTTACTTAAGCTCTTCTGAGTTTCCTCCTCCTGTCGTCGTTCCTCTTTCTCCCTCTCCGCCTTCTCTCTTACCACTTCGCCCCTTTCCTGCCGATATCTCGCCAGATTATCATTGATGCTCGCACAGAGGTCTTCCGATGGTATTTCGAGTTCTGGTGCCCGAAATCTTCCAGCCGGGGAGTCTGCGATTCCCTCACAGATAAAATCTTGTATTGGGAGGCGTAGCGAAACAGACTCAACTGGGTCGCCCGTTTTGTCTCGAAATACCTATTGCATAAGTTAGTGTTGTAGGTCTAAAATAGAGTCCTAGATGGGTGGACTATACGTCATCCTGATAGCATTCGACCTTTACTGTACCATTTCGCTGGATCTTCCTCCGCCAGATTATTATTGAGGCTTCCCCTGTTTCGTTCATTTCATCATCCCAGTAAGAATACGGCCCGGCAGCATCCACTTCGTCTGCGAGATACATCCGTTCTAGTCTCTTCTCATTCCTATACTCAGCCAAATACATGTCGCGCATAAGTATCCCAACGACAGTTCGAATCTCGCCTTTAGAACGACGCACTACTCAAAGTCAGTTCACCCCTTCGAGCGTGGTCTGTAAATATCTCGGAACCGGAGGAGGTTTTGGGGCATATTCTGGCCCAAAAAAAGGAGGCTCTTAAATCTCAGCGTTGATAAGACATGAAAATGATGAAAAATGATCCCAGACAATCACTCACTATAAGCTTCGGCTTTAGCCTGCAGATCCTTTTTCTCCTTAGTCCATCCAAACTCCATAACTAAAGTCGGGTGGGTGCACTGACGCTCGCACATCTTGTGTCCTATACGCCAATCCGGCGATTTCGTGTCGCTTGGCCCTTTAGGATACGGAAACCTAACATTTGCGTTGGCGGAGGGCATGATTGTCTTAGCGGCATTGGAGATGCTGGAATCATGTGATTCTTCGAGTGCATCCTGCCATCTAAATGTCCTTCTCTTGATAAAATCCTCCATCCCGCCGTGCATAGTAGTCGGCATCCGTATTTCGAGTCGCTTCTTAGACCGCGTATAGTCAAATCTATTCATGATAAATAAGCCGCCATCCATCGTATTACTGGTATGAGAGAATTTTACCGGAGGCTGTCTAAGTAAGGTCGAAGCTCCCCATCCTCGGAGTCCTCTATAGCCCTGAGAAGTTCCCCGTACTGCTTCGCAGTAAGCGTCCTCGTCAAGTTCCCAACTCGCGTGCGTTTGATGGTCGGTAGTGCTTTGATCAGGGCAATGGTGTCCTGCACCCGGGCATCATCTGCCCGGGACCTGCGTTGTTTTGCCAGATTGAGGAAGCTGAGGACGGTGTTGAATATCGATTTGACAACAGAAACAGATGAACTGGTCTCTTCTTCATCCAGGTACTGCGGTGGTGTTGGCGGTAGAGTTGGCTCTTCGGATGCTTCCTCCTCGGTATGAATAGAATGTCTTGTATCGTGGTCTCTATTATCTGCGATTCCCTGGGTAGACGATGCCCTTGATGAGATAGACGGTGTCGCCGGACCGATGTCTCTTCGGCCACCCGGATGCGTAAAGGCGTATTTCCTCCGATCGCCGGGTACGATCCTTAGCGATTCGGGAGTAGTATCGGGAGTGGGGAGTCCGAAGCGGCTCCGGTTCGCCGCTTGTTGCTCAAGCTCTGGTGTCACGGGTCCTTTGCCCAATTTCGAAGAATTAGGGTTTGATTCCTGCTCGAATGAATTGATCACCAGGGGCCTTTCCGCAGTACCTGGAGCTACCATCTTGGGATTGACGATGTTATATAAGTAGGATTTCAGCTTACACGGCACAGTTGGGGTATTTGAAGTGGACTGCGGAATTGGGTCGGTGATTATCTCAACTTCTCCAAGCGGGGTTCGTTTGAAGGGATAGACACGCATATATTAATCACGAGGACGACATTCCCTCTCCAATCATTCTGCGGTCCGTACCCCCAAGTTTGGAACTACCACCCAAACTCGATATGAATGCGACACCAACATTTCTTTTATCTGATATCGTGGATCAAAAACGGGACATATTGGGACTAGTGTTAAGAGAATGCATCCAAATAGAGGAGGTGGAGATAGAATTGATCTCGAGCTTCAAGCTTCTCAGCTTAGGTAAATATTCTCTTTGTGCAGTAAATCTAAGTCGACCCTGGAGCCAAAATCTCCTGTACTACTATATGCTGAACCACGCTCTGTTGTTTTGAGACATCCGATGAAGAGGCGGACTCGTCGGGCGAGGAACGCCACGATAGAACGCATGCAGAACCGGCCATATAAGACCAACACTTTGCGCGCAGAAGCAACTGACGGGGCGTGAACTCTCTCTAAATTCAGCGTTTATATGAATTACTGAGCTATACAATAACCTCTATGACGAGTAGAAACTCCTAGGAATTTAAGCATTCCCACCCTACTGTTTTCACTTGTTTCATAACACCCCCCCGGGTGTGTGTTCGTATAAGTTGTCCTTCCCTTGGGGACTAACAGCACCTCAGCCACCTTAGTAACCTTTACATGTACCACAACGGCTCCCGCAGCGGATAGCTACTGGCTCAGGTCGGATACGTGGACGGGGCTTGACCATTAGCACACAAGAAATTAACTCGAACAACAGCAGACACACGCAGGGTCGGTAGGTAACGGGCCTAGCCATGACGTGTAATGATCTTCTCTTCTTCTCGTCCGTTAGTACAGCATGATGCATAAGAAAGCATCCCTTTGAATGTCTCGGCACCGGCACGTTGCGATGCGTAGCGGGTGTTTACAAAGTAGGAAGACAAAACCAATACTCCGCCGTTTTATTGGGCGCATCTACTTGCCAAAACCCCCGCTGCTCCACAGGGTGTCGAAACGTCAGAAGGGGGAATAGAGCTGGAATAGGGAGCACATGTGTAATCATAAACACGAATATTCGAGTCAGCAGCACCAGGCTACCTACCTCCGTAGGTAATTCAGCTATCCCATGGGAGCTAAACCGGATGAAGCGGCCTCAATTCCACGGGACACGTACCAATTACTGCACAGGCCGCCCTATTTCGACTGGCCAACCTCGTGGTTTAGAGAAGAGGCATGTTTAATGGTAGATACTTAAGTAGATTGCGAGGCAAGAGCACTTGATTGCTTAGGAGCCCTCTCCTCGAGTTGACGGTGGACATCGTTGAGCGTCTTGGTGGGTACAGTCTGAAAAAGGACGTTTAGCCACGCGTCAGCCAAGACCAAGCCACACTTCAACCAGCCACTTGCCCCCTTGCTCAAACTGGAACCCGCCTGATCGGTCCAGCATTCAGAGCTCAACCTCTGATACCTACTGTCGGTTGCTGAGGACGATATTTTTTTGTTTATTTTTCTCAATACCCTTTTCAAACCGAACTTGTTTTCTTGTATCATGTCGTCATCGGTTGCACCACCTCAACCCCCAGCCATCAACTACGTGGCGGGCTTCCTGCTGGTCGGGCTAGCCTGGGGGTTGACGACGCCCTTCATTCGTCGCGCGGCCAAGACTCACAATCCGCCCGCTCACCCATTGCTCGCGAGGGAGGACGTCGAGGCGAGCTGGCTCAAGAGCAAGCTCTATGGCGCCTTCTTCGCCGTCGTTGACCTGCTGCGGAACCCTAGATATGCTGTGCCCCTCCTGATAAACCTCACAGGGAGCGTGTGGTTCTTCCTCCTCATCGGCCAGGCTGGTTAGTTAGCTTGCTTGCTTACTCGTCCCCATGAAGACGCTTTTGTCGACTGACATCACCCTGTAGAACTGAGCTTGACTGTTCCGATCGTGAATACACTAGCCTTTTTATTCACTGTGCTCGGTGATTGGTGGGTGGATAAGAAGGTGATCGATCGCAGTGAGTCTTAATATCCCTTAGAGAGTGAAACCTCGCTTATCGAAGAACTAGATACATGGGCAGGGATGATATTATCCTTGGCTGGCATCGCCTTGTGTGTTCAGAGCAAGTCATGATGGTTGGAGGTTTGCAGCTATCACGTCTGTTACAACGCTGCGGCACAGGTTTCTTATCACTTCCAACAAGAGTGGAAGTTGGGGTCCTGGAGCACTTGAGTTAGCCGTTTCTTATTAGCCTAAGACTGTCTCTACTATGGCGTGTCTTGACTGTCAAGAGCTGCACGCTATCATCTCGATGTGCGTCTGAGTCAATCTCATGCGCGAAGAAACATGAGGAATTGTAAATATACGCAGTATCGCGCCTGCGTCGAAGTTCGATGGTCGTCCCTGGGCGAGGGTGTGACTGAGTAAACACGCACTCGTCAGACTTCTTACGCTAGTATACTGCGACGCTTAACCGTGTCCGATAGTGGAACTAGGGATCGTAGCTTATAACGGGCGCAAATTAGGTATTCATGCTGGGTGTGATCTCATCGCGCCAGTTCGCTCTGCTTCAACGAGCCTGGATGGTCCTGGACTATGTATGTGTGACATAGATACCTAAGCTAGTTAAGCTGCAAGCCATTGTCCCGTTTGCAGTTTTAACATAAAGGTCTATCCTAATACAGTAAGTAAAATGTGATATGCATGGCCCCTGTCCGCTCATAGTAGTGTATATAAACCTGGAGATGTTAGCGCATATTTCTACGGCCGTACCTACTATACTCGATTAGACCCTTAGAACGGTCTTGTTTCGAGATGGGCACTAGTAAGTACGAGATCCTTCGCACATCAGCTGTTCTGCGTTACCATCTCGTCTATAGTTGCATCCCTTTATAGCAGGCTACCTCTTCAACTATATCGGTTTAACAACACCCCCTGAAAGCATGCTCTTAAAGGCATAGGGATGTCAATTCAGGAATCAACATCCAATGATGGATACAGATCTCGGTATGGCAGGAGACCCCTCAGGTTCTCGTATTCAATCTCTGTGGGGCTGAGGCCGCCCCAAAACGCAACGCTCGCTGCAGATCTCGTCCGAGCGAATCGCCCTTCGGTGTACCGTAACTGTAACCCCATGTTGAACCCGAGCCGAAAGCAGTATTGGCACAGATACGGACCTTGTACGGGCAGATCTACCGTACTGGAATATCCATTTTGATCTCACCATGGCGGCAACATTGCATGCTCGGCCGTTTTGTTTGCTCCAATTACGGCTAGCCCTGTCAATCCATGGGAAAACAGGGGCTGGTCTTTGAGAGTTACATTCGCGGTGAGAATGCAACCAGGTCTAATGATCCACAGAGCTAGGGGCTCAAAGGAATGCGACCGACCTCGAATTCCGGCAAGTCTTTATTTAACCATGACGCTTCCTTGCCAAATTGAGAGACCCCAGCCCATTGTCTCGACTCATATGCCTCACTAAACGTCGAAGAAACAACACCAACATGCGCGCCGACATTCTTCTCACTGCCCTCGCGGGCGCAAGCTCTGCATCTGGCGCGGTAATGAGGATCGCAGCAGACACTTTGCAATATAATTGGGCGGTTACGGGCTGGAGTGCTGGTTGTGCCAAATCAGGGTGCTACTACGGTTCGAGCTAGACTTCCTCTTGTGGCGTTGTTCTGTTACTGACCATCATGACAGACTTCAATGTTACAGGTGCCGCAAACCTCACATCAAGACCCCCTACACCGGCGTTCAAAGCCTACTGCGCTGGCGATGGCGAGGGCTCTCCATACAGACTCTGCACGAGATTGGATAAGGAGAAAACCGATGCCATCGTCGTCGCGAAGCTCCTCCCGAGCGATACCCAGCCCAACGCCACACGTCACGCTACGATCCAGGTTTCTCTAAAATACACGGACCTCAAGACGCCGTAAGTGCTGCTTCGTAATTGTGGTACCCAGGTGAAAGGGCAGCTCGCTAACGCCAGGAATATAGTACGACATGGTGGAACTTCACAGGACATGCGTCCTCGTTCTACAACCAATTCACCGCGCCGCTCCAGAACTTCACCATCACGCCTGATGAGATCACTGGTGTAGCATAAGAGGTTGGGTGGGTCAGTCCAGTCCGACGTCTGGCTGCGCTCGGCGATCTCGGGCGTTTGCAGACGGCGCGGCTCCCGGTGCAACAGTGCATCGGGTAAGAAGCCGCTTGGATGCCTAAACGAGAAGGCCGCCCGTCGAAATGAGAGAGCGAAGTTGTACGGAGAATGGTGGCAGCCCGCTCGGAAGCTTGCCGGTGAATATTCTAATACGAAGGCCATGAATCACGGCCTACCTGTGTAATGACGGTTTAGAGATAAACTAATAGAAGGGGTAGTACATTCCCGCTAATGAAATACCTATTACAGAAGACGTCACGAGAAGCCTGGCTGGGCCATATGGAAGGTATCAGGTGTTTGCGAAACCGACTGTCTTCCCACGTTCTTGGTCCCCTTGAAACTCTCACAACGCATGCTCGCTTCCGTGTTGCAACATGCTGCGCGCGACTCTGGCAATGCTGTTGTCCCGCGTTGTCTAGACCGTGTTAATGAAGTGTGACTTGTGTCGAAATACGTGTATTTGGATGAAGAAACCGCGAGCGTGTTCGCACGTTGTCGATGGTTGGCTACCACATCTCCAGGTCTCCTGCGCGTAATTATATAATCAGATGGTAAGTTGAACAACTGATGGTTAGGCTCCAATAGGATACCCTGGATTGGGTATGTTGGGGGCTTGTTAGGGCGTGAGGACTCGCTGTCGAAGGCGACAGTTCAGCAGATCTGGAGCTGAGGCCGGTGAAGCACGGGCTGGACCAGCTGGCGGGCGGGCGCTAATAATAGTGCTCATAGTTGCTGCCTCTGGCCTTCAGTGGTGCCTGAAAGGGATGCGTGTCATGCTTGCGTTGGGTCCTTACGCAAGTAATTGTGGCTGATAGCACGCCGCCAAGCCTTTAGGTTGGAGGCATTACATCAGTGCTGGCCAGGGGGTCCGGGCAGTGGACTGGCTTCATGCTCCCCTCCCCCACCAAACTTCCACCACGTTGAGCTGCTGACAGCTGGACGAGGCGGAACTCTATCTTTACGTCTCCATCCGGTTCTACCTACCATTGAGTGCCTCATGTCCCAAGCCTGACGCTTTACATACCAGCAGCACACATCACATTTCTCCCCTGTGACCCAACCTAGCCCAAGTCTGGCTGGCTACAATACCGGTTAGCCAAGACCGGTACCACGACGCTATCCACGTCTTCTCACAGGCAGCCGCCGAAAGCTTGTGCCTCCGTTGAGAACACTAAAACACCCGAAGCCCCCGCGCAAAGCTCCAGCCACCCGAGCCGAAATACACTCATCTTCCACTTCCACCTCCGCCTCTAAATCAAATACCTTTACCTCGCCCTGTAGCGTACACACGCAGCTTGCCTGCGTCTTTAGCCATCTCCCAACACTGCTCGTCGACAGCGACGCAACACGCAAACCACCTTCGTCATGAATGTGCTCAAGCTGCAGAGGTATGTCCACCAGCCCCCTTCCGCCCCATCGAAGACCGCCCGGCCTGACCTTGGCGACCAGGAAATATCCTCAATTCCAACAGGCCGATATCTTCTCCTTTGCCGACGCCTTCCGTAAGCTCGACATCGACGACAAGGGCTATGTCGACGAGGCCACCGCCATCAAAGCGACGCAGCAAAGCGAGAGACAGCCATATGACGTTGTGCGACAGGCCTTGAAGGAGGTCGAGCTGGACTCGTCTCGAAGAGTCGAGCTGGAGGACTATGTCAGCGTAAGTATCCGATCGCACCCCGCCTGCTGCGCACTCTTATGCGAGCGAGTGTGTTGACACTGACACGCCTTAGCTCATCTCCAAACTGCGCGAATCATCGCCTGCCCAGAAGCGCATGAGCACTGGCGGCAGCAATCCCCCCCTCTCCCCAGTTGGTATAGTCGCCCAACTAACTGGCAACGGCCGTCATGGTACCGGCCGCCACGCCCCCAAACCAAGCGCTGGCAAGATTCATGTCGGATCCTTTGCGAACAGCACACATACCATTAACGAAGATGAGCGGACTGAGTTCACGCGCCACATCAATGCTGTCCTAGCGGGCGATGAGGACATAGGAAGCCGGCTACCCTTCCCCACGGATACCTTCGAAATGTTTGATGAGTGCAAAGATGGCCTGGTGCTTGCCAAGCTTATCAACGACAGCGTGCCGGACACGATTGACGAGCGTGTGCTGAACGTGGCGGGGAGGAAGATCAAGAAACTCAATGCTTTCCACATGACCGAGAACAACAACATCGTCATCGAGTCCGCCAAGGGTATTGGTTGTTCGGTCGTCAACATTGGTAGTGGCGATATCATCGAAGTCCGAGAGCATCTTATTTTAGGCCTCATCTGGCAAATCATTCGTAGAGGTCTTCTAGGAAAGATCGACATCAAGCTCCACCCGGAGCTGTACCGGCTTTTGGAGGAGGACGAGACGCTAGAACAGTTCTTACGCCTACCCCCGGAGCAGATTCTTCTCCGATGGTTCAACTTTCATCTTAACGCTGCCGGCTGGCATCGCAAAGTTGCTAACTTCTCCTCTGATGTCAAGGATGGAGAGAACTACGCTGTCTTACTCGCTCAAATCGGACGCGAATACGGTTGCACTCGAGCCCCTCTACAGACCCGGGATCCGCTGCAACGAGCCGAGGAGGTCTTAGTTGACGCTGATAAATTGGGTTGCCGGAAATTCCTCACTCCCAAGTCCTTAGTCGCTGGAAACCCGAAGCTCAATCTTGCCTTCGTCGCAAATCTATTCAACAACCACCCCGCCCTAGATCCGATCACAGAGGAAGAGAAACAGGAAGTGGAAGATTTCGATGCTGAAGGAGAGCGAGAAGCAAGAGTATTCACATTGTGGTTGAACAGTCTCGATGTCCAGCCGGCTGTAGTGTCCTTCTTCGACGACCTCCGTGATGGCACCATCCTGCTACAAGCTTACGACAAGGTTATTAGGGGTTCCGTAAACTGGAGGCATGTGAATAGACGACCAGCGAACGGGGCGGAGATGTCAAGATTCAAAGCAGTTGAGAACACAAACTACGCTGTCGAGCTTGGCAAACAAAATGGGTTCTCCCTGGTTGGCATTCAGGGTGCCGATATCACAGATGGCCAAAAGATGCTCACGCTGGGCTTGGTCTGGCAGCTCATGCGGAAGAACATCACTTTAACATTGTCTGCTCTAGCCCAACGTCTCGGCAAGCGTGAAATCACAGACGCCGAAATGGTCAGGTGGGCAAATGAAATGTCACAGAAGGGAGGGCGAAGCTCGACAATCCGCTCCTTCAAGGACCCTGCAATCGGCAGCGGTATTTTCTTCCTCGATGTACTCAACGGCATGAAGAGTGCTTATGTCGATTATGATCTTGTCACCTCCGGGCGGACGGATGAGGAAGCGTACTTGAATGCTAAGCTTAGTATCAGTATTGCTAGAAAGATGGGCGCCACGATCTGGCTAGTTCCTGAGGATATCTGCCAAGTGCGCAGCCGATTAGTCACAACATTCATTGGTAAGGAACACGCACGGTACGGCTCAGGATAATCCAAAGCTAACGAGATTCGCTCACAGGTTCTTTAATGGCCACGTACGAAAAGATGCAGTAGATAGATATTTGACTGTATTCAATCATAACTAGGAGAAGATAAATTGGGGAACTGAAAAGGGTTTACCGGGGTATCACGACGATACGTCTATGTTTGCGAGTTTTAATCTTTAAGCTCCATGTATTTTCACAGGCGCAACTTGGTATGCAAATTAACAGGAAAAGAAGTACTCGATCCATTATATTTCTTTTTCTTCGATATGGTTTATTTACGGATGGTAGTAGGCGAGTCACCCGAGCTTCCTACTATAATGAGAGCACACTGTTACCTGGCTATTCTTTGAAATGCTGGGCTGCTCCAACAGCCATCATTGTTGATGGATCGTCAATATGTACGATTCAGCCAATCAGTGCGTGTAAATGGGACTGTCGTCAGTAACACGGCCTTGATCAGACACTACGTGGTATTAGTAGTGCGCTTTAACCCGGAACTTCATCCGTTTACACCCTAGCATGGATTATATATGTAACGACGTACCTACCTCGGTACATACCCAAGCGCTTTGACAATAGGCACTACTAAAATCAACTAGCTGCGTCATGTGACATCCTTAGAATTGATCAAAGTTTTATGTTCTCGAGATTTTCTATGTTTATGCCAGATGTGAAGCACTAAAGATACACAGGATTAAACGCAACTAGAACGCCTGTTTTGTAACCACTTGTATCTATCTAGCCTTGATTGAATATACTTTGGTCGGTACCGTCACCGTTTGCGCCTACGGAGCGTTGTGAAGCACAGCCCGTATTCTCTTGCGCCTTAGTTGATGTATCTGGCCATTATAACCCAAATGATAAGGCTTCACGATCCTTTTTATATAGCTACGGATTGTAGGTATATTTTACTTGAAGTCGTAGCTTATTTATGCTCGCTCAAGTGGGCGTGTTTGTAATTTAACGATCCTTTTGCGAAGCTAAGGTATCTTCTTTACAGTTATCGTCCCTAAAGTAATTATGAAAGAAACAACCTTACGAGTCATGTGATGAACGTAGTTGGTAAATTTCGAACATTTGCGGAAATGAAACGCTATTCGATTTCGTGGAGATGGATCACTAATGCCTACATACACATAACTCTCATCGATTTCAATGTATTAGTTTCTTATAACGGCTAGTCTTATGACAGGAACAGGGGTCAAGGTGACTAGAGGTTTCTGACAGAGTTTTGTGACGGAGGGCGCTATATAAACCGTCATTTTACATACAAATGATGAGTAGCTGATATAGAAGACTTCAGCGGTGGAAGTTTTAGGATCTAAAAATGGAATCCTCTATCCCATTTGGGACCCACCTGAAGGAAATCTTCATAGACTAATACCGTTTTTAATCGCTGTCGCAGCCGTTACTTTATGCTATATTGGGATAACGGAGTATCTCTCTGATAAACAAGTCGTAGCTTATATTTGCGGTTCAAGATTTGTAGACTCTAGCTCGCCCCAGGGATCCATTCCAGTTGTCTCAACCACCCACCCCTGAACCTCAGGATAGTCGGTAAAACATATAAAACCTCTTTCCCCCCATATTGACCAGTAAGGAGCGGGTCCAGACATCCCAGGTTCAGAGTACTGGCAATTGTCGTTTCACGAACGTGCTACCCCTAACAGGCGGACGAAGGATTGCAGCAGTGTGACTTGTGCCCGGTCCAGCAGTTCTTCTTCGCCGTCGTGCACTATAACCCGCTGGAATCAGTAATTTACTCTTTCAAGCAGTTCTGGTGCTCTCGAAAACATGCTCCCGAAACATACACTCCTGAGACATTTCGGGAGCTCTCAAGCTAGGTACTAGAAAGGGAAGAAAATTGACTCCAGCGGTAACTCACTTCCGTGTAGGGCGACGGGCAGTGACCGGCGCAGAACGGGGCGGTTCCGCTCCAGTAGCAATTGTCGGCGGCCGCCGCCTCCACGGTCTGAATGGTTGCATTCGTGGATTGATTTTCTGGGATTGTTAGTGACTTTTATGATTTGAACACGCGCGCGATTTTTGCAAGTGATGTAATCTCCTTTATTAACATACCCGTTGGGCTGGCGGTGGACAAGACCGAGAGGATGGGCGCGATAATAAGGATGTTGAGACGCATGTTGGGTGTGTTGCTGACTGGGATCCAAAACTCGGGAGAAATCTCTTGGGGCTAGGTCGTAAATAGCGTTAACTTGGTACAAAGTTGTAAAGATAGCGACGGGTTAAGTGTGAACTGTTGTCCTGAGTCGAGCTTGATGCTCAAGGTTGTCAGTACTTAAATACCCAATATACCAGAGTGGGGCAGGAAGTCTCATATGTCGAAGATCTTCGATGCGGAAGTAGAGTCATATGTGTCTGAAATAATTCTCACGACGGTCATGCATCTTTGGATGCTCGAGTTGCCGTGATTGTGTTGCCGGTGGATCAAGTTGACTCAGAGTCTTCCGATCTGTGAATGATGTACAACCAAAGGCCTCTGGAGCTCTCACCGACTCGACCGTGAACCTATGAGTTGTTTTGACTTGGAAAGCACACATCAAAAAGCGGTCTGGCGGTCTCAATCCAAACAGGCGATTATCTTGCAACGCTCTACCCGAACGACCGAACGGTAATACAGTGTGACCATAAGCTTGCAACATGATATCTGAACCAATGCCATGAGGATGCAACCGAACAAGGTCTTGGTCTAACACCATAGGACAATGACTATTTGGTTATTTTATTCACGAAAATATCGAAACCTAACCAGTTCTTTCATGTTTGGTCACATATGGCTACGTCATGTTCCTTTATAAATATACCACTGTGTATTGGTTTGACTATGAGCTGTCGTAGGTGCTTGGAAAATCAAAGTCAAGTTCTTCGAGTCTAGTCATTTTTACGAGCAGAGCTTGTTCTTGCTCCATTCCACAGTAGGATTTTGTTAAAAGAAGCCGTTGGTAGCACCGCACATAAGAGAGGTGACGGAATAGTGGAGTTGTAGTTTCGGGTTCGACCTATCGAGAAGAATCGCATTTATAATAAAGAGCCGCACTAATTGCATAGCACGGTGATAACGATCTTCCAATATATCTAATACCGCCCGAGGGACTAAATGAGGAGCTCGACCGAAGTGGCCTTACAGAGTTTGAGGTCCCTAGTACTATTACCATTCCTGGACCATCCTTACCGCGTCGATATTGCTTAAGATAGTAGCAGATATTCCTAACTAGAATAGTGATCCTGGATACCTATCTACGGAAAGGGCAGCTCCAAAACTTGAGTTCTGTTGCAGAGTATCTATGGCTGCTAGCCAAATAGCTTGACCGTTTGTAGGCCTTCGCCGAAAGGAGATATTGCTTAGTATTATCTCCTGTTCCCAGTTGAGAAGCACAAGTAGATTCTAAAGGTAATTATAATCCTTATATAAGCAGAAATGGCAGCTAGGAGTTTATCCAAATACCTGGATACCTATAGGTAGGCAAGTAGGCAAGGTTATTATCCTCAACAAGAGCGCAGTTCCTTCAACAGACATTCCCACATGTGAACCACCTCGGTGGCGCAGTGGTAAAGTAGTCGGCAGGACAAACTCCTTGTATCAGAGGCAGGGCCATAGGCATTCAAGGGTTTTCCGGTTCGCGGATGTTGAGCCTGACTTAAGCCGCCGGATTCTCTTTTTTTTTTTTCAATAACTTTTATGACTCCAGTTTGATTTTGGCTTTTACCGTGTTTGTTTTCTTCCCCTTTCCGGTTTTATTTGTTTATCGGCCTCTCAACCCTCTCAACCCCTTTTCAGTTGTTTTACCGCCTTCACTCGATGTAAAAAGCTGGATCGCAGAGTCACTTGTATGCGAGTAATGGGTTAGAATCCTGTCGGCGCTGACCTGTTGGAGGAACTCTACCTGTAACAATAACTTGTTACATGGTGCATCATCAAAACGCTTTCTTATTAAGCGTTAGACTTACATCCAGAGCGGTTCGCCACATCAACGGCAAGCGCACAAAAGTAGAGACGTCTAAAATGGGCAGGCACTCTAAAGCACAGCAAGTACATACTAAATAAGGACAACTTGAAGTCTTGCGATGATGCCGAGGCTACAAAGTAATCGCTCCTGCGCGAAAGCAGACTATACAGCCTGGTACACAGAGAATCAGCTGGGTAGGGGCAGAGACAGACTATGGAACCCAGGCGCCGCGCCATAATAAACAAGTATTCCCCCCACCATACAAAACAAACTCCGTGTACGTCCTTCATTGCGGACTGGAGGACATCCTACGCTATTCCCATAACAACACTCACCATAGAGACACAAAGTCGGACCGTAGTGCTTCTCAGAAGCAACAGCTGCCGCTCATACATGTGCGTGAGACTACGTTCCGAGAACGAGACAACGCCGTAGATCAAAGTCCGCTTACATCCTACACGCCTCACATGCCAAAACGCTAACGTAAGTCTCATACCTCATCAGTCGTCAACGTAAACGTTTCTTTCTCTTCAACCTCTGCCTTACCCCCTATCCTGCCGTTTTCTAGTCTTCCCTCTAAGTGGTGGGTTAACATTCACAACAATCATAGGAGGCCTAGAGCCTGGATGCGGTGGGGGTGCGAATAAGTTTCCTCCGACACCCCCTCGGCCCCCAAACATGCCGGCTCCTCTTCCCCGCCCACGAGCAGCGCCGCGGCCTCTGGTGGGCAGGAGATGATGGTGTGGCTGTGGCGGCGACGGTTGAACCGGTTGAGCGATGTAGTTGGGTGTCTGAAAGGGCCACATATGCTGTACAACAAGCATACCGGGTTCAATCGTATCATCCCAAAGCTCAGGGAGCACAACGAATGATGACTTCGGCTGCTGCTGGGAGGAATTAGTGCCGTTCGATGGACTGGATGGCGATGATGAGCCTGCGACTGTAGACGAGCTCGGTGTTTCCGCTGCAGAAGTTGAGGGCTGTGAGGGATCCGGAGGTAGAGGCGTGACGGGTGACAGAATCTCATTCGCAGAATCCATGGGGAAAGGCAGGTTGATTGATAAATCATAACGATCTGCCATCACGTGCGGTCCAAGGACATCAACGTGGATAAAGCAGCTCTGAATCAGTCTTTTCATACCCTACTACTTTGTAAGCATACTATGAATGAAAAGTAATTGACCATTTGTCCAAATTGGTACAACTAGGCCCGCAAATGAAAATTGTAAGAGGTGGACACTCACCGTCCACGTCTTGGCCTTCTCCCAGGGAAAGAGGAAATTGCGTCCCACGGCGTCTCGAAAACGAACCGGTAGTTTCTGTGGCGGTCTTCCCGCTGACTTCTCCCAGCCAGGGTCACCGGGACTCGGTGGTTGAAAGGGCTTCTCCTCTTCAGACGCCTCTGACAAGGGCTCTGTCTCAGCCTCCGGGTCTACTTTCTGCTTCTGCTTCTGTTTCCACGACGTGACTTGGTCCGCAAGCGCTGAGGTGGTAGCTGCCGAATTGTGGTCTCGTGCCTCTTCGAATACACTCGAAGGATAACTGGCGTCCTGTGCTTCTGATTGGGCGGGGCGGCTCGAGCTCTCAGAGTCTGCATCGGTGGCTGTTTCTGTGAGATCTACAGAGGACCTCAACCGCTCATCTTCCATGGGCGGCTCAGTAGGATTATGGGCTTGCTGCAGGTTAGCCGGAGCTTCCTGATATGATCTGGTGTTTGGTCTTCGTTCGAAGGCGGATAGCGGGTGAGCGGTTTCCGGGGCCTTCCCCTTGTCTCGGCGAGGTACATCGTTATCATCAGCAGCAGCAACAATATCATTATCATCGTCATCATCGCAATTCTTCTTTTGCCGGAGCACGAAAGTTCCCTGCCCAATATCAGACAGGGCCATCGATTCATCATCCCCCTCCGAAGCCAGCCGTGTAGGGGATGTGGGTCCAAGGCGTGAACTTCTGTGATCAGACAGATCTGGAGGGTTGTGTGGATCTGGCAGATTAGCGAGGAGATCTACTAGACTCTGATCCGGAGAACCAAATTCGTCGACATCTGGCACACCAAGAGGCGCACTATCAACACTAGCAGAAGGGCATTCCGTGGCTTCGACGACCGGCAAACCCCGGTTTGCGGCCATCCGGTTTCAATGGGCCCACCTCGGCCGGAACTATCACCGCTCCTGGACTTTTGTACGTTCTTTTGCTTGTGGGTGCACTGCTGACGGGGGGCTGTTTTTCGCGGGGTTCAGGGGCGTCAGACGTGGCTTTTTCGCAGCGCCCTGATAAGCGGCTGGTCTCTCCCTTCACGTCACTGACACGTCACTTTTCCGTCACTCGACTGGAAAGATATTGGAAGGGCATGCGATATCAGCATTAGTAGTCGAAAGTGTAGTGGTGGTGAAAGAGTGAAGGGAAGGGACCAGGGTGGCGAAGGCGGCTAAGGAGTCGAGTGGATGCTGCGGCTGAGAAGATGGAACACAAAGAGGAGTCGTCGCTCCAGCGCGACTCTTCCACTGCTTACCCCAAAAACCAAGAACGCGGGCGACGTTGAACCATAATTACTCCGCAGAGTCACGTAATGCCTACCTCCTAAGTACCTTAGACTGGGTCGTCGGTAATGACACCACTGAACTATACCCGCGCCAGAGCCTCTAAGTACTTAGCGTACGTTGGTACTGCAACACGTGCACGCGATGTCCATGCCATGCTCATGCCGCCGTGGCGCGATCGATATGCGATAGGCAGGCCATACGACATACATCGGCAGACTTCTGATTAGGCTCTATGCGCAGAACGATGAATGGTGCCATTGCGCCGTGGCGGAGTCGCCGTGACTCGCAGCGTGATTGATTGCTCGCAGGTCGGAGGCCGAGTTCAGAAACACGATTGGGTGCACCGTGCGTTGTTGTCGTCCCGAAGCAGAGAGGTGGTTGTGGTGTCTTGCGGGTAGGGCCGTCTGGGGCATCTGGCATCTCCGCTGCCAACCAGTACTTAGCCCCAGACAGCCAACAGTACCTCCTATCAGACCCTAGGGCGGGTCTGCTGGGATATCTGGTCTCCACTATTTTAGGTATGTGCATAGGTACATTTTTAGCGTATTACATAAGACATAGGGCCCACTCTCGAGCGGCTTTGGCGCCTACCTACTAAGTACTGCCACAGCACACGATTACGTAGATAGAAACGAAGGGCGGGACGCGGGGCAGTCAAGTACTGTACCTATGCGTGTGCATCTAATTCGGGGTGGTGAAAGCCATCACCTCTTCCCCATTTGGGGCGTTTCTGCGAACTCTGAACCCGAACGAATCTATTCCGGGAACTGATCCGCTGTCTGTCGACATGTACGCTTCGTCATCCTTGCCACCATCGAAGTTCGTCCGCACCAAGAGGGAAACATGGCCACACACTCAACCGGCTGAAAACGACCTTGGCATTGGTGGTAGTTGGCGGATCGGGTCATCATAGATGCACATCAGCGTCGCATACAGCAGCGGCAGCAGCAGCAGCAGCAGCAGCAGCAGCAGTAGGAGTAGTTGGCGGTAACGGGATCAAAAATAGCGTTGGAGCCTAGAAGGGCGGGACACAGAATTTTTCGATTGCGTCGATCTTCTTACCGCCCCTCCCAACTGCAGCACATCGTAGACGGCGGGAGATGGCATGTAAGAGTTGGACTGGACATAACCTCGTACCTACACCATCCGGCTGCTTCCGCGACAGACATACATACAACTAACTGTCTTAGAAAAAGCATTCGAGGTACGCAGCAAGAGTCAAAAGGTACGAGGTCAGAGCGGAAACGACCAAGAAACCCCAGCTACCTAGGCAGATACCTACAACTAGATACGCCGTAGTGCCTAGATAGTGTACATCGTGTTGTCTCTCCGCGATGGGAATAAGTGGGTGAATCGAACCGATCGTTGGTGATCCCCGATATTTGCGGATGTCGCGCATGCAGGAAACTACTTCTCACTTCCCCGGATGAGAATAGTATGCAGATAGGTACGACCGCATCTCTGGGCAGACCTGGTGGCTTACAGGATGGCTGGATCCCCCATTACGCTTACCGATAGACGCCAACAACCCGGTTAGCGGGGCAATGCAACCAGGGGGCGTTCTCGCAACTACCCAGGTAGGCATACTCTTCGTGTCTTCGATCTCCGTTTGGATTACTTAGTATTATCTCGTTGAAGAGAAGGAAAAAAAAAAGGAAAAAGAGCAAAGTGGGAACGTAACGGGGAAATGTAACACGTGTGGATAGATCGTTCGTATCGTTTCTCTGCATTATACACGAGTTCATTGCTCTGTCTAGCTAGGTAGCCATCATAATAATGTCATCATCGTTAAATCTCTAGGATAGGTCTCCAGTCGCCTTAGCGCCGTTTCCGTATATCCAAGAGTGAAAATATGTGCCACGATGATACAACGTATTAAGAGAAGTAGAGCTGGTATCATCATCCATAAAGAGAGAAAGTAGAATGACCTGTAATACATTCTCCATTTTGTTTACCATCCCATCAGTAGAAATAGTAACAAGAAAATGAAAGTATTATAACACGAATTGGAAACATGGGGTATAAGTTTAATGGAGAACGTGTGTTCCTGAACCAATCTTCACTCGTCCACTTCCTCGCCCTCGGCGTCGGCATCTTCGTCGTCCTCGTCTTCCGCAACCGGAGCGGGAGCGGGAACCGGATAACCAGTGGCCTTCAGTGGGTTTTGCAATGCCCATCGGCCCTTGTCCTCCCTTCGAAGGATGCCAATGGCAGGGCTGGTGGCCCAGTCCACCAGCGTGCCGTCGGTATCGCCACCGAATCGCAGAGGCGGCTCGGCGCCGGCGGCGGCCTTCTCCAGGTGTTTTGCGACGTGCTCCATGCGCTCGTCCCAGGCATTATTACCGTCGAATCGCACGTTGCAGTTGGGTGCGGGGCACAGCATGTGCGTAGGCAACTGGCATCTGATCCGGACGGCTTCGTCCTGATGCACACGTTGCCGCTCCTCCCACTCGGGCACGTGCGTTTTCGATTTGACTTTGTTTTTGAGGTGTGCGGGGACGTGCATGCGCCGGAGGTGTTGAGTGTACAGGTCCTTGCGGTTGAAGATGGTGCCGTTGGGAAGGGCGGATGGATACGTGATGGGGTAGCGAGGGCAATCGGCGCGTTTGCGAGTAGCAGCCAACGATTTCTTAGGCGCATTAGGCCTGTTTGAAACCTGTGCACATCCATCTTGCTGGCAGACCCAGTATTGAAGCACAATATGTTGAGAGGCGCAGTGCCGCTTCCATTCGTTTTTGCTTGCGAACGTAGAACGACAACCTGCAAACTCAAAGATACAAGTGAAAGGTCGCGTATGTTGCTTCTTGACGTGGTTTTCGAGGCCGATTCGATCTTTAAAGGACACCTTAAGGCAATCGGGGCAAGTGTATTGTCCCTTACTCCCTTGAATGGACGGTTTAGTGCCCGAGCGAACCGCCAGTGAC
The DNA here is from genome assembly GCA_022495125.1 of Xylaria acuta. NCBI lineage: Eukaryota > Fungi > Ascomycota > Sordariomycetes > Xylariales > Xylariaceae > Xylaria > Xylaria acuta. Next base: position 71,172 of record MU383146.1, on the reverse strand, counting down.
CCTTCTATTGTGGTCTTTGGGCGTTTCACGTCCGAGGATGACTGCAAGGTATTACGTCGCTTGTAGCTCTTGCCGACACGAGTACATTTGGCCAGCCCATTCCTCGGCTTCTTGTATGGGCTATACTCGTCGTCTCCGTCATCTTCGTTTGGCTCGGTTTTCAGAAATGGACTCTCGGGACCGTTTATAAACTCGGGCTCGTCTGCTTCGAGAGTGTGATCATGTTCCACCGTATCTGGGATATGGATCTCTTCTTTCACGACTGGAGTGTCCGCGCTCAAGCCCCCGGAGTGTTGAGGCAATTCTTCTTCGTGCCATACTGCATGGCTGACATTGCTCTCATCGCTTGACATGCTGCAGGTCCTTGTGGGGAAATCGAATCTCTGTATACTTTCGTCGTAGTAGCTAGCTGGAAAATCCTGTATCGGATTCACATCTCCAAGATTAACGCAGCCGTCGGCTAAACCCGTGAACTCGTATACCTGCGGATGGGAGCTCCAACTATCGTACTGAGATAATAGAGGCGCATCAGAAGGTGTAGGTGGTGAATGAACTTGACAATAATCGGTCTCCCTCGGTGGACTAAGACTACTGCTGCAAGTTGAGGACGAGTTGGTGTAGGACGGTGAGCCCGGGCGCTGGAAGTGAGCCGGAGGGAATGGCGCCACAATCCCGGATGTGACAGAATCCATTGTTGGGCAAAGGAGAAATGGCGATTTATTGTCTGTCAGGTAGCGGCTGACGTTCCAAGAACCGTTAGTACTTGTGGGCGAAACCGAACGCTTCATTTCTGGGTCCATTGGCAACTCTGTGTATAGTGAATACGACGATGAGTCGACATAAGGGGCATGTAAGTAAGTCATGTTGTAAAGCTGGCCACGACTGACACTGATTCCTCAAGACGAGAACTATCGGCTTGCGGACAGCAGTACCAGTTCAAGGGTTTCTATGTCGAATGCAAGGGGAGTCCTCAAGTAATCACTGACTGCCTGGTAGTCGAGATATAACCTGGCCCTGTGTCATCGAGATATGTTTTATGGGGGCCGGTGCTCCAGGGAGATGGTTGGCGGGGAGAGGAAGGAGGGCTTTGGGGCGGGATCTTGATCGTTTGTATATGGTCTGTATATAGTCTATATAATCTAGAAGAGACAAGCCGAGCAGGGTTAAGGTTACCACCACTGCAGCAAGAGGGCGGCGCAGCTTGTCCAACATAGATAGACACCGAAGACGCCACTACCGTTAAGGCCTTCTATTTTATCCTCTTTGAATTGCTACAATAGTCTAAAGGCCTCTTTATTCACCGACCCACCGTGGCCCACGCGGAGCCTCAGCAAGTCACCCTTCTGAATGCCAAGATATTGGCCCTGAGCCAACTTGTTTCTTTTTCTGCAACGTACGCTTCGCCAATATGCTGCAGGCCTGCAACCCACCCTTTTCAGACGCAAACCCCTGTATGTACAGTACTTCCGTACAAATACCTAGTGTAGGGCGCGGCCATGCCCACAAGGCAACCAGCCCACTCCTGAAGCGCGTCGCATTCTAGGACTCGAGGGATGTTGCAAATTTGAGGCCAGCTTAGCGCAGCGTGAGTATGTTGGTGCGCGACCCATCAAAGATGGGAATTAATTCCGTCCTACTCGACAGTGCCCCGATCCTCCAGGCTTCTACAGAGAAATATGCCCTTGGATGTGTTTAGGCACCGAAGACAATCAAACAGCAGAGTCGGGGGCTACAGTTTGAGAGTGTAGATTGGATGATGTGTAAATAATGATATTAAAGTAGAAAAGATAGGACGGTGCCAGCAGCAAAGCAAAAGGTGGCAGGACAGCCACTGAGGCGGACAAGAAGGCGTACAACTATGTACAGCTTACCAAACTAGAGAGCTTCAGGCACTGGACACGACGTGTGTGTGCGTGTGCGTGTGTGTTCTGAGGTGCGACATTGGCTTGACCACGGCCCGCCCGATCAGAGTGCTGCCTGTTAGGTCCGCATACGGGCGAGTCAGAGATACGGGAACCCAAAGTCGCACAGAGAGGAAATTTAAAGCGACCCAATGTGCGCGCGCCCACAAGAGAATGTGATAATCGGACAACAGTATTTGGTCCAATCGCCGTCGTGTACTCTAACGTGGCCGGCTATTGGAGAGGGCCAACAATGGTATGCTAATGAGACGTGCGCTTTGGTCGACCCGAGCAGATAAAACATGCTCAGATACCGGTAGGCCGGTTTCCGACACAAGGCATCTGGTCGCTGGCAGAACTCTGTCAACCTGGGCGTTGCGGGACGACGGCGATGATCTACATGTCATTCTATCAAGTACACTAAGCTGCATCAGGGCGCTCGAACGACGGCGCATCGATGTCTCGCATCATTGCAGAAAGTGCCCCGAATGAGACAGACTATTGTCCCTAAATCGGCAAAGGCAGCGAAGCCCACGCAGCCCCTCGACCGAAGCCCATCAGCTCGCAGGTACGAGTCTGTTGGCTGTTGGCTGTTGGCTGTTGGCTGTTGGCTACTAGCTGTTGGAGAGGTCTCGGTCGGGGGAAGCAGGAGACCGGGACAGGGCAGATACTTTGAGGGAGATTGTGGGGAATTGTCGCCCCTGTCATCTGGCTGGTTCACAGGTATTCGGTTGGTTTGTCGTGTTCTAGTGTATTTGGCATGAGATGGCGTGGAAGGCTAGGTTACCGTAACTGTACATACCGACATAGCCAGTGAGAGAGCAGTACTTGGCACTCTCTGTACGACGGCAACAGTGCAGGGCAGGCGGACAGGGCAACTGAAATGGGACCCACCCCTTTCCCTATCATTCGCAATCTTCCGCCCTCGTCTCACCGAACATTAATATCGAAAAACGTTCATGAGGTTCAATACCAAGGCAACCCAGCGGCAGGCAGACAGAAAGGCATCTCCTTGCGATATCCCGTGTTGCCCCTTCGCTAACGAGCAGTATAGATTGAAATTCCCCGTACGTTTTCTTCGGGCTCCACGAGATAATTATCCCACGCCCCCGAAAGTCTCCACTTACATACTACCCCCAGGTATCTATCTACAGCACCTAGGTAAGTATGTAGAGCAAATCCCAAGATCGGCAGTTGTTGGTGTTGTGACCAGCCACTTCTACTCTCATACACGCAAGGCGGAATCCACATCCATATAGTATACCCTCATAAGGTTGGGCTTGCGATGCAGCAGGGTTTGTTGATTGGTTCGTCATCAAACTGCTCGCGGACTCGCTCGTAATTCACAGCCCCAATTGATATGGAAGTGCCCGTGTCGTCCATCTATTTACGCCGACAAAGTGTGGCTAAGTGCATCTGCGTCCGTCGCCCGCCTATCACGATAGCAGTGTTCTCTCTTCCCCTCGAGTATCCGGAATGGTGTCTTGCTTCGGAGGCTGCGCCGCGCGCGAGCATGCCCGCCCTGGCAGAGTCGAGCCGGAATCCAGGTCCGTGGGGGGACATTCCGCATCGCTGTGTCAGCTTATCATCCTGCAACCCTGCAACTGTTGCGAGCAAGTGTCTCTTGTGTCACCTACAGTTCCGCCCGGTCCAACCAAATCCCACTTTCTTATATTCTAAGCGCCAGCAGCTTCAGAACGTCAAGGCCTCTACTTAGTACACTGCGGACCCCACATCGGGATGGGATAGCAGTCTGACTATTTGAGAATGAATTATATGGGGCATGTCGCAGTTCTCTGTAGACAGTTGCGCAGCGTCGACGGCAAGAGTGATACCCCGTCGAGTCACCTGGGGATTATCCTTGCGCCCCGTTGACCGCCAAAGGCGAACCTCAAATGTGCCATTACCACGTTGAGATCACATGCCGTTCATTCGTTCGATCAACGGTGTCTTTTCGCTTTGGAACCTGAGGCTCTGCTGGACTATTGAAGTCCCCTTTTCCACTCCGTTCATGAACCGGCAATGCAACGAGGCGCCCCAATGCAACTCTAAGGAGGCGGTCAAGAACACTTACCCCAAAGGGCGGGATAATCAGAGACGTTCCAACGCAGCTCATGAGCATGGTACCGACCCTACCTAGTGGATGGTCGGGTGTCACACACCACTCGTTGGAGAAACCAGCCACGATTCGTTGTCATGTGCATGAGGCGCCGCTTACGTGCACGTAGCAAAGATGCAATACAAAGTACCTAATGTGCTGTGTAAATTCTGAATGAGCCTCAATTACGGTTCTCGGAAGCATTGAAGGGCCAGTAGCTTGTTCTCAGGAGCACAAAACATATTTCTATTTTATAACCTACCAGGACAGATCGCCGAGCCGCAAAATGGCCTTGTGAGGAGGGAACAAGACATACACAAAAGCGATGCGAATAGATGTCGGCCATAGTAGCATTGTCTCTTCTATGTAAAATCTCTGTTCTCGCGTATTCGTAGCCACCCGCCATTAGTACCTGTTTCACTCACGTGTAAATTGATTCGTGGTGTCATTGCTGAGGGTAGATTTGGATGACAAAGCTCATTCGAAATATCCTATTTTCTGTCGGCTTTAAGGACATTGATACCGGAAGAGTCCTACAACAACTTAATAAATTGGGGAACATCAGTGGGATTTATGAGCCGGAATTCTGAATATGTTTATTTCCGTGTAAGTTTCAAATGAATTACGATTGATGGGTTGTAGAAATCAGACGAGGACTGGAGATCGAAGGCATGAGAAAAGTCAGCAGAGCTAGTAGACAGCATCATATTGATTATGTCTAACGTGAAACTGCCCAGCGAGTTCATACTGACTTTGTCGGCAGGCATCCTTCTAAGTAGGAGAGACTTCGTTTGGGTCCCTGATGAAGTATCCGCTAGAGTTTTCCGTGCATTTCCCCATACTAAGAACACCCTTATGGCCAGCAGTTCGTGTTTTCTATGTCGATCCCCTTGGTCCGAGACAGAGCGACCCCGTCTTTTGCTTACAGTTGTACTGCTGGCCACGACCTGAGCTGACCACCATCCTAAACGCCCACAGCAAGTTATGTCGAGCCTCGAACCACTTCCGATGTGTAACTGGATCGGCGTACCGGTACGACCACTGCGTCTACTGTTGAGTAATAAACGCCGATGCTACTGTAATACGGCCTGCTAGGTCTTACTAATAATGCCTATTTCCTTGCTCAACCCCTGAATCGTTAGTGAATATGAAACCCGCATGCGTCTAGACATCGCTCAAGACAGTCCGGTTTCTATTTACAATTATTGCACTTTCGAATCCCCACCGTCGTACAGGACCATAGAGAGTGCTTTGATGGCCAATTGAAGCGAATATTATCATTGCCTACTAATGAGCCACGCATGCCGACTATTATGAGGTGTCATTGTTTCGCTCCGCATATTCTTTCTATTAAAAGATCCTGTACTATTTCCTGTTTCCGATATAGATTTGCGTTTCTCGTCGCTATTATAGGATACTCACTATAATATGTGCCGCCATGTCGCATACTTACGCACTACTGGCGACTACAAACCAGTCACCATCTTCTTGCTCGGGGAAACGTTCGATTAGTTTGTCAACATCACCAATCTGCTTGGCCTTTCTCGATCCCAATACACACAATCTTAGAGGAAGTTGAACTATAAAAACCAAGCCCCTATGGCGTAGTGGTAGCGCGTGTCACTTGTATACATATAGTAACTACAAGAATATGACAAGGTCTCTCGTTCGATCCGGGATAGGGGCATGCATTCTTTTTCTTCGTTATTTTGGTACTTTATTCAGTGGGCTCTATCCGTATTTCCGTCCTGGAGGATAGGTATGTTTGGTCATCAACGGATCCAATGCGGGGTGTATTCCACGTTTCGTGAATGCCACTGTATCGCAGAGCCAGCCTGTCTCGTCTGTACGGTCCTTTTCTGTCAGCGTAGCGTGGCATGACAGTGTGGTAACGTCCCGTTGCTACTACATCCTTACAGAATGTTGCCCAGCTTCTTTTCTTCCAATCGTTGCCTCCTATCAAGCGCTCTCCCCCCCATATCCCCGGCCCAAGCAGGTACCACCTGGCTATTCCGCATCCTGCCGGGACCTGGGGATGATATTGGTGCAATGAATCTTTCAAGTGTTGCCAACCATCAAGTCACGGCTCCATCAGACTCGCTTGGGCGTAGGACTTCTTGAAGACTCAAGTACTCTACAATGGTCGCCTTACCAACCAACACCCTCTAATCTCGGCCATTCTGCAACGAGATTATGGCGAATACTACTCCCCGGCGCATGGTCCTAAATCCTTCGGCGGAGATGGAACCAACTTTCCAATGTTCCATTACAGAGTTCCGGCCCCATCCTGAGTGGGGGGGGGGCAGAAACCAAGATACACACACCCTTTCTTTAACCGTGGACTTTTGCCAGTTACATTCCACCTTTTCCGATTTTGATTGGCAAGAATAGATACCAGCATTTCGCCTGCGACTCTACTTGTGTAACCACGAGGCCAGCGGCCAACCCCAAACCCAAGTTCTATTTGTTAACTAACACGTTGGCCCTGTCATGTTGACAAGGATTTTAATGACCAAGCCGCGGGATTGGACTAGACATTTTTAACTCGTTGCTCGGACACTGCCGGGGGTTCGATCTGGACAGTTCCCCTGTTGTCAAAGCGAAACGCAATAGGACTTGATTACTGAGAATCTTGCATGAACTACCCGTGTACCAAACACAGGCGTTCAACTTGTCAAGAATATCTCCGTATCTGGCAAGTCACACAGAGGAGATCTTACGTCAAACGTGCCCTCTACGGCTTTCATACTGGCGCTTCCTCGGACCTATAACTACAAGAGGATCTGTCTCAGGGGTGACAGCACACGCACTCGACGCCACCAGGCAGATAAGCGCAGCCAGTGAAACTTTTCGTACAGGTACCTGTTTTCTTATTTACAATCCTCTATGTAGCAGAAGGCCAACGACCTGCCTAGGTCTTGAAACAAACTCTGGCTGGATTTGTGCTTGGGGATGATGGTATCCAAACCCAGTCGACACAAAACAACTCGCATCGAGAGGGATCAGAAGAACACCGACAGATGACTTGACAGTCTAAACCCCGGGTAGGATTCTGTCATCCTTTGTGATAAAACCCTCAAATGTAACCCTTACATCAACCGATGTATACTACTTACGCTCTCGGTGTCCGTAAAGTAATCCTGTCTCGAAATTCACTGTATCAATGGCAGCAAAAACAGGAAATTTTCCTCTTTCCGTACCGGCCAGAACGCGTGTCTCCCTGTCATAACATGTACTTCCACAAATCCCTCATTGCTCGCTAAAATTTATCTGGATCAACCGTCAGCTTGGAGATCACGATCGGCTTTTCCCAGTCCCGGTCCACTCGGCCTTACGTAGTTCGCGCTTCCGCGTCCACATGTCGCATTTGCGTATCATTTGCCGCGTGCTGCTCCCCGCATCGAAGGCGTCTATGCTGTCGTAATCAGTGTCGGATATGTCAGTAACCGACGAAACAATGTTTCAAAGAGATAGTTCCTGTTTGATAATGTAACGCGAAGGAATGGACCAACCTCATCGGCGATCTCGTCATTGGTTCACGATATGGTTTATCACCTATTTACGTCGCCTAGGTCCACGTTTACTGACCTGTATCAGCAACATAAATCGCTGCTGTCGCGAAAATTCGTAGCAACTCCGACTAATATACAACAAGGCTTAATAATAGCCAAAATCCCAAGAGCAAGAGGGGGGGGATTAATGAAGGTCATATTAGGATTACCACGTATGCCAGCGTGCAAATCTCATCCTCAGGGAGTACTACTGGTCGTAGAGCGAAGTTGATGGACGACTATCGTACTGTTAACAGGTAATAATATCTACCAGATAGTTCTCTACAAACTGTGCATTTTAAATTGTGAACCGCAGCTCATCTCCCTCCCTACTTGACTAAAATCACAACTGAGACTTTGAGCAAGGCACCTCGTTGTAATATACACTGATTGATTGTCTGGATTGTATCCTGAGTTTCAGATGGCCTATATAGCATTATGTCCCGTCCCCTCAATTAATTAAACAAAGCTCCGCATCGGCCCAGATTAGCGAGTTAATTTTAGTGATTACTACATATCCTCTATGTGTCCTTTGTTCTGAATTAATTTTCATCGATAATTTTCAACGTGATATCCGATTATTCAAATAAATGCTGGAATGCCTGGCCAACGCCGGTTCCCCGCAGCTCAGGATTGCAATACCACCAGGGAAAACATTACGGCTTGCTGGGTATGTTCGAAAAGAAAGACTTGGCAAATTGCTTCGTTCTTACAATATCATCCATAAGAATGGTATACCACTAGAATGGACGAAGCTAGATTTGTCTTGTTGTACGCGTCGTTGCTAGGTCCTCGGTGTTACGCATTCGAAACAGCGTTTCTCAGAGGCCATGAAATGGAGCACGCCCTGTCCTTAACCTGGAGATATACTCACGGCTGCGTTAGAAAAAATATTTCAGGTCGTCGTCCTATTCTCAAGATATCGGCTTTCTATTTCTTGTTTTTCGGTCCGCAAAAGTAGTGTCATAGTCTAATGCTCTTAGTTCAATTAATCTCCGCTAAGTGAGAGCCATCTTGCGATCAAACCTTGCATCCTCTAATATTTCAGGGCGAAGGGTGCGACAGCCTACCTCGCCTCCTGGACCCTTCTTACTAATATCAAGTCCTAGAGGACTGCTGCTTTGGTTTACTTGCGAATCAACTTATTGTATATGCTTACCCGAACGTAAACCACGAAAATTGCATACAAATATTAAAAAGTTTAGTGCCTCTGTTACAAGGCACACGCACACATAACAAAGATACTTCTGTATATAGCTAGATTAGCTCTACGGAGATGTTTTAGAGACCGTCGCGCAACAACAATTGCCTTTTGCCTGCCTCAGGCACAGGGTTCCTGGCACCCTTATTTTTGGTGTAGGGAGGTATAACTAGTTTTTATTATTATTATTTTTATTTAATAAAAATAAAAATAAAAACTCTTGACTCGAATGAACGCTTTTTCCCCCTTTGGTTATTGTAATAAAATTTGGGCTTCAAGCTCCGGGCTATGTCATGCAGCTAATACTGAAATGATCACACATCTCTATGGGTATGACATCGTGCAGCCAATCACGTGGCCGAACTGAGCCACTGAACAAGGTGTCTAAAGCTCGGAGACATACAAACTGCAGCAAAAGCACAGCCTGCAGAGACGCAATTGGGGCTTGGGCCATTAAGTGATTGGAGACTGCTGCTGCGCCCATTCACGGTGGCTCTGCTGCGCGCCAAGGATTGGTAGGGACTGCCAGGGACTATTCAGCACCCTCCCTTTCCAGACTGAGGCAGCCGGCTGTTGTTTCCAAGGGCCAAGGGCCTTGGCACCCTTGAGATGCATTGTTAAGTTGAATTTCTTCCACGCCTTAGAACAGTAGCCCTTGTTAAAGCCTCTGCTAGAGGCACGATGCCCTCACTGCTCAAGACCTTCCCATATATTTATTTACCTACAAGTGCCAAGTCAAAGCGGACTACAGTCCTCTGTCGTATATTTGAGAATTTCGCATTACAGCTTTGCATTTTAGCGCGTCATATTCCCATAAGCTTACACCTCTATTTACTGTGAGATAGTATACACAAGGGATGGAGCCGAGTGAAGCGAACAACCAAGTTGAAGAAGCGGAAGACGTTGGAGCCGATGCTACCACGAATGGTCAACCTCTAATCTTAGGGTCCGAGGATACCCCTGTTCGCTTAAATATCGACGGAGGCAGGAACCTTCAGCTCGTGACTCGTGGGAACGGCTCGATCCGCGACTTGCATTTGGATGACTTTGGTAGTATCGCTATAGAATTCTCCAAAGAGAGGGATGTGGAGAGCCCAAAGAACGAATATACCTTACGATACCGTTCAATATTTAATACCGGAGGCTCTTTGGGGATACTGTCATGTGTTGTGCATGACGACAGAGAGACATTTCGCGCCGCTCGATCCGTGAGTTGAAACTATTTAATTGATGTCTGCCAGCTTCTAATTTGCACAGAACAAGGGAGCGAATCTAAATCCCACCCGCTCTGCTCCTTATGCCGTCGTCAGAGACCCTAGACTTCGCGTGCGGCTGACAGGGATAGCTGGTTATATTGAATATCTTGATCGTGGGTTCGCCGAATACTTTCAGGTTGCTGGCTGTTCCGACGACCGCGAAGCCGTTGGCAAGCTCCTCAAATATGCCAGACAGTATGTCCAAGAGCGGAAACCATCTAGCTGCTCATATACTGGAGAACTCGGCAAATTCTGCGAATCTGTATTCGCCACCTGGGAACGCTCAAGTGAGACCACAGAATGGGTGCACTACCGCCCTCGGCTCCGAAATGACGAGGACAAGATAGAATACCTACAAGATGCGTTGGAGATACCGTATTGGGATTTCATGATAAAATCATTCATGGACTGGAGACACAGCAATTCCAATCACGTGGGTGCAAATGGGATACTCTACGTGCTGAACCACATTACTGCCACCTGTCGCAGAAGAATTAGAAAAATCAATGAGGAGGCCTCGTACCTGGGCTCGCAGGAACAAGAAGCAGTCAACGCCGTGATCGGGGGCGTTGAGCAACGGTTGGAACTTCTCGACGGCGTGCTATTCGGAACTACCATCGACCTCGAAGATCTAGACGACGGTATGACAAAAGAACGACAAGAGAAGAGCGGTTCCAGCGAATTAGCCCCTGAGAGAGACATTAGTAACACGTCTAGCGAGGTAAAATCTACTCGTCAAAGGCTGTCCTAAAGCCGCCTTACTTAAGTTTAAGTATAGTATTAGCTGACTATAAATTCCGACAGACATCGACCCTTATTGGCCTGGTGTTCGGGTTCCTCATTCTCTCCACGACGTTTTTCTGTAAGGGGTTTGCTATATCTTGGGTAGAAAAAAAGACGGGGAGCTTCGACGACGCCGACTTCTGGTATCTTTGCCAAAGTAACGTGATGTTTGTCCTCGGCAGCCTGGCGACTGCCATGCCTCTTCTGAAGCACCACAGCCTCGAGCGCACGCGAGCTACCTTCTGGCTCTCCTTCGCCGTTGGTCTTGTGACGGCTATCATCTCCATCGCGATCTACACCCACATGAACACCTGTTATAGTGCCCTAGTCGCCTTCCTGGGTTCGGTGGCGTCGGCGGGGTCATTGCTGGCCCTCACACAAGCGACAAGTCAGGGTTCTCATGGGAAAGCAACTGTCCAAGACGCCAAACCGAGAGGACAAGGAAATAAGTTGAAAGAGCAGTGAACCGGTGGATGTGAGTAGTGAGGAGCATGGCTGGGACAGTCCTCGATAGCCAGATGTGACTATACAAGTTCATTCGACAGGCTTTAGGTCTATGCGACTTTGCGTTATCTCGCTAATTGCTATATCCGTCAGTTTAATATTGAAAAGTGTCCTGTTGTTTATCTCTAGATCTTATTTGTGATAGGCTTTTAGACTTTGGTAATCTCATAATGGGTGCTGTTTCTCTACTCGCTATCACGTTCGAGTGACCAGTGACTGCCAGATAATATTCAATTATCCAGGCCAGTCTCTCTCTTAAGTCTCATCACGTTATAAACTTGACCTAGTAGACGAGCAGTTTAAGTGCGTTAAGCTTATAGGTTCAACTATTAATACAGGCCTTGTCGTTAACGCAGTCGAAATTAGGACTATTCCCGCGCCAGAGCGGGCGGGTAGGCCATTAACAGAGCAGTTGAGTCTTGCCGGCGTTGTCACCGGAGGACGCGGTAGCGTTGAGGCGGTTTGGCTTGACACAGTTGTCGACCCAGTCGATGATTGTTGCACGCTGTATTGAAGGTATGGGCCGGGCTGAATGGAATTGGTACCACAGTGACCGGTGCCAGGAGCGAGATAAAACTGATACCAATCCGCCAAAACATTTTGAGCTTCACTATCTGAGAGATCAGGGTACATGGTGGATCGCACGGATTGCCAGCAATGAACAGAGGAACCGCAGGGATGGACGAATCCGATTCGCCGTGATAAAGGAGAAACTTACCTCCGGATGACTAGAAGGCGTGAGGTTAGGAAGGGTAGTCTGTAGGCTATCTAAGTATCGGACCATCCCAATTTGCATCTAGGTCACAGAAGTTGTCGAGATCCAGCAACTAGACAAATTTAGTTGCATATGATCCTCCAGTAGAAGGAATGCTATGTCCCTAGGCGTCCGTTCCGTTATAGTAATTTGGGTTGCCGTCCTAGAGACTCGAACCAATTTGCCACTATAGGTACGCCTATTCGCCCTGAGAGTTGCGAAGACCGTTGTAGATCGCACTGGCGACGTCGGCGTCTTGAGACGTGATAGTCCCATTCTGATCTGGGGTTGAGCTAGTCTGACTGCCCGGCGCCTGGCATTTTTCAAAGCCGAATTCCCGCGAGCTACCTGCCTGCACAGCGCAATAGTAGGACTCCCCGACGACTGTGTCCAGATCAAAATGAAGCTTGCATAAGTCAGTACGGGAAATAATGCCGCCAGCCCTACCGCCAAGGGGGCCGCAAGCAATAATAGTGGCGTTAACGATCTTTTCCAATGCACAGGGGGGTGGATAGTAGTCCATAGTATGCTCTATCTTTGCCCCTATGTATAGTGATAAGCACGGCGGCTATACACTTTTACGCTTGGAAATCAAAGAGTATACTAGAGGAATATATAGATAAATCGAAAGCAGTACGTTCTTCGCAATACAGAACGGCTGACTGCCCAGCCAGTGAATGTGTATAACTGAGTGAAGATGTCTATCCCTATATATCATTGAACCTAACAGAAACCGATAATCTTATATAACCACGCGTGGCTATACGGGACTATCCTAGCAACCCTACTCGCGCTGCTTTACTAAGGATTGATCATACTGTCCCTTTTTCGCGTGCTACCATAAGAAGAATGATGAAGGCTCATAACATTACCAAGGGAATAAACGGTCTATTGGGTGAATGGATGTTGGCTGAAAAAACCTGTCATACAGATATGTATCAGAGGAGAAGTTCTTTTTAGAATAGCGATAGCCGTAATGGTGCCGCCTGGCAGCTCGGCACTCGTTCAGACAAAGGAAATCGATCAGGGTTGACCGAGTGATTTATCATCATCGCAGCTGAGACTGCAGCTGGTAACTCATGCTATTGCCCAAATATAACCGAGCCGGAAGGGAAAAAACCGATGCACAAAGGTGCTATGAATTTTAGTTTAATATCGTATACCAATCATTCAAAATCAAGTGATCCTGCCATACGTTGCGAGTAAAGGCCCTCATCGTGTCTCTTACAATAAGAACGTAATCACCCGCAGACATCGTTAAGGGGTGTAATTAGCCACCAGGTATCACGAAATAAGTAGGGTTGTTAGGGTCACCAGGATTTGTATGGGGCGTCAACACAACGTCTGCACCATTTGAGACGATATTGCTTGGAGACTCAACAGAAGATAGGTGTGTAGGTCGCCAAAAATCTTGATATAGTCCCTTAGCTGAAATATGTCCCCTGGGCCGTTTGGGACTGCAGAGATCTCGCTCTGATACTGGGTCATGACGAACAAGAGGGTATCCTGGCCGAATAGCTTGGGGTTGTCGATGCCATTCTGTATCGAGTTCGCAACTACCTGCACCCCATTGGGACCTGTTAGGCCATGCATCCAATGTGCGAAAGTGACATATTGGCGCTTATTATAGAGCCGCTTCCACTCCGCTACATCGACGTCCGTGAGTGTGCAAATTTCGAAATCGAATTGGGCTTCGTCATTCCCTCTAGGTCCTTGCCGCAGCAGATCTTTCACAATCGGTGCTACGGCACTGATGGCACTCGGTGCCGTCTTCAGGACAATTGGGCCAATGGTTGTCACAACCTTCTTCAGGTCGTCGAACAGACCTTCCTGCTCGATTGTTTTCGGCATGTTCATGATGGACAAGAGCGCTGCCTCTCCCAACAAAGCCCTCTCCGCCAATCCCTCGAATCAAAAAGGACCTTGATCCTCGGCGTCTGCTTCTGTTCCCTGAAGTAGAAGTGGCAGACCGGCCTGTGCAACGGAGCCGATGATTGGAAGTGCAATACGTAATCCTTGGCTGATGGCCTTGCCGACAGTTGACGCTACACACCCATAACCTTTGGTGCCACGCCTTGTACAATTGGACCCCTTTTCTTGATACAATCAGTTATACTGTCGAATATACCCAATTCCTTGCACTTGGCGTTGCCCATCTTCTTGAGACCAGTGATGGCTGCTTCTCCGAGAATAGCTTGCTCCGCCACGCCAGTAAACGCATAAGACTTTCCGGTATCCGCCTCCGTACCAGTCGCTGAAGTCGCAAGCTTCCCGGCAACATTGAGGGTGAGACCGGCAAGCGCGCTAACAAGAGCGCCGATTGGACCAAGCGCCATAGGCAGCCCAACCGGAGAACGGTTGAGGCTATCGGAGCGACGACGCCGGCCGCCTAGTTCAGGAAGTCGAGGAATCCCTCGTTAACTCCAGTGATACGGCCGCCGAGAGTATTTGGCCCGTTTTCAAAGGGAAAGCTGCTTGATATAATCGCGTTCGTAGAAATTGCTGCTGCCCCCTAATCAATAGAGATAGCCCATCCTATCATTGCTATGAGCGCAGTCAAACAGGAATCACAATGCGAAACGAGCATAACGCCTCACTTCAACTTGCTACCTCGCTTAGAGCGCACAGCCCAGATTGGAGGAAAGCAATACCCGAAGTGGTTGTCAGTCACCTACGATAACACCTAGATAGCCTATAAAACAAATAATATCCAATTTGTCTTTGGAAATTTTCTTTTTTTCCGGCAGCGTATATTACTACGTCGCTTGGAAGCGGCAGTTATGTCGTCGCAGTGGTATACGCTACTAAGAGGGAACATCCAGGGGTATAGACATATGCAAGCATTTGGGTTGTTAAAATAGGCGAATGTTTTCTTACAGCCCGCTTACGTAAACTTTTGGAGGAATGTCTAAGTACGGATTAAGAAGAGTTGATATGCAAGTTGCCAGATTTGGAGGTTCAGAATTTGAAAGGAGACTCTCTATACCGCATGCGACTTAGACCGCGATTCCAGAAGTACGTATTAATGCCACGGGGGTTGTTTACTTATTAATGCGCCTCGGTTATCCCGCTTGAAGCTTGAGAGCCAGCATGGCTATAGAAGGTTTCCATAAGCTCTCATATCAATAGCCACATCTATTTATACACCGCTACACGAGTAAAGGAAGCAAACGCCGTTCGAAAGGCCTGTAAGTAAACGTAGTCCACCCGGCGACAGCCGGCGCCGCAGGAGAAAAGGCGGGTTGGAACTTGGAGCACGCGATTGAGTGCGTCTTGGCGCATTGGCAATGGAACAGGTCACAACAAATCCAGCAACACCTACAAGCTCCGGGCAGATCAGGCCCGTATGAACCAACCCGACAAGAAGGAACTCAGGGAGCAGGTCCAGTTCATGCGCGAGATATACCGTCAAAGTGAACAGACGTTTGTTTGTTTGTCTGCTCCAAAATCTGGGACTGCTTGTCATGGGTTCCACGCGTGACTGAAGTGTCCAATGCTGTGTCACGGAGCGGAGATACGCCCGGCGTAGCCGTGCTCAAGCATCTTCTTCTCGATTTTCTAGTCGGAACGGGCGACGGCGGGACTCTACGCCCGTCTATACCCCAGTTGCCAACAAGGCAGAATTCGGATTCTCCGAGCTATCAAATAGGGGTAAATCAGAATAACCTCTGCCGGGCTATTACTATCTAAGGTACCTCTTCGGGGGTCTTTCCGCCAAGCCAAAGGCATACAGTTGGCGTTCACGTTGCCTTAGATAGTTTTGACGATCAGGCTAAGATTGTTGGTAGGAGAAGCCTACCCTCTGCCAACGTATTTCAGAGCAGCCTGTGGAATTTCATGGCAAACAAATTGTGGTGACGGCAAGTAGCCACCATCTCTTTCATATGTCGTTCCCTTTGGTTAATGGCGTCATTGTAGATCTTGGGTCTACCAAGAGATCATCTCCGGGAGCTCAATACACTTCGTGTCCGGCCCCATGTTGGTACCCTGGGCAGAATTGGCACCCTTTATCAGTTTTGTATGCGATGATCCCAACCTTTTTGTCGAATAGATACGCGATGATTTCGATTTGAGAATAACTGAATAGATGAAATGCAAAGAGAGATGAAAGGAAAGCAGAAGTGCTAAGAAGGAAGCGTGAGGAAAAGAGAGATAGGCGGGAGTTAGAATCGAGGCGACGCCAGGAAGAAGACGCCAAAAAGACGATAAAGGAAGAACAAGGATGAAAAGTGCTGGAAGATAGGAACCGGAGATTTAGTGATCAGGCACGCTTGCAGCGGATTCTTGAAGCCGAAAAGGTGGCCGAGAGAGTATATCAACAGCGTCTACAGGAATACCACAGCCAAGAGTTTACCATTTGACAACGAAAGGAGATGCCGATGGAATATAGCGCGAAAAAAACAATGTGATCAACGTGAGCAGTGTGTAGCCGAAGAAAGAATAAAGGTGCAAGAAGAATTGAATGATGTGAGGAGCCGGAATGCTGCTGTAAGGCTCAATCTGGCCCATCAGGGATACGATACCATCCCCAATTACGCAGTCGAGAACGGTGTTCGGGAGGTGCTCACCGAGACCGCGGGGGGGCATCATACGATTCGGCAAATCTATTGATATACTCCAGCATGTCCATCGTGGACGTGATAAGTTGGGTTTTGAACTTCCTTCATGGGTGCCCGACTGGACCAGCGAAGGGACCCAGACAGGATTTGACAAGCATTCTCGCGAAGAAGCTCGCCCCTTCGACGCTTCGAAGGGGCTCCCCTACGGACTGGTGATGACGACCACTAAGACCTCAAGGTCCGGAGTATATTTCTTGATTACATCGAAGACGCAAGATCTGGACGGTCTGATGCCAGTGGATTGTCCTCGTTTCTAACAATGAAAGACGATCTGGGAGTCATTGGGCCGAAGTCCGCGCGCACCGATGATTGTGTCTGGGTTCTGTATGGTTCTATAACGATAATGCGTATGAGTATCTTTGGGATATGCTTGTGTACGACGAGGACACGAGCTTTTCCCGCGTCATGTTTAGCGAGGCGGTCCAGAAAATGCAACAAGGAACTTTGAATTCAAACAGAGAAAGGGAGTTCTGGATCATATAATTGGAAATTGAATGAGTTTACTAATACAGAGGCTATTCCCTCCTTTTTCAACAATGGCCTAACCCTCTTTAGCAGAGGGATACCCGCTGCGTCCTAGCTAACAATTAGTAGTAGAGGTTATACTAACAACTAATTAGATGGAGCTTCCTAGGCGGGGCTCCCATTTACCTTGAACGCTTCCTATTTTTCAAAAGTTCTCGATACCAGTGTCACAAGCGTCATTCGACGTATATAGCCAGATTAGTCCACGAAGATGTTTTGGAGGCCTTTGCGCAACAACAAGTGTCTATGGCCTACCTCAACCAATTACAGGTTCATGACAGGTTGTAATCAATTTGCTCGGTACATTTGCCCGTGACGGATATCCCACAACGGTTAACTAATTCAGTCTGATTTATGATGATGTTACCTAGGTGACAACTTTGGCCATAGTCATAAAGTATCAGATGTCCTCCACCCGGGCATCGGTCCGACGTTAGTAAAGTTGCATGTATCCTTATACCGCGTATTGATCACCTTATTTCCAATAGAACGCGCCGATGGACTCATAAAAGGATACATCATTGGCCGAAGCTGATGAAAGCACTGAAAAGCAAGATAAAATGTGTATGGATTATATTCATTGTTGGGGACGTACCCCAATACGATCTGTGGTCATGCGTTTGTTGTCGCCAGAAATGGAATGTAATCCGTATATGTTGCCCTTTAGATTTGCCCGCCCCCGTCACCGATTCTCAGTAACGCCGGAGTATTCTGGTGCCGAAATACCCATTTAAACCACTTATAATATTATACCAAATCCGTCCTTATCTATAGCCTGCTCTGATTTTGTTCTACCTCCTTCCCTCACTGTTGGTCTAGGTCGTATTTCGTGATAAAAGTAATAGCCTAGACAAGGAATTCTGGCCCCAGCATGTCCATCACGTCCGGGCGCCCCAAATTATCCTAGATTGGGTAGGTAGTTCGTTATGTTCATCGTCGAGTCGCCATAATAGAGTATCCCGTCTCCTATTTGCGGTAATGAAGGGTCCCACGAGATACTAGGTTGTTGATGTCCAGCATCATATTGAGCCCTCAGCTTCCAGTATTCGACCTTTAGATCCTCGTATGCTTTAGTGAGCACCTCGTTCTTTCTCTCAAAATCGTTGATGATACCCTCGAGGTCTTTAATTCGCTGGTCTTTCCTCTCCCGATACTACAATGGTCGGAATCAGTCATTTATCGTTTTATGTGTGATCTGTGAGAGCTGCAGACGCGTAGAACAGTACTTGATACATGGTTTTAAGCCCAAAAAAGGTGCCCTCATTCTGTGAAATGGCAAAACAAGCATCAAGTTACTCACAGCACGCTGAGATGCTCTATTCTGAGCCCGCCGGCGCTGCGAGGAAGCTACCGTGTTAGTCACTCATGGGCTTGCCCTAACAAGCCCTATATGGGGATTCTTACCGAAAGAACCGACGGAGGCGCGTTTTTGTATCTGTTTTCTCGTTTTCGTTTTGGCTTAGGGGCTGATTGTCGCGGCCCTGGTTGGGTATCGGCAGTCCCTCCTATTTGCGGGGGACTGTGTTCGGGACTAGGATACTCAGGGGAGAAGGGAAGTTCTTGCTATGGACTTGGCGTTAGATGCTGAAATAACGTCTGTCTTCGATAACCGGGGCTCACTAATAGGGTCTCCGGGATATCGTCGATAGCCAGATCGAACGAGTTGAAGCGAGAAATGTCGGGGTCACAGTCAAATGCGCTCGTGGACAGATCCCCAGGAGAGGCGAAGTCGTCCAATACCTCATTTGAGTACATCTCGGGAGGGAAATAGAGGCCACAGTAACGCCGTCGGTGGTTTGTGATGATGCTGAAGAGTTTGGGTGTGTATTATAACGGGCTATACTAAGAACTAAGAGGGGCATTCGTCACTTTGGCCGATGCAGTCGACTTGCATTAGATTATATCCTCCTCCCCCACCGTCGTTCAACAGCCTTGGAATAGAACGGGCTGTTTAGGGTTTACATGCATAGATCCTTGACTACTGCAGCATGCACGAGTGTGTCTCCGCAACCACCTTGACGGACCAAATTTCACTACTACCTGCTTAGTACTTACGTGTATGTAGTAGCGATGCGGTTTCTTCCATCGATGTCGCGTTTCGAGCATCCTTGTGGATCCTCTACAGTACTGACGTGCGTTTGACAGGGGCAAGGGTCGCAAAGGCGGGTGCTGAGGCGGGTATGCCTCGGTACCTTAGAGGTACATATATGCGGCGGTGTAGTTGACGTACGCTAGGTAACTCTATAACATGGAAACACTGCACAGTCGATGAGAGGTACCTATCCACTTGTTGGACATGGCCAGTGCCTACATGTACACCCTATGTACTGTACAGTTGTCATTTGATACAAGCAAACATACTATTATATCGCACTTTCCCACTTGTCCTTGCCTTATTCTACTTAAGAAAGTGCCGAATATACGACAATGCGATTGTCAGCCTGCCTACCTCCATTCATGTGTAGAGATGCTTTTGCTCGTGAACCGGGGGGGTTATTTGTCTGATAAGAAACTAACGTAGTACAGTTGGCGGGGGTCCGAGGTGGGGTAAGTATTTCATCCCTGTACAAGAGTCTTTAGGTCCATGCAGTATTCATCTACGTAGTAGATATACCAACCTCGCCGCCAACTACCTGGCAAGCGTAGAATGTGAAGTGGACAGATAATAGGGAGTTAGCTCTGGTCTGGGTACATAGTAGTTATTGGTGAGCCCCCTCTATCTGTAGCTACCTTATCATTAGGTGCCCTGGAAAGTTAGGGGGTACTATATCCCGCTAATTCCGAGTTACGCCTGGAGTATATTAATGCGCGGAAGCCACAAAACACGAAGGGCGCTTGAAGGTCAGCTTACAAAGTACTCACCTAGGTAATTCTATGTCTTGCCCAGCACTCTTGTCCCTTAGAGCTACGAGCTTCTGCTACAGCTATTAAGTAGTGCATGCAACCGTAAAATAAATCTCTTGGTACGGGGTCTACATACATAGTACTATAATGTTGAAATCAGGGGGCTGGTAAATCTAGTGGCTGGGTACTTCGCCCCACACACACCTACCTATATAATATGAGGTACTACCTCATTATACTGTACTTAGACTTGTTCTTTAATGCAATATATAATACTATATCTATTTATTGCTTATAATTTTAATAGGTTATAAGCCCGGAAGCTTATAACTAGTAAAATACTATTTTTAGAAATATTTATATATACTATTTACTACTTATAGTATTTACTAAAGCTGTTGCTACTTCTACTAAGCTATTTAGGTAGATTTACTAAAGATAATATACTATAGTAGGAGCTTATATATAAGGAGTTTGTATCTAAAGTGCCTAGATGTAGACTTTTTGTGTACAAGCTCCTACTACTACCTTAATATTAAATTTAGTACAAAATTTAAAAAAAACTATACTTTTTTATTTTATTTATATATATATATTTATTTTTTTTTATTGCTATCGATTTTTTAATTAAATTTATCGTTAAAATTAACGCTAAAAGATATATATCCGTACTTAAAGCATAGATTACCGATTAACGTTTTTGTTTCTTTGTTAACTAGCAAGTTAAATTAAAAAAAATAATAAATAATAGTTTTTATATTAAAAACTAAACTTAAATTTTACTTGAAGTTTCGACCAAATTTGTTTATAAAAGCTCGAAAAACTACCGCTAAATAAAACTTAAAAACTCAACTTTTTATTTTTTTAATTTACTATTGTTTTTTTAACAAAAAAAACTTTTTATATTTTATTTAAAAACTTAAAGACAAACAAAAAATAAGACTTTTTTATAAAAATTTTACAAACAACGAATATTAACTAGTTTTTTTTTTATTATTTAGTTCTTTTTTAAGTTTACTACTTTTACTTTTACTACGTAAAGTATTATTTATTTCGATACCCAAAAATATAAATAAAATTAGCTTATTTAAACTTAAAATTATTACTAAACTTGCTACTTTAAAAATATTTAACTTCGCTAACACTTTAAACTTTTTTTTATTACTTAAAATAATAAAATTATTATCGGATTTTAAATTTTTAAAGTACGATTTAATACTAAGTTTAACTTTATTAAATATTATTTTATAAAAATTTATTTTCGATTAAAATAAATAATAAAACTAAAACTAGTTTTAAGCTATAAACTGTTTTAATGTTCGAATTTTTTTTAAAATATTTTTAATATAAAAAAAAGATAGAAAACTATATATCCGTTTAAAAGTATGTTAACTTTATGTTTAAAAGTTCTAAGGAAATAAAGCCCGTAAAAATACTTAAACTATTTACTAGGATAGATTTTTATAAAGTATAAGAAGCTTAGGAGGTTGCTTAATAGAAAGTATTAAGCTATATTTGCAGCTAATGCAGGAAAAACGTTTAAAATATTCTAATAAGGCATTAAAAAATTTTAAAATTAGAAAGCAAGATATTTATAGTAGCTATAATATAAAACTTACTTAAAAAGAAGGTTAGACCTACTAATAGCTCCGAATTTTAAAACTTGTTTTATAAATAAAAAAATATTACTTTTAGTATTAAAAGCTTAATTATAGCATTTGTTGCTAAACTTTGATTTATTTATATAAATTTTAAGGAGTTAAATAAAAGCTGCTTTTTCGGGGAACTATTTTTAATAATAAAATTTTTTTAAGCTTTTAGAAATAAATACTTAATATTTATATTAATATTCTTTTAAACGAATTATATTATTACTATAAAAAAAGTTACTAATAGGAAGCTTTATAAAGGTACTAATTTCTAAATAGCTTTAATAAAGGCCTAGCAAGAAAAGTAAACAAAGAAAATAGCTGCTTAAAATACTATAAAAACTATACTACTTGCTAATTATAATTATAGCAAAAGTAATAATAACAACAAAGGTAATAGTAAAAAAGGAAAGAAAAACTTTAACAATAAAAAAGAAAAAATAAGGCTAGAATATAAGCTTTATAAAACTAAAGGCTACCGGTTCTACTTTTACCCTAAGTCCGAATGCTATTATAAATACTTTAAAAAAGCTTTAATAAATTAAATATTTTAAAATATAAAGAAAAAATAAAAAAAAAGAACTAGCAATAGCGTAAATATATCCGCTTTAGCAATTATTAATATTTTATTAAATTTTTTAAATTTAATATTTTTAGCTGCTAAAAATAACTTAAATTCGGAAGAGGAAATATTTAAGCGAAAACCTAACATTTTTAGCAGGATATTTAGTAGCTTTAAACGTTCCAGTAGCTAACCTTTAGTAATTATATTTACGCTTTAAAACTTAATAGCTATAATCTTTATAAAATTTAGCGCTAGAAAAGCTTTAATTAAGCTAAGTTTTTTAAATATACTAAACAAAAAGGCTAAAAAATTTATAAAATAAATTATTTTTTTTATAGTATTAGATAGCAGCTATAGCCAAACTAACTGCAGAAATAGATTATTTTTTACTAAATTAATAAAGTATAATAAGCTACTAGTTTATAAAATTAATAAAATAATAGTAACTTTAAAAAAAAAAAGTATAATTAAATTTTTAGTTATAGTTAATAGGCAAACTAAAATAATAACTATTTATAATATTATTTATTGCTTTAAGCTAAGCGCTAACCTTATTTTAATATTTTAATTAGTAAAAAAAAGAGCCAAATTCTTGTTTTATTATAATAAAGCCTAGGAAACCGTAAATAAACGAACCTTTTTTAAGGCTTACGAAATAGCCGGACTATATATAGTCGAACAGCTTAATAAAGTACCTTAAATAGCGGCTTTTAATATTATTTTTCGATTTTATTTTATTAATCCTACTTTAAAAATATAGCACAAAAAACTCGGATACGCTAATAAAAAAGAAATATAAAATTTAATAACAATAAATAAAAACATTATACCCTAAACTAAATACTATTTTTACAAAACTTATATTAATAATAAGCTATAAACTAAACCTTATAAAAATAAGCTATTTAAAAGAACCTATTTTATAAAGTTTTTATATTTAAATAAAGCCGGTATATTTAATAATATATTAAAAAGTTATAATAAATCTATAGGTTAAATAGTTATAATATATAACTATATTAGCAAAATATAGGCTATTTTAATATAACGTTTAAAAAAGTAGTTTTTAAAGTTTAAAAACCTCTTATAAAAATAAAAAAAACTTAAAAAACGCTGCCGCTTCCTTACTTTAAATAAATTTAAGTTATATTTAAATAAAGAATTTATAGCTTTTTATATATAAAAAAGCATTATTATTAAATACTTAGCTATAAAGTAACATTAATAGAATAAAAAAGCTAAAAAAACAATATATACTATAAAAAATATAGTATAAAATATGCTAGCTACTACTAAAAAAGGCGTAATCCTGTTAAAATATTGGCTTATATTTATCGAAATAGCTGCTTATATTAAAAACAAGCAGTAGTTTAAAAAAAAAAAAATAACTTTATATAGAAAATAATACAAAAAAAAACTAAACTATAGCAATATAGTAACCTTTAGTTTACTAAGCAAATATAACCTTTTAAGCAAGCTAAATATGTTAAAATTAAAGCTAATTTAATATTAAATAATTAATTATAATAAAAATAAAAGGTATAACTTTATTGTATACAAGCTAAACAACTATATAGTTACTAAAGCTTACGGCGTTGTTTTTATAAAAAAATATATATACTTTTTAACTAAAAATGTAAAAAAGCTTTTAAAAAAACGCCTAAAATTTTTATTACTTATTAATAAATAAAAATATAAGCGGACTAAAAAAAAAGCTAAAAAAGTAAACACCTTATAAAACAAAGCAACTTTTAACTTACTACTAGCAAAACTACTAGGGCTATATATACTACTAGCTCGGCAAAATATACCGGAAAAGCTACTACTGCTACCGTTTTAAAAGTTATTAATATTTTTAAAAATACCGGAAAACCTAAAAATACTACTAAAAAATTAGCAACTTTTAAAACAGCTATATTTAAAACTTAAAAATCTAGCACTAAAAGTTCTAAAAAACTATTATAATTTATAACCTAAGGTTTAAGAACTAAATTAACTTTATTACGGGCTAAAAGCTTTTATACCAGCGTTTAAATTAACGATTATTATACTTTTTTTTATTTTATTAATAACCGAAATAAAACCTAAAAGTTATAAGCAAGCTAAATATAATGCTAAATAAATAAAATAATATAAAACTATAAAAGTAAAATATTAATTATTAGTAAATAATTACATTTGGACCCTATATAAGCTACTTGCTAAAAAAAATTTTATATTTAAAAAATAAGTATATAAGATTAAAATAAGTCCAAACAATAAAGTTATTAAATATAAAGCTTGCTAAGTTATACGTAGTTTTAAACAAATTTTTAAAAAAAACTATAACAAAATGTTTATTTTAATAGTTAAGCTTATAAGCTATAAAGCTATTTTTATTTTAGCAGCTGCCCTAAATTTTAAAATCGAACAAATAAACGTTAAAACCGCTTTTTTATATAAAAAAATCAAAAAAAACGTTTACGTTTAATAACTACCAAAGTTCGAAAATAAAACAAGTAAAATTTATAAACTAAACAAAGCTTTTTATAATTTAAAACAAACCCTAAAAATATAGTATTAAACTTTAGCCGATTTTTTAAAAACTTTAAAATTCGAACTATTAAACTTAAATATTAGCGTATTTATAAAAAAACATATTTATATTATTATATACGTTAATAATTTACTTATAATAAAACCTTTTAAAAATAAAATTAACAAAATTAAAAAAGTTTTATTAAAACACTTTAAAATATAGGACTTAAAACTATATTTTTACTACTTTAGTATAGCTATTACTTAGGACTAAAAAAATAAAAATATTTATTTTAATTAAAAAACTTATTTAAAAAAAATAATTAAAAAGCTAGGTTAATAAAAAGTATATACTATAGCTATACCTATAAATATAAACAAAATCCTAAAGCCGGCTAAAAACTATAAAGTTAGCAAAAAAAATATTTAATAGTACGTAAAAGCTATAAACTATTTAATATACGCTATATTTAGTATTAAACTTAATATAGCTTACTTTGTTTCTTATTTAAGCAAATATATAAAAAACTTTATACTAACATATTTAAAAAAAGTTAAAAAAGTACTACAATATTTATATAGTACTATCGACTTAAAGCTATATTATTAAAAGAAATTATAAAACTTTATAAGCTAGACCAATACTAATTAAGCTAGCTATACTTAAACTAAACGCTTTACTATAAAATATATATTTAATATAAACAGCGGTACTATTAGCTAAAGCTTTAAAAAATAGTAAAATATTGCTTTATTATCCTACAAATTAAAACTTATAAGTTAAATATAAGCTACTAAAGAAATTATTTAGCTTTAATAGCTATTATTTAAACTAAACGCTATTAAAAAATATATATTTACTACGATTATATATAAAGATAATTAAAAAGCTATTGCTATAACAAAAAATCCCTAGTTCTATAGTAAAATAAAATACGTTTTAATATAGCAGGCTTTCTATAAAAAAACATTATTATAAAAAAATATAAATTTTTAATAAATTTTAATAGCCAAATAAATAGCCAATAGACTTACTAAACCACTACTACGAAACAAATTCATTATTTTTTAAAATATTTTAAGTTTTCGCTAATAAAGCAAGTAAGAAAAATTAGCTAAATTATGCTTTATAAAACATTTACCTTTAACTATTATATATATAACATTTTTAAAAAGCTTATAACTATTTTATACAGAGCTTTTACTTTTTACAGCGTTCTATTTTAGAAAACTTACTAACGTTATAATTTAACTATACAATTTTTTAAAATATACTACTTATTTATATACTATTAAACTCTCTTAGCTTTTACGAATTTAACAATATAATTTATAATATTATCAACTAATACTATTAAATAAAATATATTTTTAAATACCCTATAAGAGTTATTTTATAAAAAACCCCTGCTAGTACTAAAGCTTTACTTTAAAATACTATTTATAAATATTTATAGCAGACTAAATTACCGAATTTTTACAAATTTATATTTATTAATATTATAGCAAAGTACCTTTTTAACCTTACTAAACCTTCGATAAACCCAAAAACGCTAGGTTTTAAAATTAAAATATACTTATAACAATTTAGCAATATAAATAAATTTTCGGCATTTTTAAAGTATTTAATGCTAAGAAATAGATAAAAAGCATTCTTTTATATTTATTTTCGATTTATATTTTTTTATAATAAACAAGATTAAGTAAATTAAATAAACTATATACCGGACGCCCGAACGTAAAATTACTTTAGCTATTTTACTAAACCTTTTAATACTAACAAATATTACTTTAAAATTAAAGTTTTTAGTATACCGAACAGAACGATAATAAAAAACAAATAAGAAATAAAGTACTAGTATATATTTTTTATAGCTATTATTAAAGCTAAAAAATTAAAAAAAAAATATATATTAATTTAGAACTATAATTTAGTAGGAGTATTTAAATTTAAAAAGTAAAAGTTAGTACTTTTTAACAAATAACGTATATTTGTTAAATACTTTAAAAAAAAAAAAAAATAACTTTTGTATAGGTTTAATATAATATAAATGCAAGAAATAGAAGTAAAAATAAATATTTACCGAATTTCCTATTAAAATTAACAAAATAGACAAGGTTAGGGGACTTACTCTATTAAAAAGTTAAAAATATACGTTTTAAAGATTGCGTACTACTTTAAGCATAGTAAGGAATAGTTAGAAAAAAAAGCTTACGATAGCTTTAGGCAGATATGTGTAGTTCGAGTAGGAGTATTAAAATTAGGGGGCTGGTAAATCCAGTGGCTGGGTACTTTGCCCCACACACACCTACCTATATAATATGAGGTACCACCTCATCACACTATACTTAGACTTGTTCCTTAATGCAATATATGACACTATATCCATTTATCGCTCATAATCTCAACATATAAGTTTAACTTCCCGCCCTACAAGGTCTATTATGGGGTAGCGAAGGTGCGGTGATTTGCTGTTTCTTCAACTTCTGGTACCGCGTGCTACGTGCGGCATCAACGTCAAAGGAGTACCCTAATACAGCACCAACCAGCTTGTTTATTCGACCCAACCTCATTCCTCCACTCGATATAGCGTGCTTAGCTAAAACGTACCGCTACTAGGCGTTTGTATTTGGAATAAAAGGCACAGCATAAACATATATTTAGTGGAAGGGAAAAACTC
Organism: Xylaria acuta; assembly: GCA_022495125.1. Taxonomy (NCBI): domain Eukaryota; kingdom Fungi; phylum Ascomycota; class Sordariomycetes; order Xylariales; family Xylariaceae; genus Xylaria; species Xylaria acuta. Next base: position 43,724 of record MU383146.1, on the reverse strand, counting down.
GCCTCCAGCCCTACGAGCCGTTCGCCACCTATTATTCCCGGTCCTATTAGTTCAGCTGGAGTTCCTCAATACGCTGAAATAGATATACGACAACGAACAGAGAGTACAATACCTCCTCTCATTGTTACGCCGTCGACCTTGGCAGGCGTGGATCTTGGATCTCGCGGACTGTTACCCGCAGCGGGTGTTCCGCTCGCTACTCATCCCAGTATACTTGGTTGCTACCCCGGGGCTTCTCGCCTCGTTTAATACTTGGAGAATTATGCAACCGGCGTTGTTTCCGTCCTGAAGAAAAATTCTCCGGTATGTTGCAGATGATGCAGGATCCGCGCGCCTCTACTAAAATTGAAACCCCTCTTATTGTCGGTCCGTTCATGTCCCTAGCAACTTAGTTACGCCGTGGGTGCATAAACAAAAGGGCTAGAACGGGGCATCGAACTATCTGACCTCTAACTCGCTACCTACCTGTAGATATAGCTAACTTTATACTATGGCGGCATTTCCCGGCCCTATCGAGATATTAGTTACATTCTAGCATTTCCCAACATAACTTGTAAGTGGCATTATATCGTTGGGCTGCCAAATATGGCCATCCATCCACCTCACTAGAAAGAGAGCTCCAGTTGCGACAGTGGAGGATAAGCCCGGTATGTCCTATTGGCCTATCTATCATTGGTCCAGCGTCTACTCCCTCCAATTGACTTTTCAAAACATGAAAATCGTCGACACGCGTCCAAAATTTCTCTGCTCCGGATTGAGGGGAAAGCACTGACTCTAGCGTCGGAGATCTGTAGAATGCTAAACTTAACCATAAGCTACGGGAAGTTTAAGTGACAGCTCTCAAATCTGTCAAAGCAGCAGAATACTAGGCGCCATCCCTGTTCCGTCAGAATTTTAAGTATGTTGTTGCCTCTCACCGAATCCCCAGGGTTCATCCTAGGAGTATCTAACCTAGTAATCGGTGATCCATATAGTTAGGTTCCGCGGTCACTATAGTACGTATAGCTTCAAGCACGAGCAGAGCAAATGATACCAAACCGTCAAGTCTTGTATACCTGCATTTTGGAACATATTAGACGAACTACAAAGGCTCGTTTTGTCCAAGTATATATAATTTTACCCTGACACTTATAGATTAGACCATAGAATTTCTATCAAGACCTTTACTGCAATCTGCATATCCTGCCGGAATGAACTCCCCATAGGAGCTGTCGTCATCGCGCTGTGTCACGACTCCCTTTGATAGCCTATTGACCTTATCTATCACACCGTTGCCAAGCCTACTCGTCGATGGGTAAGTTATGAAATGAGATGGCCTGTCCATGTTGCTATAAGAGACGAGTCTATTGTACGTTGCAATTCGATCATCCCGTTGATTACCAACACAACGATTCGCATTTATGTAAGTACTCTGAAACAATTCTTTAATCGGAGTGCGGCTATGACGGTGACATCGCGCTGTTCTGTCTACATCTAAACGACACGCTAAGATCGAATTTACTTCAAGCCCCTAGCATGCTGGGTATAGACCCTTGAGGGTGGACTCGAAGACCCTGATTTTAAATCGCCTGGGCACGCATTTACCGGATAGCAGATAAGGCGAGATCGAATCCTTTTTCTTGCTATCATCTCAGTTCACCCCGCTGGGTTGTTTTTGATGACAAGTTTGCATATCCATTCCGACTCCCGACTCCCGAACTTCCCCCTCATCAGCTCTCTCTCTTACCATAATTCGTCCGGCGCTAGAGTAGAGCCCCGGGGTGAGCGAACAAAACATTTCCACACTAAGAACTCGCAACTCACGGCTAGGCCGTGATAGGTGGGCATCATTCCGAATCACAATCTCACCCACTCCAGCACACAAACACAGGAACTCCCTGGAAATAAGGCCGACGGCAAGGACCCCCTCCTGCGAGACTCGTCAAGGCATAACTTCGGGCATGAGGTCCCGTGACCGTTAGAAGAAACGGGCGTAAGTAACATGTCGAGATGGGGGGCCTTTAGTTAACAAATTTTTGGCAGAAGAAAAAGAGTCCCATAACTGACAAAGAAGTCGGCATGGTCCAATAGCAAGTTGCACGCTGGCTCGGCTGGCCCCCATTATGCCATGCATAAGTATGTAAGACGCAGGTGCTACGCTATGATACCAGAACATACTTAGTACATGGGGGGAGAACCAGATGCAAATCAGCCACGGGAAACACCAATAAGTACGCCAAGCGCAAAACGAGAGCCCACATCTATCTACGCTAATCAGTGTAGTGGTAAGGATGGGATTGGCCCCTCCCCGCTTCATACATACGATCATTACTGTATGCGGTCTCGCTCAGGAGTTGGACCCTCGTTGGACCCGATCCCATGTTAGCGGACTTCCTTCCCGCTCTACCGCGCGGCTCATCTTGATGATGGGGCCCAGGATGACGGGATATGCATACTGTAGTGTATGTATTTTCGAACGACATGCTGTTCAGGATTCATCTTGTCTCTACGTAGTAGTGTACATACAATTCGCCCACGTATTGTCTACAGTACACTCGCCTACTACAGAACACACTACTGCGGCGTCGGCCCTTGGATTCCCACCCGCATCAGGCCCGTATCTCTACACATAACCCGGGGCACCTTCTAGTGTATGTACAAGAACTTCACTCACTTGGGTGAAACAGGAATAATGACCAAGAGGGGGCTTTCCCGTGTACGTATATATCGAGGTAGGCTGGGGAAATACTGTGCAGCATAGGGCACTATGCCCAACCAAAGATGCGGTGAATATCACGGCCCAGCCTAACGGTGGGGGATTACACCCATGCCTGGAGTGACCTGAAAGACCCTACGTGCATTGCTCGGATGGGTACGATACGAGCCAAGACATAGTCACCGTCACCCATGTTCGCAACGAGGACGGGAAAGGTTTTGCCCAGACGAGGCTTTCTATAACATGAAATCCGCTTTCGAGACTGCTCGCGGCAAGGATTTCAGTCGCGGGAATGTTTTCCCATATACATATTGCAGCACTCTTATTTCCGTGGTAACCCCCATGCTGAAAGACCACTTAAGTATCCAAGTAGGACCTTACAACCTCGCCTATCATCAGATCAGACCAGCATCTGTCGAAAAGAAAAGCCACATGCATGCAACTGTGCTTCTAGCACAACTGTCGGCATAACGGTGCGTGCAGTTACAAGATGGACGAAACGGACGCGGGTTACCTGATTAGGAAAATAGTCCCGACCAAGCTGCATATTACCCTAAAGGAGCGGTTGATATACATACATCGAACCTTTGTTCAATCAACAGACGTGATCGCCGAACTCGCATCGTCTTACACCAAAGTCGGGTGCGGGGAGGGGTCGACGTTAAGTCCGATTTAGAGAGTTCATTGTCATATCCTGTGTTATTTCAAGATGGCTATTTGAAAGTCTCAACGCTGGGAACTCATCTATAAAATCTCCTTTAGATTAGAGATAGTCTTAGGGGCTGATGCCTGCTACTAACTTCTGTACAGTCAGAATCAAGCTCATGGATAGTTTGCTCTATTTCACATACATATATACACCATCTTGAAGTTCGTTATATCCAGGTATAAGGGCACACGGGTGTATTGCATGGCTGGGACCTAATCGAAAATTCGAGTAAAGGTCAGGCGCCGATTACGTTCAAGACCGCTTAGAGTGCACGTAAAGTTGAAGTCGAAAGTTCCCATAGAATTAAAAGCTGATGCGTAGCTTCCGATAGAAGGTCTCTTTAGGCCTTCGACGGTTGAGTAGCCGACAAGCGTTTAAGTCCATCCTTGGCCTGCGCAATTCCGGGTTCAAAGGCAAGCTTTTGGCTTAGCTCAAGGCTCTCACGAAACCTACGCTTTGCTTCCTCCACGTCACCAGCCATAGACGCGATATCGCCAAGGTTGCACATAGCTACAGCACAAGCCTCGTCGCATTCCTCGGTTCTGCTTTCGCTCGTGACTTTCTGTGCTGTGCCTAATGCTTGTAAAGCCCATGAACGAGCGCCAGCTAGGAGTGTAGCTCGAGCAGTTGCTTGAACAGCCAGTTGACTTTGCTTCTCACTTCCTGGAGCAGGTTGAGGATGTAGCGGAGACTGAACCGGCTGTTGGACAAGCGAGATAGCCAGATTATTCACTGCACACAATAGCTGATCAGTAACACGATTAACATAAGAGACTCACAAAGACTCACTTAAGACAGCAGTGTGACAACTATTCGGTGGCGAAAGCGTCACTGCTTGTAGATATAGAGGTGCCGCAAGATAGTGCTGGGATTTGGACTCGTAGTGATTCCCCAAAGCTGTAGGTTTTGTCAGTGATGAGCATTTCGAGACTGGAGTATATGCCGACGGGACCTGGCTAGACGTCCTGCTTGCTTACCTTCCAAAGCGCCTCCGATTTGTTCCGGAGTCATCCAGTCACCCTCGCCCTCTTTTACACCTTCAACTTGACGTCGTTGCAGCTCCTTCAGGACAGTCTCCACTGCCCAGACCAAATGCTCTCCAGCTGCATCGCCCTGAAGAACATGCTCGTCGGCGTATAGCTCGCCGAGCTTAACACTGACCCCCACCGACCTGCCCAGAACTCGAGTGCGCTTGGCCCACAGGTTTTCCGGTTCGATCTCTTCCTCACTGGATTGATCATCCTTTTCCGGGGCGGTAGGCTGTACTGTCGTCGCGCTTGTCAACCTCCCTGACTTGTCGACAAGCCCGTCCTGAAAGCTCTTCTCCATCAATCCAACCCATTTCTTGCAATCTTGTAGCAGCGCCTCTAAGACCTCGATCGAGTTCTGAAACTTCCCTATCTTCTCCAGCCACGCCGCGAGTTGAACTCTAACGCCTATCACTTCATCAGAGAAGGGGTCCAATCCGGCTGCCTTGCATTGCTCCAGTGCAAGTTTGTAGTATTTGAGCGCTAGCTTCGGATCTGGCGCGTAGTTGCTGTAATACAAAGCACGGCGTAAAGACTTCGCTATATCGGGTGGGAAGCGGGTGAATTGTTCGGATTGGAAGTAGTTGAAATACGCATATACGGCGTAGACGGTGACAGCAGCGCAACCGCAAAGACTTCAAAACAAGACCATCAGGTCAGTACGGCCTCGGCACAGATAGCACGCCTGACGACAGGGAGCAGAGGGATTCGTACATTAGAATGGCAATGACGAGCTCCTCGGGGCTCTGGCGGAAGAGGACGCGTAGGTTCTGGCCACGGAATGCGCTGAATAGTGGGCGGAAGCTTAAGCCTTGGCGCAGAGCCCGGAGTATAAGTTTCGACGGCGGCATCGGTGGTTTCTGCTCGCTCGCATTCTTGTCCGTTGAGGACGACTGGCGTCGCTTTTGCAGGAACTGCAGGATCGCAAGTGCGTCTTTTTCCTGGCGTCTAGCGCTTGCTGAGCGCATCGAGAAACACGGTTGGGACCTTGCTGTCGGAGCTTGGTGCAGACATCGGACGTGGGAGAGGCCATTGAGAGGCCGCCGTGCCGCAGCCCGGTAGGCAGACATCGTGTAGTCTGTCAGATATATTTCACAAATGGGTAGGACAGCACAATCAGACAGACAAGGGTATAGGGAAAGGGTGGCGAGTCCACGGAGCTTGGGTGACGAGAAGATGTTAAGCTTTAGGTAGAAAGCTACTGTAAGAAGCTATCATTGACGATCACCAATGCCTACTTAGGTAATGTCATGTCGATGACGCCAATGGGAAACCAGCTGCCGGATGCTTTGACAGCTGGTTCACTGCCTCGGCATCTCGTGGTAGCTTACTTATCTAGGTACGGCCCTGCCCCAGCTTCTTTGAAGCCAGCTCCACTGCTGCATTGGTATCGGACCGAGCTATCATGTGCGGGTTGAGACATATGACGAATTGCTCTATGAACAAGTGAACAACTTATTATTGAATTATTCCAATTAAACCACATTCTCAACGCACCTAGGAGCTTTTAAGCGATCCGCCACTCACAAGTTTCCATCATCATTCCTCATCTAAGATCAGCCCTCCCTCGTCTCCTCATCTTATCTCACTACCCGTTTCACGATGGCCGGCAAGTTCGAACCCAAGGTCCCTGTAAACCTCGACCCTCCTAAGCATGACCCGATCACTCTAGAGGATTTGTCTCAGGCCAATGGTGAGTCTGGTCCTCGACTGGGGATAGGATCTGTTTACAGCCTATTGTTTAAACACATACTTTCTCTCGCAAACTTTCACCTTGAATAAGTCGAACGGGCACTGATGAGGCTCATACAGGAACGGAAGGACGGAAGGCTTACGTAGCTATCAAGGCAAGCCATTACATATCTCATAGTTACCTTCTCATCAGAAGCAACCGGTCATCATCAGATATGTCTCAAGGCGAAGACTCTTGCTGCATATGGTGAGCGGTTCGTCTCGATATAGTCTCTAACACATATATAGGGCAAAGTATACGATGTTACAGGGAATAAGATGTACCAAGAAGGCGGCTCCTACCACGGTAAGTGGAAAGGCGTGAAACCCCTTCTAGGACTTTGATACGTGCATTCCTAGATTCAATCCAGCAAACATGTTCCACCGTCCACCGTCCCACATACACGGAATGATCTTCCCTCAGCTCCACCAGTGCCATTTCCATTCTCTTGCCATACTATATGTCTCACCAATAAGCAAACCGCGGCCTCGGTCCCGCTGTCACGCAGTGTAGACAGATCCGCCATAGTCCAATTAGCTAATCTACCTGGCCAGTATTCGCGGGCAAGGACGCTTCACGTGCGCTGGCGAAGACGTCGACGAAGCCCGAAGATGTGCAACCCGAGTGGAGAGACCTAGACGACAAGGAGAAGGACGTGCTGAATGGCTGGGTCACCTTCTTCTCGAAGCGGTACAACGTCGTGGGGCTTGTCCAGGGCGCTACGAATACTGAATAAACTGATAGGGGAAATCTAAATCCGACATGTATAGGGGCAACATCACGCTTTCCCCCTTTCTCGTGGGTGGATAAGGAGGTACCTTGGGCATAAAGGCAACAAGTGCCGTGAAAACACGGGCAATGGAGTTGCAGTTCGGCTTTTGAATATCTCGTGGTACCAATCAATCTTAGACAAAATCCGCTCGTTAAACATGTAGTTACGTTTTGTGCACCCGTCGAAGCCGATCGCCGACCCGGGCTTGATTAGCAAATATCCCAAATATCCCGTTTCTTTGCCAACTATGACGCAGGCGCGCAGCGACGCTGTCCCACGTGAACAGCGAGGCGCAGCAGTTGCCGTAAATTAGTCTCTCTATACGTACTCAAACCTCCCTTTCGGCTAGTGATGTCGTTTTCCCCGCCTAATTATCCCATGATTGATGAGATTGTGCCTACGCAGCTCAGTTACGCAGCATGAACAGTTGTCACGTAGCCAGGGCGAGGGATAGGGAGAGCAAGGCGCGAGAATAATCGTGAACACATCAACGCAACAACTGACGTAGCAGGAGCACAGCACACCATCCGTGAGACCTTGGGCACTATCACCTCTTATCCAACCTGTTTGGCTGCACATGCTGCGCAACTTAACTCTTGTGCCGTCCTCATCCCTCACGGAATCCATTCCGCGGCCTCGACAGCAAGCCACTGACTGCGAGGGAGAGAAGCTACGGCAGTTGTTGGATGTCTCGGATTAAAAAATAATTCTCCGCAGCCTACCTTCCGATCCGCGTTGTGATACGTCGTCCAACGTCTGCCGCCCGTGACGTCCTGTTCCTGTATGGCACCCTGCAAAGCGTTAGTCGTGTACCGCCCTGTCGTTCCGTGGCTAATTAGCCAAGTCAGAGATGGCTGATATCAAGGAAATACTCGCGTAAAAGAGAGAGAGAGAGAGAGAGAGTGAACGACGGTGTGTGACCGTAGAACATCTCTACCCACCGGACTACTCGCCAAATATCGATCTATTTACTTGTCGATCCCCATCCCATGCTATACAAGGCACGTAAACATAAAAGAACATCAGTGGAAACGCCAGGAGGTGTCCAATCTAACGCTCGGGTTCGCGAAGGCAGGTCTTGCTACCTAATGAGCCGCCCCAGAGGGTTTCGACACAGGAGGTACGCCAGGTTACCTGCATGCATGCATCTCCTGCAATGCGTTTCATCGGGCCGCCCAGGCTACGGCAGTGCAACCGCCGTTAGAAGGGGGTGGGCATCCCTGGGGCTGGCTTTCCCGTGCTGCCCACCCGATCGACGCCACGGCTTGAATGGACGGCGCGAGCTTTTGGGGTTCCTCTGGACGTTGGACGAACTCCCTAGCTGCCGCTAGGGATAGGCCCGGTGTCGTAGCATGTCGCACCGCATTCTGTACGTACGTACATACATGGCACTATCCCCACGTGGGCAGCGTGTTTTCCCTCAGGAAGGGGGGAGGTCCGGACCGCGGTGCTGGGTCTCAGGGTAGCATTGTTCTAGAATATCCCGCTATTGAGCGACGGGGTGTTGTTAGCCTAGGAGGGGACTCCGTCTATTAAAAAATCGGTTTCGTATTTCGAGGGCTGAGCACCAACTCTACATCTCCCTATCGGATTATTATGTGCTGAGGCGGACGTTGCGTCCCCGAAGGTTGCTGAAGCAGCTGTCTTTCAGCCCGAAAGTTTCCGCGCGATGATCGGGCGTTGGGTAGTAAGTACCGAATTCTATGATAGTATATGGGATATAGCTACACTTGGTAGGCCGAAGAACGAGATCACTGAGGAAGCACAACTGCCCCTTTGTCACGTTCGGATACGAGTCAACAACGGATGGTTCGTATAGTTCGTATAGTTTTATATTCGTGAGGCTGGAAGCTCTAGCTCTCTTACAGTCATAGACAATATTAAGCTACTTTTATCTGTAAGCATGTTCGTCTCACAGACAGCTGTCTATGCATATCTTTTGTGCTTCATTCCACAGCACTGGTTGACGAACATGTCGTTATTAATGCCAAATGCGGCATCAAATAGTGCAACTCATAAACGCAACGCTTACTGGTTATCCTTTTGACAGGGCCGATCCCTGAAAATCAAATATACCCTGACGATCGGGTTGCCTAGATCGTTGAAAGGCCGCCTCCTCCTATGCCGATAATCCGTACTGACTGGCCGGAGCTCTGGGAAGTCCCGGCTCAAAACACACCGTAGTTTTTCCCCAATGGAAGTTTGAATGCAAGGGTTTGAGTGTCGTGAACAAGCAAGCAATAGAGCAATCAAAGAGCGAGTCTGAATACACTGATCTTCAGTGCCTATGTCGATTTTCCGTCCTGGATTTACTCTTGTCGCCAGATAACGCCATTCTGGATGCGGTAGCCGTTTGCTACACAGTTGTCACATAACCGGCCGTGCTGGCGCCACGATTCCCGTAGCATTTTGACCCCGAAACATTGGTGATTGGGGTCGTTCCGCGCAAAATGGCAGTGTGATTTCAGCTTCACTACCGAGTGTTGGCATTCAAAGACGAACTCCTCGAAATCGCACATGTTGAGGGTTGCTGATAAGACTTGGCTGTATGGTTCTGTAAGGGGAAGTTGCTCTGTCTTGATGGCGAAGGAGAGGCAAGTTCAAACTTCGAAACTGGTATTGGTGACTTTGATGTATATCAAGATGTTGTCTACCTACTGATTAGTTCGTAGCCATCCGTTAGTCCAAGGTTTTGCTCACTCTGAAAGATGATATATAAGCGTTGAGGTCGTCTGAAGATGCCGTGGGCTGTGGGGTAAAGGTGAAGACTGAAGCGAACTTCTATGATCTGCCAGTCTAAGATCTCCCCTTCTTATAGCTGGGAGTTTGAGCTTCCGGTGGGATTAACTTACCAGCATATTACTTAAAGGAGGTATTTGGGCTATCCAGCAGAAACTTCGAGATGAAACGCCTCGTCCTTGCTTGTCTGAGCAACTAGCCCCATATGTTGACGCAGCTTGCCCAGCCAGGGGTAGATTGCATACCATGCTAGAGGACGATCTTTACATTTCATGGTTTTTTTTTCTGGATTATAATGTCGAGTCGCCTGACCTATCACATTCCCCACCGTAGCGCATAGTTAAAATCAAACCGAAAGGGTATAACTATTCCCTTAGGCTCTAAACTTGATAACATCATGCATACTGTTGGTAACAACCAACAACTTCTCCGAAGCGAATACGAAGCGATACGAAGCGCTACCGCGGCCACAAAGGTGGTACTTGTTGTTGAAATTAGAACTGAAAGTCACCCATGAAAGTGAGGCTCAACCAAAAGGCTGAAATGGTAGGCCGATATATTAATCCAGGGACACCTGCTTGGTAAATGTTCAACCCCCTGTAGTCCCTGGCTGGGGTGTCGACACGCCCAGGGACTGCTGCATGCGAGACCAGACAGGTTTGTGACGTAGGCTCCCGGCTACAATCATCAATCTATCAGATATACCAAAGGAGGCGGTTACTTGCGTAATAAGGCTGGTTATCTGGATCCAAATACCAGGTTACGCTCTTCTCAGAGTCGTCAACGCCTTGTTGAAAACGTCGGGGCGTTGGGAATAACGACATGGCCCGATGGTTGAAGAACTTCAAGCTTTGATTACATTGCTAGGCTGCTTCGAATCGGCCCATCAAACAAGTCATATTGCTAAAAGAAGTAGAGGAAAGTCCTCGGGGTTAGCACTAGTGGCACAAAGATAAAGACGCCGAACAAGCTGTGGGACCACAAGCCTGTTCAAACAAATGACGGCGACACGGAGAGCTCAGTCGAAATCGGCCTAGCTGGGAAATGTTTCCCGGCTCTGTACGAGTTGGATGAAATCCCACGACCGTTTGATATGAGTGACGAGAGCGACAATGGCCTGCAGTCAGGCTGTTTGCAGTGGGGCAATCTTGACGTGCGTCCGGAGTGGGGACAGCAGCATCGTCGCATGGTAATATGGATGGTATGTTGTAGTAGTATACATGGTACAGTATATGTTGTAATCGTGCTGGACAGGGGGCTTCTCTACCAGTAGCTGTTAGTACAGCAAATCTGATGGACGACTAATGGAGGTATCAAGTATGTAGAGCTTGGCCGTGACAATTGGCGCAACGAGTCCGGCAAAGTCGCGAAACATCATAAATCGTGATTGACTGACCCGCTATCTACGTGATCTTAGCGAGCCGTTAAAGCAAGTACAGAACGGGTGTGCTGTATGTTCATCTCCGGCAGTTCGGACGAAATTGAGTGGCGAAGAACGCTTGAGGCCCTGGTCAGAGTCCTGGTGTATCGCCGGGTCTCCGGCCGGTTATTACTGACACCTGGCGACGGGACGGATGTCGTCGGCGGCTTGGCGAGAAGTAGGTGTCGTTGACAGCCCTGAAACCGAGGGGATGGTAGGGCTATAGGGAATCCTAGTGTAGATATGCATTGTCACTTTCAGCATATTTGGTAGACATCCGTAGGACTTTATTGATGGGCCTATCCCAGCCGGCGATACGTTGGGTAGGTAGGTACCCTAATTGATGCTATAATCGCACGGTCAACCAGATCTCTCTGGCTGTTAGCTGAACCTTGGGTGCATTGAAAATACGAAAGACTAAGTGTGCCACGAATGGTTTGGATGCAGATAGCGATATGAGTTTTAATCATCATACCTAAGTATGTATGTAGGTACGCTGGCATCTGCCTGTTACCTACGTGCCTGGGTACCTACCTACTCGATTGGTCCCTGCTTGGTAACTGAAAGAACCCAGGCTCGACTTTGCGGCTGTGGTTAAGGGTTAATCTCGTGATTTCGTGATGATGCCTCGCTTAGGTCCGACAAACCTGTGTCGGTGAAAGATCCTGATTTCGACCCAACGAAGCGGGCTGTGTGTTAATTAATAAGGATCGATGCAAGCAGTAATAAATGGTAAAGTAACAACGCAGCAGCCTAGATGCCCAAAACAAGCTGTCACGCATCACGATTCCACCTTTTTAGTGGAGGAAAATTGGAGAGATGAAGTACTCAATACTGCGACCTGACAGCGCGCCTGGGTACACAATCTTGTAATGTGCTACTGGCAGCAGTAGAGCTGGTAGTGTGGCTGTGCTCTGTTGAAGTACCCTGTACTCGACTCTTTTCGGTAAACAGATTCGGGCACTCATCACTCGTTCCTCTCCCGTTTCTTCTGTCCGCCTTACTTTTGCCTGAAGGTTGGTTGCCTTAATCTTGGCACCGCCAGTTCCATCATCCCTCATCCAGCTCCCCGTTCCCCGTTCCCCATTCCCCATTGTTCCTTGCCTATTGCCCGCTTCTTGCGCCGCGACCGACCGTAAAGCAGTGCCACGCTCATCATCGCTTTCTTCCTTCTCTGGTGATTAATTTTTGGCTTCGTTTAGATTTTGGGTTTTTCTTTGTCGCAGAATCGACGTCGTTAACGGCTTTTTTCATCACCAGAGTAGCAAGCAAGCCGAGCCATTCAATCATCTGTGAGGGCCGTGGACTTACTATTCGCTTGGCGACCTCGATTTCAACTCTGCTGCCTTCCATCTTACCAAGCAAATTTCGCATTCTAATCTTGACTAATCAAATGTCTCAAGATATTTGCTAGGACTCAATAACTGCCCGTGTTGTTGTTTTCCGCATCGTCCTCCTCCGCGGGTCCTATTTCTATCGCTGCTCCTCCCCACTAAGCGATAGTCCTATTATCAGTCATCCGACTCGATTCCAACACAGGAGAACAGGCCAGTGCCACTATGATGATGTAATAGCAGCAACTACTTTCATCTGAATTCATTATTTGACTCGACACTTTAATCTCCGTGTCGGTTGTTAGCGATTGCTTCGTTGCATTCTTAGGCCAATTCGAGTCCCTAGAGCTGCTTATCCCGTCTCCGAAAGAGACCCCATTTCCTGCTGCCAGGTCTTTACCGCCTACCTCCATTCGCCCACTGGGGTCAATATAGAAGTTTCAATGTTATAGGAAATATCAACACTATGGATGATCATCATCTGAGCTTGACTTCACCCGGTCCTTCGGACGTACATCACCTCGACCATTCGCTTAACATCCCCTTTGGATTACCCCAGCAATCCGTGCTGGCTGGTTCCCAAGTAAACATGAATTTTTCACAAGAATCCCATACAACCGGAAAGGATCCTCTGTTTCGATGGTATGGTGAGGGGAATGATGCGCCATGGCACCCTCGAAATTTAACATCCGGCCCAGAGGATGGCAGCGGCCAGTCCATGGTGTCCAATATACAAACCAGCCAGTTTATAGTTCCGGGCCGGTCGAACGTGGTACCGTCCGAGATCATGCCGCAATCGGACTCTGGCTACGGGAGTTACCACAACCACACCAGCATCGCTAATGGGTCAGTCTGCGAAGACCCTTATGATGCCAATCCGGATACGCAAAGCATGATGGGGGGATCCATGGTCGATGCCCATTTCCCAATGTCTGATGTCATGTCCAAGAATACCATTGCCCTGAGTGGCTCATGTGGTTCATGGGACCCTCCAATCAGAATAGAAACAATGAAATGCAGTGAATGCGGGAAGCAAGTGAGGACTAAATCAGAGCTGAAGTTCGTCTCGCCTATCTTAACCAATGTTTTCCTATGGAGCATCTAGGCTGACATCAGCCGTCACAGGAAGCACGACCAGCGCCACAAGAAGCCATTTAAATGCGATGTCAAAAATTGTGCTCGAAGAATCGAGGGCTTTAGTACGACAAATGACCTTGATCGACACAAAAGGAGCGTGCACCCTGAAAGCCAGACATTAGGCAATCGCTACATGTGTCAGATCGGCACTTGTAAGAGCAAAGCGAAGATTTGGCCTCGGGCAGATAATTTCAAGGCCCATCTCAAACGTGTCCACTCTAAAGACAGCGTATCTGAGGAAGAACTTGAGTCCTGTATTGTTAGGTAAAGGTTACAACTGATCGTTCTGAGAATGCATTCCTAATTATACTCTACAGACAACCCGCTCAATCCACTCAGCCAACGTCACTCGATGAGCCTCAAAACAGCCCACGACAAGAGGCTATGTCTGGTTATCATGGATTTTCCGGTCTGACAAATGGACAAACAAACTGGTCATCGTTCCCCGAAATATCTCAGCCTATGAACTCATTAGGACCCCTGAATGAGGTTCAAGATGAACGAAATCTATCTTTAACGAGTTCACAACGAGAACTCGCCGATTTACATATTCATCATGCGGCACCACGGCAAGAGCTGTATCAGGAAATGACTGGACCGTGTCCAACATCACACAGTTCCATAGATTTGTCGTCTCCTATGCAGCATAGCCAGTTGGCGATTGAGTCCGATAACCCTATGTCTGTCTCGTCTCCTGTCCAAGAACAAATGACACCGGCCGCGAGAGAACATTCTACCGACACTCAGGTCACCGGCGCGGATGATTCAAGGCTCGTCCTTTTAAATGAGTCTGATGAATCATTATCGAGCAACTCTCCTACGCGTAGCACACTTGAGAATCTAGTGAAGAGAGACGGCGGAGCCTCTGATTCCATTGAACTTGACAGTCTTTCAGCACAGGGTGCAGGGCCATCCAGCTTTGATCTAAAAAATCTCGACCTCAACGACCCGAGCAAGGTTAAGAAACTCGTCGAGGTTCTCCAAAGCCGCGGAGTTCTCGAGCAGCTCGGGTATAAGAGAGAAGTACCTGAAGCAGTGGAATCCATTAAGTTCGAAATTGACGCTGCAATAAGTCAGACTCAATGCCATCGCTGTCTCACTTGTAACAAGACCTTCCCACGAAGATGCGAGTTGAAGTGAGCTGTTACATTTTATTTTTCCCTCTATAATATGATGCGCAATACTGATCTACTTGGTAGGAAGCACGAGAAACGACATGAGAAGCCGTACGGCTGCACCATGCCAGACTGCGACAAGAAGTTTGGGAGTAAAAATGATTGGAAGCGTCATGAAAACACACAGCATTTCATGTTAGAGATGTGGAGGTGTGACGAGGAGGGCTGTGAGAAAGTCTGCTACCGCCGAGAAATGTTCAGGAGCCACCTCGAGAAAGACCACCCGATCACAGACCAAAACATTCTGGAGGCCAAGCTTGAGAGGTGTCGAGTTGGGCGAAATTGCGAGGCTCGATTCTGGTGTGGGTTCTGCCAGGAGATCGTTGAGATCAAACAAAAGGGCATCCAGGCTTGGGCAGAGCGTTTTGACCATATTGACGAGCATTTCACGGGCAGAAACCGTGCCCAGAAGGAAATAAGCGAGTGGAAGAATTTCGATCCGTCACGACGAAGCAAAGAGGCGTCGAAAGAGGATTCGGACGATGGGAGCCAAAGCTGCTCTTCGACTAGGAATGTCAAGGCACAGCATCCTGCTCGGCAAGGGACCCATCTGTCACCCAGTCACGCGCGACCTAAACGTAAGCGGAATGATGGCTACAACGCCGGCAGCTCAAAGAAAGCTAGAGGCTTAGAGAGTCGGGGTTTAATTTGCGTAAGTTAATGATGAGACTCTTCACGTCTCGTTACTACCCACTAACTTCCCGATAGTGTGTGTGCGGGGACCTGGTGACAGGATCGCAGCTCCGCTGCAACTTCCCCTGCGAGCACATACCGTGCGATAATTGTAAACGGGGTTAACGAGCTCATGGCATTTATTTACTTTCCCCAGAGGACTATAGGAGACCAACTAGGTTATGGTAATACCCCGGATATGGCATGCCGATTCTAGACTTTTCAAGCAGGCAGATCTGATAGGGAACGGGTTTAGGAGCTGTGGTAATGGCGCAATCTATTTTGAAGCAACCACTCGACAGTGACGGCTGTGAGCTGCTTAATCCAAACAACGGTTCTACCATCATGGTTAATGCGCCTGTGGTATTGTGGTATATAGAGACATCAAATGATTGAAGGGATTTGAATGTGATAAGTAAAGGGCTCGTACTTATATTTAGTGCTCGGGCTGCAGCTCCATCGAGCTGGTATGGGTAGGTAGTCGTTAGTGGGGTTGTTTGACTAATAGCATGCACTTACAGTGCAGCTGCGTTACAAGTAGGTACCTACCTAAGGTTACAGTACAGTAGACCCGAGGTTAGAGATAAGGTTACCTAGGTATGTACTTAGTATGTAGGTACCGAGATAGCAGCCTGAGCTGCTGAGCTCCTCAGTTATGACGTTATAACAACGATACGTCAGACTATGCTGTACCTACAGTAGGATCAACATCTGGTGATAATATTTTCCTTGTGTACCTTTTATTCTTAATTCAGGCATCTCTCCCGGTCCTATCCTGGGCTTCCGATTCCTGCAACGAGCCGGGACGCCTCGTATACTGTAGACTTGTCAGCATCTGGGCGAAAAGATGAGCAGGGGTGCCCGCCCCTCAGCTTATACGTCACATCATAATTGACCAGGTATTAAAACCAACTCTCTGTCTCAACACCACCACTCTGCCGCTTTGTTCAACCATTTGACCATTTGACAACACGTCCTCAACATGGAGTCCTTCGCGAAGCTCAAGCGACGCGGGACCGACCTGCTGAACTCGCTCCCGCAGAACATCCCCTCGATACCGCAAGTGCAGATGCCCTCGATGCCTCGTATGGGCGGACATGGTGGCATGAAGGGCACTTGGCAGCACGTCTCGCTTCCCGCGCTTCCGCGCTCATCCCACTCGCTCGACGTCATCGCCGGCAATGCCTACATTTTCGGCGGCGAGGTCGAGCCCCGAAAGCCCGTCGACAACGATATGCATGTAGTCGTGCTACCCTGGAGCGGTGCCCCGGCCGACTACTACGCCATCAAGGCGAAGCCATCGGCCAGAGCCTCGACCGCTGAAGGCGGCGCTGCCATCCCCACGATCATCACCGAGGAGGACGAGACCGAATCGCAGCTCAGAGACCCGCTGACCGAAGTCCCGCTCAGCTCTTCCCCGCCGCTTGCGACGACGTCTGATGTCGGGTCAGAGGCGGGGTCCTCGACAACAGCCGACAAGGGCAAAGCATCCGAGTCCGCCGATGTCCCTCCCCCACGCATCGGGCACGCCACGGCCGTCATCGGGACGCGCATCTTCCTATTCGGCGGGCGCTCCGCCGCCGCCGGGTCGTCTACGCTGGACGAGAAGGGACGGGTCTGGGTGTTCGAGACCAAGACGCACACCTGGACGTACCTCGACCCGCACCACAGCAGCCCCATCCCGCCCGCGCGCAGCTACCACGCCGCCGTGGCGACGGAGAAGCCGCGGGACTTCTCGATCAAGCCCATGCGGCTCCGGCGCTCGTCGACGTGGAAGGAGTGGGCCGAGGGCGACTCGGCCGACGTAGGCATCCCGCAGCGCCCCATCGTCGGCACCACCGCCGAGCGGGCGACCGACGACGAGGCCGAGGGCGCCGGCTTCGGCACCTTCATCATCCACGCGGGCTGTCTGGCGGACGGCACGCGCACCTCGGACCTCTGGGCCTTCGACGTCCACGCGTACACCTGGAAGCAGCTCCCGGACGCCCCGGGCCCCCCGCGCGGCGGCGCCGCACTGGCCCTCGCCAAGGGCAGGCTGTACCGCTTCGGCGGCTTCGACGGGGAGACCGAGCTCGGCGGCCAGCTCGACGTCCTGCAGCTCGTGCTCGACGAGTCCGATGACCAGACTATTAGGGGGGAGATCGGCATTTTCGCCCGCGGGACGTGGGAGAGCATCGTCGCGCCGTCGCCATCTGGAGATGTATCGGCGGCGGCGGCGGCTACCACCACCGCCCCCGCCTCATCAGAGACGGCAGGTCTCACGGCCTCCCCACATGCGGGGACGTCTTCCGACCCCTGGCCGTCGCCGCGCAGCGTCGCGAACCTCTCGCTCGTGCAGGCCGGCGGCGGCCGGGAGTACCTGGTGCTGTCGCTGGGCGAGTCCGCCCCTTCGTCCGACGGCCACGCGAGCGCGGGTTCGTTCCACTCGGACGTCTGGGCGTTCCAGGTCCCGCCGCTGGGCGGCACGACGGCGAGCTTCACGGACGCCTTCCTGCACACTGTGGGGCGGAGGACGGGCGAGGGCCGCTGGACGCCCGTGTCCCTCGGCCCCTTTGACGCCGACGAGGAGCTCGACGTCCAGGGCCCCGGACCCCGCGGTTGGTTCGCCGCCGCGCCGCTGGGCGATCTCGAGGAGAATGCCATTTTCGTCGCCGGTGGGCTTTCGGAGGGCGGCGCGCGGTTGGGCGATGGCTGGATCTTTAGGCTTGATTGAGGTTTGGAATGAGCAGGGTAGTGAAAGTATTTGTGATGGCTGGTTAGGTACGCTCTGGTTCACTGGTTTCGGGGGGGGGGGGGGGGGGGAAACTTGGCATTGGATATTGTTTATGATGATCGAATATATGCATACCGACTCTTCTGGCAAGTGTTGGAAAAAAAAATTTTGGGGGGGGGAATGCGTGAAGGCTGATGATGTTGATATGGCCGAGCTATCTAGAGCATCTAGCAAGAGGACGAGTACGGGATTACACGAGTGCATGACCAGCGGACAATGCAAATTACAAGGCTCCCGTGCAAGGTTCAAACGGGAAATTCTCAAATCGATACAAAGTGCTGTTTATGTACAGTGGTTTCCGCAGCCCCGTCTATGACGAAACCTCTTCGCTCTAAAAGTAGTGTCCTTGCCTCGCTCACGACAACATGCACGTACACGGTCTCGCATTATTTTGTTTAAATTTCTTTGCCTAACACCGTCGTCCTAGATTTCTTTACAGATCGGACCGCGTAGTCTCGGGCCCCCATGGCTCGCTGGTCAGATTCGTCTGGCCGGCGCTGTTCTCGCAGGTCTGGCGGCCGGTCTGGGGCCCGGGTTTGGGGACGTTGGCGGCGCTGCCGGTTGTGGCACTCTCCCTGAGCCCGGCCAGCAGCTTCTTGGTGGTCTCGGGGGTCAGGTCCTCGTAGTAGTCGTCGTTGATCTGGATCATGGGAGCGTTGACGCACGCGCCCAGACACTCGACCTCGATGAAGGTGAATAGGCCGTCTTTTGTCGTCTCGCCCTGCTTGATGCCGAGCTCTTCCTTGATCGCCTTCACGATAGAATCGCTGCCGCAACCGCCGAGTTGACAGGGGGTCTGTGGGACAGAATGCGTTAGTGATGCAATATCTCTCGATAGTGTTGAGAGCCAAGAACCTGGATCAAACTGTCATTGAGGACATGGAGGATGCGGTACTGGGATTCGACGGGTGGTTGACGTTGTCATGCTGGCAATAGGAAGCTCTAATAACGAGATGCTCCTTGATACGGCAGGAGTCGTACGATGAAGGATTGAGCAATCATTGCTTCGGCTACCGAGCCAATCGTCTCAGATGTTATGCAGTCGTAGCAAATTCGAACTCACCGTGGTGCAGGCCTGGACGTGGAACTTGCCGACGGGTGTGCGGTTGTACATGGTGTAGAAGGAGGCGACCTCGTAGACACGGGCAGGGGGCATCTCGAGGAGTCGGGCGACCTCGTTCATGACGGAGATGGAGGTGAAGCCGTGCTGGCGCTGGCCCAGGTCGAGCAAGGGCATCACGGCGGCCTTCTTGTACTGGGGCGGGTATCGCTTGAGGATCTCGGCGATGAGCGTCTCATTTGGCGCGTTGAATTTGAACGGGATGTCCGGGTTGTTGTCGGGCGTGTTTCGGTGCTGGAGCGGGCGAGGGTCGTCAGCAAGCAATTGGCCCAGCAGAGCATCCCCGCGACGTATCTATGCCCGTGTGTCTGTGTCCGAGCCGTCACGTATCGACGGGAGCGAGGGAGGCGACGACGGGCTCGTGTTCGCGGGGGCGGCAATACTTACTACGGCGAGAGTGTCGCTTCTCCTGGGGCTCGCGGCGGTGAAAGTCCGAATGTGGGTTCGAGGCGCTCGGCCGGCCGTGCGGACTGCACTTCGGAGGAGTAGCGGACTAAGCCTGGACGCCATTATGAGGGTGTGTGGGCTGAATTGGCTTCTGGAGGCGAAGTTCGTCGGGCTCGTTGCAGTTATCAACGACCGTCTCCATTGATGATGGAGGCTGATTCACGTAGACGTTGATTGGCCAGAAAGACCCGATGGCCCGCTCAATTGCAAAGCATCGTCTGTTTACTATGTAAAAGCTCCTTGGTTGTTGCAGCTGTCAACGGCCTGCCATTAAGCTCCCCCTATCTACAAGTACCAAGTAGGTACCTAGGTCCGGGTAGACAAGGTATCTCGCAACGCAGATTGACTGCATCAAATTAAGGATGGTAGCCACAAAGTCTGACTCTATTACCCCAGACAATATGAATGATACTTTCAAGCCTAGTTTATCCCATTGCTCAACTAATTCATGGAAGCCCTGATCTTGGCCCAAAGTCAGACACTCGCTTTGGATATTCAGCCTCGTGCAGGTAACGCCTATCGTACTTCAAACTCCTCCTTGAGCCAATGGGGTCCAACACAGTCGTCAGGAGAATCCCTTCCCTGCCTGCTTGGGTGGCAGTGCATTGCTGTATGGATGCTGCATCTCGGTACGGGGCTGTTTTCTCCCAACACTCATCAGTGCCTGTTTCTCTCGAGACAGGCGTAGAGCTCTCAGCAATGAAGAATCGCCGCCATGGATCCGTTTTCGGCCATCGGGTTTGCAAGCAATATTCTGTCATTTGTAGACATCGGTTGGAAAATAATCACCAAAACCCGGGCCATATACGAATCAGCGTCAGGCATCACTTCATATAACAGGATCATAGAGGCAGTCGCGAAGGATGTCCAAAGGCTTTGTGCTGTTATGGTGGCCCACTCTCCGACCGGCGCAAGTGACTTACAAGAAACTTGCTAAGGAATGCGAGGGAGATGCTGATGAGCTACTTGTTGTTATGCAGAAGTTAACACCGAGGAATGGGTGCAGAGTGGCCGGCCGGGTCGGCCTTGAACCAATTCAGTCTGGTATCGACGTTGGCCTATTCGGAAGCGGCGAAGACAACAACGCTAAGATCCAGAACATACAGAACATCGCTCAACCGAATCTCCTATCCCTTCAATCAACCGTAGTATCGTCTCATTTCGATATAAGCTAGGATTCGCGCTACACGTTATTTCCCATTTATCTTTCACTGGTTTCGCAACGATCGAAATCGCAGGGAGATCGTACACTCTATATTTCTCGTTAGACCTCAAGCTTTGTGTATGACTAATTAGCCTGGAAGGTGGGGTTTTCATCTATATTTTGGAACTACAACACGAAGCCAAACTTGTCAGTCGGAGCCCACGTAGTTGATGCTTTTAAAATGTCGCTTAGCTGACTTGCTTCGAAAGCCAAGCCGGTCACGCGTTGGTGTTGGACGGGCTGAATGAACATCATCGAATGTCGAGTCGAAATTAACTCTGAGGGGGATAACGTCGACGCACGGACCGGCAGTATCTAATTGGTGCGGAAGCGTGGCACGTCCTGACACAAGCAGTCCGACTGTCACTTGAAATGGCAGTTTCGACGGTGTGATGGTCATTTTTGTTGCACCCGCCCTAGACATTACCTATTTATAGGAGATCCTGTTGCCGCACCCGATGCTTTTTAGTGGCAATGGCGGTGTCAGATATAAGCAGTTAAGCAACGAGCAAATAATAGCAATATTGCAGCCAATCTTTTGGTTATTTGGTCTAGTGGTTAATTCTGACAGGCGGTGATCTGGGGCGGTGCAGGCATGATTGCGGCGCAGCTTACTGTATGGCAAATCGTGTCTTGTGCAACGGACAATGTCCTTCCTTAGATTACCCCCACGGTGCCTTCATGTCAATTATTTCCATCTCTTCTATAACATCCGCTGCCAATCCATCACTACAGTCTCCTTACAGGTCCACCTGAATCTGCACGCAGTCCCAACTGCAGATTCACCCCCTATTCGGTATTACTCTCGTATACCCAATCACAACCTTAGGTATCTCTCCCAAGCTGGGTGATCGCTCCTTACATAACCATTGGAATTGTTATTCATTCATTTTGCGGTTCGTATGTTGCTTCACCAGCTCTCGGCTTTGCCGGTCCCCTGGTGAAGAGGGCCGCGTACGGCTTGGCCCTACAGGTTCCATCTTCTTGATGCTCAGTATCATGATCTCTGGGGAGGTATCAGTAGCGGTATAAGCAGAATTGATACATCGGCTTGGTATGAAAGTTCTCAACTCCCTTTACGTACTCCATACTGATAACCGGCATAGACACTCACTAGAGGATTAAAATAACGCCATCGGCGACACGGAATCTGCGTGTCACTCATGGACGCCATTAATCCTTTCAAAACAGCCGGCTGGAAGAGGGCTGCTAGAGTCAATTGCGCGATCCTAGTTGTGTTATCGGCGACCCTAATCGGGTTATCAAGTACAGCTTTATCCTACGGGTTCAAGACCGCCCTGTTCTTTTACGCTGGGAGCTGTAGCGGTCGCAATGTGACAACTATTAATATTGCGCTTCACTTGCTTATTAACGTGGTTTCGACACTTGTGGTAAGTGTCCCCCGCTGGCCCGGAAATTTCCTAATGTCGCTGGTCAAGAGACAGGCCATGTGTATTTTCGATGCTAACTCCGAGAGCAATAGTACGTCACTTCCTCTGATACTTGGCCAGTTTGGTGAAACTACTAGTCTGAATTCTTAATTCGAGCAGCGGAAATATGTTATCTCTTTCGCAGGTGTTCTTAGTCCAGTATAGCTAATTCAGCACAAATTAGGCTTGCCTCCAGCAATTTCTTTATGCAAGTTCTCAATTCACCCTCAAGAGAGGAGATCGATAGAGCCCATGCCGCAGGCTCCTGGCTTGACGTCGGCGTCTCTTCAATTCGTAACACTTTCCGACTCTCCAAATTCAAGTCATCGTGCTGGACGTAAGCTACCCTTTGGTATCTGTGATTCCAGTCTAGTAGACAGCTCGGGAGATATACTATCTCTACCTGAAAACCCCTAGATCAATGAATGAAAGGAATTGCGATAGTTATGCGAACCTGTCGTCCAAATACTAATTCGACGGGCTATAGTGTCTTGGTCCTGAGCTCTATACCTATTCACCTCCTATTCAACTCGGCCATCTTCAGAACAGATTATCGCGGCGCGGAATTTCATCTCACAATAGCAACCGAAGACTTCACTAAGGATGCCACCTATTTCCCCCCCGGAGCAAGCCTCTTTTTCCCAGGCTTGTCGTCCGTGGACTTAGATGAGTATAAATCGAATGAAGACCCATCCATAAGCCAGTATGACGCGAATGGAGTTGCGGAAGGGTATGGAGATTATGGATTCCAAGTACCTCCCTCAGACTACAACGACGAAAACTCCCCTGTTCTCAGAAACATATCTACGACCGCAAAAGATGCCGGACAGTGGACAAAGCTCGATGCTGATGCCTGCAAGAAAGCATATACCTCTTGCCAAGGGCTGTCAGAGTATGGTAATGTCGTGCTGGTTGTGAATAAACCAGGTGGCTGGGTTCGAGACGACATGTGGAAGCTTCGGAGTAATGAGTCACGCTTCTGGGACCGATATGTTCCGCCGGATCAGCCAAACCATCTATTCTTCGACGCCCAGTGCAGTGTACACTCGGAATATAATTCTAATAGAGCTAGCGATTGCAACAATGCGTGCATGGGCGCGCTTGGTAAAACTTCTATATTACGGGGGTATTACGTACCTTATTCTACAGGACTCTACCCATCTGATATAGAAGCCGATTGGACGAGCTATAGTTTCATCAACATATCAGTACTGGAAGCCGCCTTTGGTAAGGAACCGGAGTGGGGGCTTGAAGGGTATCAATTGCACCACACAGCCTCGGATTTCCGGCCTTCCGCCCTGGATTTATCTATCGACTACTGCCTGGTGCAACCGATAGAAACAACTTGCCGTATGTTGCCCCCCTTGAAGGTTGAAAGTTTTGTAATCTTCGTTGTGGTCGAGAATGTCGCTAGCTGTCTAACAACAATTCGGGATGGTAGGAGTCGGTGTCGCGCCCGCCTTGCTATTAACCGTCACTCTTTTTGTAGTTATAAAGACATGCACGGCTATTATTGTCACCACTTCCATGGGTCATGCTCGACAAGAACCCCTAGTCACACCCGGAGACGCTATAGCGTCCCTCATCACTCAACCGGATGCCATTACAGCTGGGTATTGCACAATGAGCCATGGGCAGATCCGGGAAGCCTTTCGCTCTTATCCTTCACCTCCTCAATCAGAAGCACGGCCATGGTTCGGGGCTCGTACGGTCTGGGCATCGGTCATACCGAAATCTCAATGGGTTACTAGTTATTTATTTATCACTATCGGGATTGGCATATGCATTGGCCTTCTCAGCATGGCTGTTTCGACCGTGAATTGGTAAGTACAGATACCGGATGTTGCAGAAGCCTAGATCATAAAACCCATGCTAACATGTCTCGATGGTAGGAGCGGATCTAGTATTACCAGAGGAGGGTTCTTCCCAAGCAACAACAGCCCCATCATACCATTGAACTTCACGTTGGTCAATTCAGTGCTGTTAGCAAATACCCCGCAGCTTTTACTCACATTTTGCTATTTTACGGTGAGCATACCTCTTGGGATCTTTCAATTCAAGGATGGGCGCTGACTGGATATCTCACATGGCAGTACAATAACATATTCACACATCTCCATTCAGCTCAGGAGTGGGCTCAGTTTGGCTATGGGTTTTTTCCCTTACGCGTCACTGACCCCAAGGTAAACCTACTATTCTTATATATCTTTGGTCGAGGATCCTGACTTAGGTAGGGTCACCAATTATCAACATATAGATTGCAACTACCATACCGGTATAGCCTGTCGTTGATGGTAGTCAGTATCTTTCTGCACTGGGTTTTAGCGAATACTATCTATGTTTTGATATCAGTAGGGGGTAAGTAAGGTGTTCTTTTCTACCCCTTTCTGCTCGGATGTTCGTTGTCTAGCACGTGGTGATAGCCAATAGCTAAGTGTCACTGAACATCAACATGCAAGCTAGACAGGCCAGAGTACCCCTGCTTATTCCTAATACGATCTTGCTTTTCACTCCTTGCATATGCCATGTACCTATGATAGAACACCGATAAAAATTAACATCGTTATAGGATATTATCGCTACGATTCAACTCTCAGCGATTCTAGTCTCCCAGCTGATGCAGCGACCCTTGTAGGGTACTCCCCTACGGCACTTCTAACCTTGACAATAGTGTCCATTATCTTAGCGCTCATCCCACCGATATGGAGTTCGCTCACGCGGCTGCCACCAAATATCGTCGTCCCGGGCTGCAATTCGCTTGCCCTCTCAGCAGCCTGCCATGTTTCCGACCTCTCCTACGCGACGGGAAAGGCAGACAATTCCAATGATATAACATCTCCTGCTCCGTCAACGTTTAGCCTTCAAAGGTTTGGTACACGTTCGCTAGGCCGGGATGCAAACTACGAACTGCTTGGAGGCGGAAATAGAGAATCATCAATAGATGATGTGGAATTCGAAAGAAGCGGCGAAAACCGCCTGGAGAGAGTCGCGCAGAGCAAATTGAGCTGGGGAGTAATCCGTATGCCTCAGGAGTGGTACGCCAGGCATGGCTATGATCCAATGTTGATCGGACACCTTGGCTTCGGTGTAGTAAAGGATGGAGTGGCGCCACCGCTTTGGGGACACCTCTATGGGTGAACGATGGCGGATGATTTTGATGATGGCCTAGTCATTAATGAAGATCAAGGTACGAACTATAGCATGTCCGCACGATGAGATACCCATCCATCGACAAGGTGTTTTCTCTCGCTGTGTAGCGATCGTCACGTCGCATTAAAACGACCTTGATGTTTACAGCTCACCCATACATTATACACTCCTACTACGGCTAGAGGAGGAGGAATTTTACGCAAAGTTGCTGAGGAATAAACAATTCTATTCTATAATATAATATTATATACTTTATTATAAATTATTAAAAGCAAAATATATATAGTTTTATATAATTATTTTTTATTAAAGTAAAAAAACCCCCCAAAAAATTAATTTTTTAATTTTTTTTTAAAAACAACAATTTTTTATAGTTAAAGGTATTTAAATTTATTAATAAGTATTAAATTAAAGTAATATTAAATTTTGCTTATTATAAACTTAGTTTTATTAAAGCTATAAATATATTTTTAATATTATTTTTATTATTTATATTTTATATAACGTTAAACCATATATAATATATAATTAAATCTTTATATAAATTTGAGTTTTTTTTTTTTTCGATTTAGATTTTCTAGATGACCTTGAAACTTATTTTGATGCCATCGTGGCTGACATTCCAAAGAGATACTGGCAAAGAACAGTCCTCATTGCTTGGGTTATTTTGGCTGCAGATCGACTGCTGCCTTTGGTAATGCACTACTTTATTGATGAGTTGTTGTTTGATCCTGACTTTGCATTAAATGCCAAACCAGAGCCGCTATCACACGCAAAATTAAAAGCCATTAGGATTCAGACGACGGCTCACCTGGATGGCCGATTCAAAGGACTCCTGGAGGTAAAAGTCTTTGATGCTAAGTACTTACTATTTAATGTCGTGGATTTCTTACGCGAAACAGCCAAGGACTTCTTCCGAGCGAAGCTCATCACAACAGGCGACCTACCGGCGACATTTAACCCTCACTCTGTTCTCTCCCATCCTGCTTTGGCTCTGTTTATAGCGTCAAGCTGGTCTGCTAGGACGAATCTTGCGTTAGACCTATTTGTAAAATATGCCATGCAGATCGGCGTGGCGCACGTTCAATCAGCGAAATTACAACAAGCAGTTGTTCAAATATAGGAAATGGATAGGAGTTATAGTTACTGGTATGAGAGATATACTCTCTGGGATCTAGCACTGCGATATAAAGTGCCCTGGTGGAGAAAACAGGGACTCCCTGAAGAGTTCGCTCATACCATACCTGCCTCTTTACTAGGGGGCAGATTCTTGATTGGCACGGCTGAGAGTGGGAAGCGTGCGGAAGCGTCTCGAAAATTAATTGATTTTCTCCATTACTCAAACATGCGGCACGACTCAATCGCTCCTAATAATTAACACTTGGGAGAGATCACTGAAATGTCAACAGTATGACTTTCAATTCATTTTCTGTCACGTTATCATTCTGTCCCACGACTATCCCCCATGTCGCTTATTTTGTGTATGTATGTGCCCAAATCGCAGCAGAATAATTACAAGATAACTAATAGAACATAGTTTCCGTCCCATTACTTAATACCAAGTGGCCATTGCTAGACGTTCTTATTCAACTCATACGGGGAAACCCGCGATCAACACGCGCCGATGTGGGTAGCGTGACAACCACTATTTTGAGGCTACCCCTTGACCATACGTGTTTCTCATTCGACTTTTACTTCTAATTATATTAGAAGTTAGGAATCATGGTAATCCCATCTGTGTATTAAGCATCATCGTGTGCATCCCCAACCTAGAATGTCATTAGCAAGTCCTCTAGACTCTCTGTCATGGGTCTAAACTTACACGCAGTGTCCCCTCAGAAGACAGGCCATGAGCCCAGAAACCGCCGATCGAAGGCGATGTGCGAGCCATACTATCATGGGTCAATAGCAACCAGAAGCCAAAGACCGGCTTCGCAAGGATGTCTAAGACGGCATAAGCGATGATCTCGCCATCCACATTGACCATGCGAGCGCCATCGGCGACTCCCCAGACACTGGTATTCGTCAGCCATCCGACATTCGTCGTTGAACCCTCATCTATATAACGACACCGGCTTGATTAAATGGCGAACTTACATGGGGTATATAGTCCAAAGGACCAATGTAAAGAGCGAGATGGCACCGAAAAACACCTTTGTCTTGTTATCCTTCGTTGACACGGCGTAGCGTCCCTTATAGCCCAGCTGGTACATGATGTTGAGGAATGCGAGGCATGCAAAGGCGTACCAGCCCCAACCTTGCGCTTCGTCATGAGAGAGCGCGGCGAAGAGGCCTGTCAGGATCATGACCACGTCCGAAAATATGAGCACGAGGATGCTGGCGCCGCTTAGACCGGCGAGGAGCGACAGGTCAAGGAGTAGAAGCGGCGTGGTCAGACTCCACTACGCCCGTGTTGGTGGTTAGTTAGCTCATTGCACCTTTATGCAGTTGAGGGCGAAAGTCCCAAGGAAAAGATGAAGGAGGATGGAGCTTACATCGATATATCGTGCCCAAAATATTTGTCTCTTGACCAATTTGGTGATGACGTGGAGCTTGGTCTCTTCCAGGACAGTCGTGTGGAGGGTGACACCTGTCCCAGTTGCCATGGCATAATAGGACAGGAATGCAATAGTCGTGATGAAGGCCGTGAGGATATGGAACATGCGTTTTTGCTATGCGAGTTGTCAGGTTGCTTGATCCTGCTATATTTGGGCATCTGTATGGGCTCTCACCACTGGGACTCTCATTGCCATGACATAGAATACGAGCGAGGAAATGCCCATAAGAACGCATACTACCCTGTTGGCGTGTGTTAGTCAAAGCTCTCTATTCATTCCAATCCACTTCGACATGATCACTCAACGCACCAGAGAGTCTTGTGCCCAACTTCAGTTGAATGCTGCGTGTACACCTTGGGGATATCGGGCGTCACGGTTGGGAACGGCAGGGTGGAGGTATGTGTGGCCCTGTGGCGGGCAGGCACGAGGACCTGGTCGAATACATCTTCTGGGATCATCATCTTGAGCGTTATTCTGTGATATCGTCTTTTTCACGGGGATGCTTTTGTGCGTTATTCCGGGTAGTTTTTGATAATTTGGTCTCCGGCCCTTTTTCTGTTGAATAGAACTCTTTCACAGCGATCCTTAGAAGAAACCGGACATTTGGTGAAAATAAGGACTGGCAAAGCTGGCGAGCTGGTGGAATGATATGTATAAGCCACAGCTATGTCTAGAAAATGGTGTCGTCACCGCCCGCTCATCGTATAAGTCACCCGGCCAATCAGAGCGTCGCAACATGTTCGATTCGGACATGGAGCCTCACTCGATCTGACTTTGGGAGTGCAATAACCTTGATGCTGACCCCGGTAAGCTTGCGGGGAAACATAACTATTACGCGATTTCAATGCAGTTCTAGGATATACTTAACATGATTAATGGCCACCGTTAGCAGCCTAAATAGCAAGGACCAAAGTTGAGACCGTGACTTGGACGTGTTTCTCTTGACCGGATAATGTGATCATAAGGTACTGAGTTTGGATCATCTTCAATCGTCATGGAAATACAGTAGAGACCTTATAAACCACCTCCGCTTAAAGCTGTCCATGACCTACTGTACATACGTTAGGTACATAAATGTGTTCCAGAACGCCTCACAAGCCTGTAGCCTGAAACTATACACACAAGACGCTGAGTGTGCTACATCGGAGAATACGCATTTCGACTCGATTATCGGAACAGGGGACCCTATCCCACCAAGAAGATCGGGCGAATGTTTAAAGTTTCCGTCATGCGGTCATCAGCTTGCACATCCGGACCGCGCATTCGCCTTGATCTTTAGTTCCGCTGCCACTTCTTTGCTACTTACTGTAGACACAATCCGTTGTACCATCAACCTACAGTACAGAGTCACAGGCAGCATATCCCAGCGCAACCCGCTTATTTGGCTTTAGCTCTGGCGCTGCTCGTGATGGCTCCCGACCATTCACGCCACTCGCAGGCTTTGCTCTTTAATGTAGACACGATAGGACTTCTCGCATCACTGCCACCTCTCAAGCTATAAGTATGCGTTACCTGCGCAAGGCATAGATAGGCACTTCAACCTTTGGCCAACATGGGCTTCCCTTTATCTTTTCCGTGCGCATATCAGGCGAGTTTTAGACGTGAATGTAGAGACGGCATAACACAGGCAACTGCGGGTTGTGTAGAAGACGGGATTGGCATAAAAGAACCTTGCAGGTTTAAACACTAGTGCTACAGGTGGGTCGTGCGTTAATTGCCCCATTATAAAATTAATAGGTACTGTACATTTATGGCTCCCGCCAGCGCGTTAGGCCCCACTTCCTACCCCTCCAGACCTACATGTAATAGTTGTAAACAGCTCCTCCAGATCCATTAGTCACCAAACCTTCAACACGACGGGACTGGCCCATCCAGCGTAACAACACCAGCAGCACTACCCATGTAGCATCCGATTACTACCAGTACAGTACATCACAAGATACGCCCACTGCTCCATTCCGAGACCGCATTACTTCCGGACGCCCGTGTGTTCGCCAGCATATCTCGTTCCCGTTTCCCCTAACATGGACCAGAGTGCGAGCGTTCTGCTGGCGTTCCCGCCGCAGAGCGGCCTTGCCGACAACGAGACCTACCACAAAGCCGCCTCGACCCATATACAGCGCTTGTCGAAGATGCTCAAAGAGCGAGCCAAAGACCTAGCAGTCCACAGTGCCTCACTTTTCAACGTATCCGCCCCCCAAACGTCTACTTACTTGCTCGCTTGCTAGCTTGCTCTAGTCGTCTGCTAACCACAACACCAGGTCGTCGACCCAGCCGTCAATTCGCTCTCCTACCTCACCATTCTACATGCCTTAATATTCCCCAGCCTGGCGTCCAATGTGCCCCAAGACTTGGTACTGGAGAAACTCGTCACATTCATGATCAAGTTTGACGCACGGCAGTGTCGCTATGCCGGTGCTCTCCTGCTGGACGTCATGGAGGCCGTGGGAAGTGGCCGATTATTGCCTGTAGGCACCACTGCTGCCTTAAATAACACCCTCTTTGCTTTGCTGACGTATCGGATTAGCCCTCCGTGGCAGTCGAGACTCTCGCCGCTGCCATCTTAAAGCTCGACCCATCCGGAACCATTCTTACCTCGTCACACCTCCTCTTGACGAGGCTAGCGTACGACACAGATAATATACAACCGGCCTTGCCCGTGATCGGTAAAGATATCGTATTCTATCCCGGAATGGCAAACCACGAGACCGCCCAGTATCTGTGCGATCCGGAATTGTCTCCTCCTTCGTACATTTCGAAAAATACAGGGCTTACGTCATTGCTCAAGACCTCAATGGTGCTGGAATATGATTTGCTATGTGGTATGATGTACTGTGCAAGGAGAGAGTGGGAGAAGGCGCGGGCCGCGTTCGAACGTGCCGTCACATTCCCGACTAAGGATGGTGGTTGCAGCAAGATAATGGCGGAGGCCTTCAAGAAATGGATTCTGGTCAGCTTACTTTCGGAAGGAAGGCATTGTACCACGCCGCCCGGTGCAAGTGCTTGGACGATTAAATGCCTCGGAATACTCGCCAGACCCTACGTATCCCTCGCGACGGCTTTCGCGACCGACGATGTCCAGCAGTTGAAACTGGAGGCAGATCACAACACACAGGTGTGGCGGGATGACGGAAATATAGGCTTGGTACAGGAAGTCGTGGCAGCATACCAGAAGTGGCGTGTCCTCTCGCTACAGGACATCTACACCAAGATATCAATCGCTGAGATCCGCCAGCAGACGAAAAGTGCCGAGACGGGCGAGGCCCTCAACAATAACGAGGATGTCGAGACGCTTATTCAGAACATGATAATAGCAGGGATGCTGAAGGGCGCCATCGAGAAGAACGACGACGGAACGAAATTCTTAAACTTCCTTTCTCCTATCATACATCTATCAGAAAAGGAATTTTCGGAGGAATCCTATCGTGGCGTGGTTAAGCTAAATGAACTGAACGCCATCCTCCACGCCACTAGTCAACGCCTAGGGACCAGCAAGGAGTATATAAAATGGGCCGTCAAGGACAGCAAGCGCGACAAATCTACCGAGGCTCAGGACCCGACACTCGGCTTCGAGGCCCAAATTGACGACGAAGACCTCATGGGCGGCTCGCTGAACATCAATTAGGATAAAATCCTCGAGCGCCATGCCCAAACGGAGGAGGGCTTTGTGCTTCCTCCGTCCGTGCTGTCTCCGTTCAAGTCGTAGCTTGTTCGGGTGGTTTTTTTTGCTGTCCCGTTTATCAAGGGATGGCCACTCTTCCACATAGCCACAATTATCGCTCATGGACACTCGTACGATGATTCTATATCCTACCACATTTACCATGGACTGTACGGCACTCTCAATAAGTAGATGTGACGAGCAAATTGTGGGAAACGCACGATCGGGGTGGAGAACGATAGAGTAAAAACTGCGACTCGCTACCATTTGCGCAGTTGGTAGTTGGTTACTAAAACAGGTTATTGAAACAGATTACGTATCATGGATAAGCACTGCATGCGACGGCGTCCAGAGACGGACGCATACGTATTTAGGAACATTGCCAGATGTATCGACATCAGAAGTGGTGAGCAATCGCAGAGAGTGTCGTAAATCCACGTTGGCCATAATGGGGAGAAATGTATGTTTAGATGACGAACACGCCCTAGGTAGAGAGGGTCTGACCGCGAGCCCCGCGCGATGAATTAGATGACACCTCTACGTCAATCAGTCCGTTACAATACTAAAATAAAAAATAACTCTCATCCACGTATAAACAATAACAATTATCTGACATATCGGTTTAATACTGTTACTGCTCAGATCCCAGCTAGTCATCAACAGTTCTCTCTCGTATGTTCTGTTTTGTGCATTACATACATACATACAGCGGTATGGCTACATTGACATGTCCATAGCTTTTCCCCGCGTCTTCGTAAGTTGAGTAAGTACTTAACCATGCGTACATGGTATCATAGGTCTTGGCTGCCGTCACAACTTTTGAACCAACAGACCTCAACCAGAGAGATGATTGTCTGTCTTATGTCTCGTTCGCATATAAGTGCCTTGATTTAATAGCCCCCCATGCTACCATCTTCAGGCCTACTACCTTTTTTTATCCGTCCTGCGAGGTAATCCCTGTATGGCACTAATTTGTGACTGATTAAGTTAATAACCTTAGGTACATACCTAAAGTCGTCTCTCTTCTCTTCACGTGTGACAGTCCCGAGTTTGGCATTGTATCCTACTTTAGGGGCGACAAAACGAAGGTCGGATCTAATCGTTATCATGAGCTAATGCCAAACTGCTTGATCATATCGGCCAACTTCGCAGCTTCGGACTTGTAATCCAGCTGGCTGGCACTCATGACTTGATACCGGACCCTAGAAAGCGAACATCCTGTTAGTCATTCGTAAAATGAGAGAACAATGGGACATTAAGCAACACGACCGTAGAAGCGGGAGGCGGAGAACAGATAGACGGGATGAACTTGCCTTTGGTTCTCACCATACACGTCCATCTTGGCGCGGCAGCGGAAGCTGAGCTTGGAGCAGTTGGCAGTCTCGAAGATGGCCGGGACGCGGTCCTCGTCGTTCTCCTTGATCTCCATGAGCTCGTCGGCGGACATGCCCATGACGACGCGGCCGACGTCATCAAAACACGAGAGCCACAGCTGGCCCGTGTGGTCGTTGACGTTGACGCTCATAATGTAGCGGTACTGTGGGCGCGCGTGGTTGACGTTGCACTTCTCGCACCGCCACGTCCCGTCGCCCTGGTCGATCACCTTCTTGTTGCAGCCCTCGGTGCTGCACGCCGGGTACGCGAAGTTCTCCTGCTTGATATACACGATCGTCGCCTTGAGCGCGAAGTAATCCGTGTTCTCCATGCCTAGGTTCTCGTCCTTGACTTGCGAGATACACTTTGCCTGGTCTTGGCGTCCCGTGGCAGTACCCATGGAAGCCATGTTGTTGTGTGAATTGAAGTTATCAGTGCGTCCCTGAGAATCGTACCAGCCCTTCAAGCGATGTGCTTCCTCGATATCGGGGTCGACGGCCATGGTTCCGGATGCGAGGAGAGAGAGCGAACGGCCACCGAAGTCAGACACCTTCACGCCCTTGAAAGCAACGACTGATTCTGGCTGTGAGCTGAACGTGGTCGCTGTTTTGCCCCATATGGTGAGGCGAACTGAGAATTGTGAGTCGTCAACGAGTGTGAGCTCACGTTTGTCGTAAGGTTTTCCTGTGCTCTTTGCGGTGATCTGTGATACTTCACCCACGTCCTTCAGCACGCCCACAACGTCTACTGTGGCGTCCTTCTCAACGGACTGGAGGTCGGATATGCTGACAAAATTGAAGCGAACCTGGGGTACACTGGACTGGTCCTCTGCCTTCTCGATGAGTGTCTCGCGCTCAAACGCGAGCTCGTAATCATTGGGAAGATTCGAAAACTGCTTTTTGGCTAGATTGACTTTGCAAGTGCTGATATAGTAGACTTGGCCTTCTTGTAACAAATCGTAAAACGCGTCGCATTGCTCATTGAACCCCGTCGCCTTGATCTCGCCGCTCTCGTCGAGGAGGTTCACCGAGAATAATTTGCCCTCGCCAGATGCCTTATGCCAGGTCTTGATGTCTGATTTTGATGTGACGCGAGCCTTGATGGTCCACTTGTGTGCGTAGGGGGAAATTGACTCGATGGGGTAGATGACGATGTTCCCACGAGTGTTGGAAGCGGCAGTATTCCCCCCGCCGCCACCCGCCGGCCCCATGCGCGATGACATGGGTTCCGTCTTCACAGGCGCTGAGGACTCGGTCTTAGCGCCATAGAAACCAGAACCGCCGATAGCGGTGTTTGCGGGTTGCGGCTTGGCCTCGAAGGGTGCAGGTTCGCCGATTCGGTCGTGAATGCCGAGCTCAGCGGCCACCTCGAGGTCGAGGATAATTAGGATGCTCCGCAACGTCAGCGCCCAGCCTTATGCAAGGGGGGGTTGCAACACATACTTCTTTCCCTTGACGGCGTTCGCCTGGTATGACTTGATCCGGACAATACAGCCTCGGACGAGCTGGTCGTCGTGTATGACATGGTTGGCCTCTGTGGGATGATAAGCCTTGGACGTCGCAACCCGCGCACGGGTGGAATGGCCAGCTTACGGGTTGCCAGCATACACTGGACGTAATTCCTGATATCGCTAAGCACCACTCGATAACGCTCTTGGGGGGCTGGGGCGCCCGGCGCCGGTTGCGCGGTCAGAGGCTTGATCTGGAGACACTGGAGCACGGGCACTGGGAATCTCTGGTCGGCGTTCTCGGGGTCGTGGAAGATGGCGCTGGATTGCCGGGTCAGCGTTCAGATCCAAGCTCGAGCCTGCCGCCATATCAGGACGATCAGGAGGCAAGGAGGCAAGGAGGCAAGGGGTGGTGTACGCACTCTAACGCGCCCTGGGTGATGGTCTGCTGTGCTCCGGCGACCGACATCTTGACTCGGCCTGGATCTTATGTCGTGATAGCAAATCGTGCGTCCGCGCGCGTAATACAAGTCTACTGTGATAGGTGGACGATATGGGAGCTCTTGGTGTTGACCGTACCAGAGAACTTATACTCGTGCACAACGCGTCGGGCTGCGAAAAGTCGCGTCTCAGCCGTCCCCTCATTAAAGTTCCCATTTCGGCGGCGTGTGGAGACGGCTTTAGCGCGGGGTGTCCCAGCAGCTGCCAGCAGACAGCAGGCAGCAGCGGCGCAGGGTATTGGGCAGCTAGGTAGGTCCACTCCCCTCCGGATCACCCCTCATGTTAGCGCAGACAGGGACCTGGGACGTCATCCCCCGCAGCAGTCCTCCACCATAGCTCCTACAGTAGGCTGCTACACACCTGCAAGCCGTGCTAAGATAATGCCACCCAGGTACATAGTAGACTGGACTATTATTATAGGCAGTCGCTGGTGAAACGGCATCAATCATCCTTCAATTGGTGCAAACAACCTCATACCTAGAGCTTACGTCGCCTGTTGACCTACAGCTATCTGTCTCTGTGATTCAGTCCCATTCCCGTGCCCCCGTATTCCATACTCTCTGTCTTCTTAAGCAACCGTTGAAGTTAGATTTATCGTGGCATATTATCGTACCAGCAATCGCAACACACATCAACTAGGTGTCCCTGAACAACATCAGCTATGGCAGACCAAGACATGGCGACGAGAGCTCCAGAAAGCGATGCCCACGAATCTCCTACGCCTGCCGAGTCGCCAGATGATGCTGGCCCCGCCATGAGCGAACATTGCACTACCGACCGGCCTACACGTACGTTGATACGTTTGATTTGCCATATGTATCGTAATTGGCTAACCTATGATGTAGCGAGTGGTGAAGCCCCCAAGGGAGAGATCAGAAAACTCGGTGGGATTGATGTATTGTCCAGTCCAGCCCGTCGCTTGATAGCAACGTAATATGTGCTGATGCCACCATAGGTCTACCTAACGAAACCGGAATCCTATCCTTCGATCCCGTCGAAACTACTGCTGTTACTAACTGGTGGCACCGGCCTCAAATCAACAAATAACCAGATCCAGGCCGACAGATTCGCGAATGCAGGCTACGTAGTAGTTATGCCAGATCTATTCGACGGCGATTCGGCACCCAATTCGGCTGTCCTTCCCGAGTCTGAGACGCTGGCCACCTCACTCCTCGAGACGTTCAAGCTGAAAGCCGCCGAGGCAGCTAAGTCTTTCCTGATCGATATGTGGATGGCACGACATACCGAGGAGAAAATCCTCCCTATACTGGAAAAAGTGATTCATGCATGCGAGGGAGAGTTTGCAGATGCGGTGGGATATGGTAACGGCATCTACGCCGTGGGCTACTGCATCGGTGGTCGATATGTGCTATTGCTGGCCAGTGAGCGAACCGCCAGTCAGACAAGCTGGACCGGTGCCCAAAAACAACCAGATGAAGAGACCGGGGAGGGTCAGGGTCCCCTGAGAAAGGGTCCGTTTATCAAGGCCGGTGCCCTAGCACACGCTGCCCTCGTTTCGCCAGAGGATTTCGGGAGCCTGAAGTCCCCCGTCAGCTTGGTTTGTGTTGAGAGGGACCCCATGTTTCCTGACGAAGTTCGAATAGCCGGTGAGGATGCCATGTCGAAGAACAATTTAGAACACGAAGTCCAGGTGTATCCCCGTGTACCCCATGGTGAGTTAACCCTGTCCCTAGCGAATGCGGCGATACCCGCTAACATATACTAGGATTCGCGGTTGTTGGCGACTATGCTGACACCAATATCAAGGAGGCGCAGGTCACGGCATACGAGCAGATGCTGAAATGGATAAATGAGCACTAAGGAGTCAAAATTGGGATTTTGTACTTGGCTTTGGCGTTGGCGGATTGCGGGATGGTTAGGAACGATGAAAACAAACATCTGCGCCCTAGGGTAGAGAATGAAGTCGGGAAGACCTCAAACTAGAATAAATCTCATGACACACTATTATGAAAGCCTCTAGAATATTTCCACCGCCTATGGAACGGTACAGATAATCTTACCCGTCGTCACATTTTTCTCCATCAACTCGTGCGCTTTGATGATATCCTCCATGGCAAACACGGAATCAATCCTAGCCTTGAGCTTCCCGCTCTCGAAATCCGGTATATACTCGGCCAGCCTATCCTTCAACTTGCCCTGGTACTCTGGCTCACGGCTGCGCAGCGTAGAGCCCTCGACGCGAATGCGCTTAAACAACAACATACCCATATCAACTCCCTCCAGCTTCGAGCCGCCCATCAAACCAAGAATGACCCAGCGTGCATCCTTGGCCGCGGCAACCATGTTCTTCTGGAAGTAACTCGCACCTATAAAATCCACAATCAAATCGACGCCCTTGCCGCCCGTCGCCTCGAGGATTCCCCGCGCCCAGTCTTCCGTCTTGTAATTGAACGCCTTGGCAGCCCCGAGCTCAGCCTCTATGAAACGGCACTTCTCGTCGCTACCCGCCGTGGCGTACACGGCAGACGCGCCCGCGTCGAGGGAGAGCTGGATCCCGGCAATGCTGACCCCGCTGGCGCCCGCGTGCCACAGCACGGACTTGCCCTCGGCGAACTCCCCGACGAAGTGCAGCGCCTGCGTCGCCGTCATGAAGGTCTCGGGGATCCCGGCCGCCGTCTCCCAGGACAGGAAGTCCGGCTTGCGCAGCAGCATGCGCGCGTCCACGGCGACGTACTCGGCGTACGCGCCGCCGTAGGCGAGGCCGAAGACGGCGTCGCCTTCCCGCAGCTTCTTCGCCTCATCCTTGGTGGTAGAAGAAGAAGAAGAAGAAGAGGAGGAGGAGGAGGAGGAGGACAAGGCTGGTCCGAAGCTCTCGACCACCCCGCTAAACTCGACGCCCAGCGTCGACGGCGCCTGCGGGGGCACGGGATACAGCCCCATGCGCTGCAGGAGGTCCATCCGGTTCAGCCCGAACGCCTTCACCCGCACGAGAACCTCGCCTTCCTTGGGCGTCGGCTTCGGCGCTGCCGCGTTGATGAAGAGCGAGCTTGCCGGCCCTTTGCCGTCTTTGATGTCTGCGTCATGGTTTTTGTTAGTAAGGTGAGACTCAGTTTACAATCGAGAGTAAGGGGTGTCTTGTGAGTGAGAATTGCGTGCAAAAAAGGTGTAGTGGTATAAGCTCATCGTGAGTGAGGTGAGGGCGAAGCGGGGTTCAACGTAACGTACCGACTGCTTTCATGGTGGCGCCCATTTTCGAAATTAATTATTCGAGGACGTTTATCTGCCTAGGTAGTTTGAGCTTGTCTGTATATAAAAAAGGTGAAGTGGATTCGTGGTTTCGTAGGGTTTATCGAGAAAACACGAGTTCTAGCTGTTCGCTTTGTGTTTGTTTCATATAATTATTGGTACAGTAGTTGACGAGGCAGTGACATCATCTTTTTTTTTATACTTATACACAGCAACTCTCGTAACGGGCATTTAAAGTCCCGATCTATCTATTTGTTTCGGGCGATGGTTTCTAAGGTACTGTCATTAGTAAGAACCCCGACTAGCTTCAGAGCGCCTTTTGGATCTCGCAGTCGCATTCGCTTGCGATAACCTCGCAAATAAAGTCTCCGAATCCTGGGGTCGGATCGGGGCGGCGCAACCTCGACGCACCCTATAAATAGCGCCCGGCATCCATGCCCCAGTATATTAATATTGTAGGGATGACAGTGATTACTGTAGACAAATTGCTTTATCTACGTTCTCTACGTATATTGCCTCTCCCGGCCATAACTCTAGCCATATAGGTAGATCGCGTGGTATGTCACAGCTATTGAGGAGCAAAGCTGAGCGTAAGATATAATCTTACGTCCTTATGATGCGAGGCATATACATACTGCTTCAAAGGAACTGACCTAGGACGTGACAGATGTCAAGTGACTTTATTGAGTTGCGTAGCTCAGATTACACCTGATGACACACCACCACTGTAAAAGGGAAAACAGGACCCGAAATATCCTCACGATGCCAGATCTCTATAGGCATAAAAAAATAAAAATAAAATATAGTCGTAATTCGTTAAGCTTAATTTGTCGGCATTCTATCCTAATCCTTCGCGTTGCTGCAAGTTCTGCGGAGTTGGTACGGGTTTCGCTGAAGCTTCGGGTGTGACTAGTCCGAATACCCTGTTGAAACGGCTTTCAAAGGAATCGTCCCATAGACCGAACCCGGCAAGGGCATCTGTGCTCATGCTCTCAAATTCATGAGACGTCTTGAGGTTGTACTCGTCAGTCGTTGATAACGTAGTCGAAGCACTCGGCTGATATTCATAAGACATAGTCGAAAAAGCGCTATTATCGAATACTAGCGATGGTGCCTCGGATACGGGAAGAGAGAGATCCCCGGTTGTTTTCCGAAAACCTTGGACAAGGTCCATGCACGCCTGGATTGTCGAAGTATTCTGTTGCGTCTGATGGCAACCCTGAAGGCGATTCTGGAGATAAGAGTGAAATTGAGATAATGAGTCGGCGCCGTAATACGGGCTCGGTTCGATGTTCGAGACTGGGGTAATATCTTCATAGTCTGAACGTCCGAAGTGAGTGATCCAGCGCTAAAGATGGCATGGTAAAGAACACTTACAGGGCGACGGAAGATCCGCTGTTGGGTCAAGTCGAAAGATTATTCGATAAATGTCGTTCCATTTTTCTTCATCCGAGCGAAGACGTGATTTCTTCTTCAGTTGAATCACTTGTTGTGCATCAATTCTCTCAAAGCCCGATTCTGCATTGGTATGGATAGGACACGGTGTCGTGGATCGCTGATGCTGGTGAAGGTCTGAATTATCTTCGAATTCAGTAAGGCAACGGGGGCATTGATAATTCGGAGATGCGTGCTTGCGATATAGGTGTTCCCTAGTACCAATCAGTCCTAATTTACACTGCAGCATCATCCCACAAACATACTTCAGTCGGTGGATTGTCCATCCTGGGCCAGGCCCAAGGCAGCATTTCCAATCTTTCGTAGTTAGATATTTGTCTCTTGACTTCTTGGAGAATGGGCATGCAAACGCTCTAGGCATGGAAACGGCTGTTGACGGACTCGCAAGTTGAGGAATGCTTAGTGTGTTGGAAGGTAAAGAAGTGTCAGTTAGTGGTGGATTTGTTTCCATGTTCCTTTGAAGAGTCTCTCCTCGTTTTTGATACTTGGTTTTACGGTGACAGTCTTCATCATCAGGGCCAGTTATGCTACTAAAGCCTCTTCTCCGACCAGGATGTGTCCCGGGATTGGGTGATGACAGATGCGAATCTTCTGGAATGCCAGGTTTGAAAATGTCATCGAAGGGTTCTTGTGTGGGCGAATCTAGGTTAGTTTGGAAATCATATAGTCGCTGGCCGATATAATCATCGAGCCATTGGCTTGAGGTTGGGGCATCCGAGCCTAGCGCCATCGCTGGGTCTCTGTGCAAGCTGGTTCGTAGTGCTGTGTTTCTTGATCTCGCTATGTAGGTCAAGATCATTCGAGATGTGGTCTTTAATGTGGCTGGATTGCTGGGAGTCGATAAATCTGCAATACAGCGGTTGTTGCTTTCGCAGTGAACAAGTGTTGTTGGTATGGGTGGCTTCTGTGGCCGAGGCATGGCCACCGTGTACGCTGGTGTGTCAACACACCGCTGATGTAGCTGCCGAAGGACTTTAACAAGAAGCTCGCTCGAGAGCCTACTGTGCTTATTCACATTGAGGAGATAGCGGCGAATCAGGTGCAAGAGATCTGCGAGGTAAGGGCAGACATTTGGATCGCAGGAAAGTCCTTCGATGCACTAAAGCTTCAAGTTAGGGTATTGATATAGAGACAGAGGGAGACAGACAAACCTGAAGAACCGACGGTTTGAGTACGGGAACGGACACGGTATCGAGGCTGGAACCGACTATATCAAAGAAAGTATCGCTGTTGATATTGTTGGGTCCATTGAATCGACTTGGCGCCTGTCGCATGAGCCCAAAGCGTACGAGACCATCCCACCCCCAAAGTAGCCATACCACAGTCTCAAGAAGAACGCATCCTAGGGACCAGATATCGGCATAACCATCTACTGCATGCTCGGTTAGCAATCGCCGTTTTAACGTGATCTGAAAGCATATGAAACTTCTGAGGCGTGATTGTAGGTCGAAGAGAACTTTTTGGAGTCCCGAAACAACTTAAAGATGAGGATGACTCTAAGAATTACTTACTGCGACCTTCAATCTGATGTTCAGGAGATTGATACGTGGGTGTAAATCCTTTTGGAATATCACCTCCATGAGTAGCGACAAGGAATCTTTTGGAGACACCAAAGTCCCCAATCTTCCAGACCTGGTCACTGCCAAGTCGGTCGCCCCCAAAAAGGAGGATATTTTCTGGTTTTATGTCCCCGTGATAGCCACTTACTTGGATGGAAGCACATTGCTGGCCGTAATCGTAATTCCTCTCTTTTACCTCGTTTGGTTGACGATGAATTTCATGCAAAGCAGCTGCGATTCCGAGAGATTGTTCAGCAACCCAGGTTGATACTTCGGTATTGACTTTGGGTTGTGGATGCGCCCTCCAAAACGAGCGCAGACTACCGCCCCTAGCCCAAGGGAAAAGCAAATAGAAAGATCCGGCATGCCTGAACGCAGCTAGGAGCCTGACAATGTGCTCATGAGGATAGATGGCAAATTCCTGGAGCGCTCTCGCCTCTCGTTTGAAATCTTCTATCCTGTCAGACCGAAGCTTCTTCAATGCAAATATATTTTCCTGGAGTTTCTGATAGAACTGATTAGCGCCTCTAATAAACAACAAATAGTAGATCGGATGTCTCCTAAACCATGATAAGACCTTGAGAGTCTCGCCAATAAGGAACAACAGTATAACCTACAATGGTGTCGTGAAAGTTATGATGGGCCGGAGAGATCCAAATCTTCGAAACGCAACTGAACCCAATATGTGATGTAAAGGAACGCTTGTCTTTCCAAGCTAATTCTTTGAAAGGAAGAATAACGGTGGCATCAAAGTCATACAAGGAGATATTTCGAAAAGATTCCGCAAAGAACGGCGAATGTTGAGTTGCGGTAGATGTATCAATAACTGAACAGGAAGTGCAAGCTTTGGGAAAGGACGTAGATTTTGTAAAATAAAGTTGCGGTTGCGATTGTAGCAGACGATTTTCGATAGAATAGTGAATCGGATAGATCAAATTATGAAACGAAAGCTGGGGGGGTAGGGAAACGCGGTGAAAGGGATGTGAGGCCAAGGCGGAGGTGTTGTACCCGGGATAATGAAAGGAATAGAAGACTTCAGTGGAAGGAGCGTATCGCGATCGCGAGAAGCTCGTGGCCGTTCCGGGTACTGGAACAAGAAAAGGTCGGAAGAGCCCCGTATCGCCCGCAACAACGAAAGGACATGTGCACTTATTGGAGCCCACCGCAAGTGGTGGTCGCACATAGATCGAGCCAGGACCCGTCGAGAAGCTGTCCCCAACACAGTTTGGCGTCGTTATCCTGTGTGCCGGAGCAGTCTGTACAGGGTCGTCTGTCCCCTGTGAAAGGCTGGCAACAGCCAGCAATGTACGTCGAAACGCTGAATCCTCTATTACCAAGAACTCGTGGCCCCCCACTATCACTGCAGTTCGAGCATTTGGTTTCTCTGTTACCAAAAAACCCCGGGCGGCGGACGCCAGATCCGTGGCAACGATCGCAGCGACCGGCGGGGGAAGGGGGGGAAGCCCCAGGATCCCCGTCCCAAGCACCATTGTCGATCCGATCCCAGTTGTAATAAGCCCCGTCCCAATCACCATCGTCGATCCGAACGTAGTTGTAACAAACAATATCGTCGATCTGATTGTAGTCGTAACAAACAACATCGTCGCAGGTGTTGCCAAGCTCGGCAACGTTGACATAACCCGGCATCTTGTAGCACGTGAGACAGCTGATTGGCTCAAGCACATAGACGATCAGTTGTCTCACGGGCCACAAAAAAAGCCGCGAGTCAAAGAGCAATTGAACTCCGAAGCTAGGTCACGCGAGAGGAACCGAAGGCGTCATCGGTTGTAAAGAATTGACCTTGCAGGTGGGATAAGGTAAGATGATTGATGTTCAATGTGGAGATCGTAACAATGTCCAAATAGT
Source organism: Xylaria acuta (assembly GCA_022495125.1). NCBI lineage: Eukaryota > Fungi > Ascomycota > Sordariomycetes > Xylariales > Xylariaceae > Xylaria > Xylaria acuta. The sequence continues at coordinate 559 of MU383146.1, read as the reverse complement.
AAGGTACAGGAAGGTGATTGATGTGTAAAGAGACAGTGTATTCCACGGGGGGTTGATGGAAAGCAGAAGTTTGATAGAGAGTAAAACTAAAACAATGCCCCCGTGAGAATTCAATCACGTAGCTATATAGGTTTCGTAGGTGCAGTTGGGGCGGTTCGGAGTTATTGCGCAGCTGCGCATTTCATACGACTTGCGAGTTGACGGCGGCCTTTGATAGGTGGATGGACTCCAGGCAGTGAGAATGAGGTATGCATGCAGCTCCGCCTTGTTATTGAGCCCGCGAACCATCCTTTCTCTCGCGGATATGTGGGGTAGCGATCATATATAGGAAGTAGACAAGTGCACTCTTTAGAAACGATTACTAAATATATATTCAAAAGATCTAACTATTTAGGTTTAAATTACTAAAAAAAGGTTTTTAGTATAGCTATTTATATATATAATTATTTAAAATAAAGTTAATCCGCTTTATATAGTATAAAGGTTTATATAAACCTATTTATTTATAATATACCCCTTAGTTTTAAAGCTATTTAAAGTTTTAAAGCTAAATAAAATA